>CM065179.1:600000-895000 GCA_033026295.1 Channa striata
AGTAAAAGAAGCATGTGCTAGAGGAGTGGTGAATAAGGAGGAGGAATCAAACTTGTATGCAGCTGAGGCTGCTGTCATAGGTTACAGAGAACCAAATACTGGCCAGCTTCTGGCAGCAGGCCAAGCTGTGAAAAAGGCATTAATTGACAAAGACACTGCTTTACGTATTCTTCAAGCTCAAGAATCTGTGGGGGGGATTTTGGATCCTGTTCTCAGTATATTTCTACCCAAAGACATTGCTAAGGATCGTAAACTCATAGATGATGACCTTTACCGGGCCTTGAGTCAGTGTCCTGAGTGTTATCTGGACCCTGACACCCAACAATCAACTTCCTACGTATCCCTGAAGAAAAAATGTAAGGTTGATCCAAGCACAGGTCTTTTACTTCTTCCTGAGCCTAAAAAGCCATTGACTGTCCAGGGGCTGAGGGGCCAGGTGTCTGTGTTTGATTTGGTAGACGCTAAGCTGCTGGACCAGTCTGATATGGATCAGCTGAGCAAGGGAAGATTGACGCGCCAGGACATTGAAGATCGACTGGGCTTATACCTTAAAGGCTCTACTTGCATAGCAGGAGTTTATGATGAGGACAATGATAAGGTGGTGCCCCTTTATCAGGCTATGAACGACGGACTGTTGCAATCTAGGCCTACGCTGGAGCTGCTTGAGGCTCAAGCTGCCTCAGGTTTTATAGTAGATCCTGTCAACAACCTCTTTCTTACTGTTAGTGATGCCTACAGTAAAAGACTGTTTGGGCCAGAGTTGAAGGACAACCTGTTGGCTGCAGAGAGGGCTGTGACTGGATACAAACTGCCTGGGACAGAAAAGGTTATATCTCTCTTTCAGGCCATAGCGAGAGGTTTAGTGGAGAAAGGTCATGGTATCCGTCTCCTAGAGGCCCAGATGGCCAGTGGTGGTATCATTGATCCTGAATGCAGCCATCGAATTGATGTGAATGTAGCCTACAAAAGAGGCTACTTGAATGAAGAAATGAACAGGATCCTGACTAATAAGGGTGAAAATACTAAGGGATTCTTAGACCCTAATACAGAAGAAAACCTGACATATCTTGAACTTAAGAAACGATGCATCACAGATACAAAGACTGGCCTCATTCTTTTGCCTATTACGAGCAAGAAAAACCAAGAATCCTCTATGAAGAACACTATGAGGAAAAGAAGGGTGGTCATTGTGGACCCAGAGACTAATAAAGAGATGACAGTACGAGAAGCATATGACAAAGGGTATATTGACTATGCCACCTTCCTTGAGCTATCACAGCAGGAGTGTGAATGGGAAGAGATCACTATAACTGCTCCAGATGGCACTGAACGGTTGGTTATCATCGACAGAAAGACTGGAATGCAGTATGACATCAATGAGCTACTTGAAAAGGGATTAATTCATCAGTCAGTCCTAGATCAGTACCGCTCACAAATCATCACCCTTACTGAATTCGCAGATATCATCAACAACAAGACCAAACCTAAATCATCATCATCATTATCAACTTCAAGACCATCAGCAGTCTCAGCTACATCTTCAGTGACAGCATCATCAGCATCTTCTTTGGGTCTGTCTCTAGAGACATCATCAACTTTACGGAAATCAGAAGCATCATCATCGTCATCCTCTTCAGTCACGTCAAGACCTTTATCACCTACTCTCGCCAAGATGACCACGACACAAACTACCACTGTCACAGAGCGAAGTTCTAGAATCAGCAGTGTTACCCAAGACTCACCTGATTCCCATAAGCATATATCCAGTGTATCTTTCACTCTAGCCTCTCCTGTCGAGTCAGTGGCTGAACAGGAACCTGTGGGTGCCATCTTTGACACAGATAGTGTAGAGAAGATATCCATTACTGAGGCACTAAACCGTGGTCTGTTGGATTCTATCACTGCTCATAGGTTGTTAGAAGCCCAAGCCTGCACTGGAGGAATTGTCAATCCAACAAATGGCTCTAGGCTCAGCATCCAAGAGGCCTCGCGGCTGGGCATAATAAATGATGACATGGCCACTAAGCTCAAGCCTGCCCAGAAAGCCTATTTTGGCTTTGAGGATGTAAAAACCAGGAAGAAGATGTCTGCTGCTCAGGCTATGAAGGAGATGTGGCTACCATATGAGGCAGGACAGCGGTTCCTGGAGTACCAGTCTGTCACAGGGGGACTTTATGACCCAGAAATGGGCTGTAGAAGATCCATGGAAGATGCTTTGAAAATGGGCTGGCTAGATGGGAGAGCAGCCCAGAAACTCCAAGATCCAAAGTGCCATGCAAAGAACCTGACCTGCCCCAAGAGCAAACTTAAAATCTCTTATAAGGAGGCTCTGGATAATTGTCTGCTGGAGGAAAGCACTGGGGTGAAAATGCTCCAAGCATCCTTTATGTCTTCCAGAGGAATTAGCAGTCCATACAATGCCTCCAGTGCCCCAGGATCCACAACAGGCTCGAGGAGTGGTTCACGACAAGGCTCCCGCAGGGGCAGTCTGGACCTGGGCTCCCCTTCCTCGTCATTAACCACTCGATACAATCACACTAGCTTCACTACCTTCACTTCCACCAGATAAATGGTGAACAATAGAAAAAGCTTCTTTGCAAACAAATTAAAATGCTTAAATATATTCAAAAAAAAAAAAAAACTACTAACATGTCTTATGTGAGAAGAAAAATGTAAGGGTAACATTCTGATTCTTTAAATTTTGCAGTTTTAGATTTTACCTATTTTGCTATGCTTTTAAACCACCACAGTTCAAATGATCCTGAATATACACCTCCAAGATATTTTTGTGTAAACTGACCAAAGTGTAACTGTCAGCCATCTTATATTTTTTGATAAAGTTAAAATAAAATGTTTATCATATTTTTGGATACATAAATTTTAAACATATAACTTTCAGAATTGTTTCTTTTCAAGCTTTGCCTAATTTTGATTTTAAAAGAGTTGTTATAGTTACATTTATTTGACATCCTGTGTGTTCTTTTTTTATCTGGAAGGGATAGATGGGTATTTGCTTTCATTAGTTGAACTGCTACATTTTCATTTAGTTTCTTGCTGTTTCATGTTTTGTAAGAGCATCAATATCTCAAAATAAAAGCTTGCACACATTCACGACTGTCTTCTCTTTTATGCAAAAATCAAACCATATTTAAAATCTTCCTCACTCTATAGGTAGCACCAGAAGTCGACTGTATCCACTATGTAAAAGTGAAGCTGTAATTATATGAAATCTTGGTTTTCGGCCATGCAGAGGTTGTGGAGGTAATGCACAATAAATGAAACTTAAAGAATGGTTAAAAACATCACATTAAGAAATTTGTAAAAGCAGTTTCCTCAGACAGGAGACAGACCTACTTCACCTGATCTAGTGTTAACAAACAAATGTAGAAATGTTCTCCTTGAATTAGACTTTTTGATTTTTTTCTACCTCATTAGTAAGTCCCTTTGGATAAAAGCATCTATCAAATGACTACATGTAAATCTCAAAATTATAGACGGGTTTAAAAATGGGCGTGGTGTACACCGGAAAAGTTAACAAGTTCCCTTCAAAATAATAGCCTTTTGTGAACCCCTTTGTGTACATTATTTTGATAAACCTGCTTTATACATGATGGTTATGTAACTAACCATTACATTGTAGGTAAAAAACACTTTGTATTGGCATCATACGTACGTATTAAGATCATTTACTTTTGTAATTTGGGAAAATAAAGTATCCAAAGTCAAGTACGCAATGTAGAAAAATGGCTCCAGTGGTTATTGAAATACATATATTGATATATACTGAAATACCCTTTTTTATTTTTAATTGATGAAAGGTTTTCTTTGCCATAAATGCCACATTTGACAGTTTGTCATACAAATCTTAACTACCATTATGCCCAGTAGATCAAACATGAGACGGTTCCCCCACAGTAGAGCAAAGGGGAAAAAAGAAATGCCCCCATGGGTGAACAAGGACGCGTTTGGTTCTCTGCTGATATTTGGTGCCCGTTCGTTTTACAAACTCGCCGCAAGGTTTATTTTGGTGGGGTAACCCGGAAGTGTTTGGTCGTTTAATCCGCAATGACGACGGTGTCTAGCATGTCGTAGCTACATAAACTGCTGATTTCTTCTTCGAAATGTGGAATGGACGGTACTTGAATTTGGACCGGTAACGTTTCACGTTGGAGTGAGTTGCCATTTTACAGCACAAACGCTCGGAACATTTCGAGTCAACTGTTCAAAGTAACTTTATCTTGCGTGCTAACGCTAGCAGTGTTGGGTTTAGCTGGATGTTACTGTTAGACACTAACTGCAAATAGGAAACACTGAGGTGGGACATAGGTCATAGCTTTCAACGATAACTAGTTCCATTTTGCATATGTCCTCATTGTAATTCACAGGAAATCTGTGCTTATAAACGCATTTGATGCCTCAGACGAGCATGTTTTCTATGATAACACATGAAATACGAGTGAGCACACGTTCCTCTGTGCTGATAGTGAGTGGACGGAAGAAACCTGGTTTTGCTGGAGGTTTCATCCGTTAAAGGGAGTTTTTCCTCTCCACTGTTGCCTAAAGCTACTCAAGGGGGATTTGTTGGGTTTTCTCTACACGTTTGTATAGTCTTGACTTTATTATATAAAGTGCCTTGAGACGACCTTTTTGTAAATTGGCGACATATAAATAAAGTTGAATTGAAATTGAACTGGATCGTGTCTGCAGGTTTTCCAGGTCCCATCATGGCTGAAGACCCTCAGAGAAATTTCCGCTCTGCCTATTATGAGAAAGTGGGCTTCAGAGGAGTGGAGGAGAAGAAATCCCTGGAAATTCTGCTCAAGGACAATCCTCTGGGTAGGTAGCGATTCATATTTCCCCATGGATTGTATCAAAGGCATCTGAAATCATGTCTGACAAACAGGTTATTTAAATATTAGCTCTCTTTGAATTTATGATTCACAAATAAAAATCAAATGAAACCGGAACTAAGCAATAAGATCGAGATTCTCAAGCTTTCTTTTTGGTATCCATGGTCTTCTGTGAGAGCAAATTCAATTTTTATGTAGTTTGTTCGGCTTCTTCTTGTTGATGCCCAACCTGTTGAGGCTTCTTCTGTTAAATGTATTCATAATAACTATATTAGAGCTTGAACAGCATATTCAAATTCATATTGCACAGTCACATGCTTTACAAGTTTAAAACATTTGTAAAAAGACATAATGAATAAAAGAAAAAAAATCAGTTAAATTCAACTTTATTTATATAGCACTAATTTACAACAAAGTCATCTCAAAGCACTTTACATAATAAAGTCCATAAAGACATTTAGAGAAAACCCAACAAATCCCCCTTGAGCAGCTATAGGCAACAGTGGAGAGGAAAAACTCCCTTTAACAGAAGAAACCTCCAGCGGAAACAGGCTCAGGGTGGGCGGCCATCTGCCTTGACTGGTTGGGGTGTGTGGAAAACATTAGGCAGGTTGGTAGGACCAGTAACTCCAAAGCCGGGGACACCTGAAGACAGGGACAGACAGAGAGAGACAGAGAGGGAGAAAGACGACTACGGGACAAAGAAGATACAGAGTTAATGTCATACAGTGGTGACATTATAGATGTGGGGTGAGAGGAGAGAATGAAAAGAAGAGGAAGTGGCTCAGTGCAGAGTCCCCCAGCAGTCTAAGCCTATAGCAGCATGACTATAACCAACTATAAGCTTTATCGAAGAGGAAGGTTTTGAGCCTAGTCTTAAAAGTAGAGAGGGTGTCTGCTTCCCGAATCTGGACTGGGAGCTGGTTCCACAGGAGAGGAGCTTGATAACTAAAGGCTCTGCCTCCCATTCTATTTTTGGAAATTCTGGGAACCATAAGTAGGCCTGCATTTTGGGACCGACGTGGTCTAGTAGGATGATCTGGTACTAGGAGATCTTTTAAATATGATGGGGCTTGACCGTTTAGAGCTTTATAGGTAAAAAGAAGGGTTTTAAGTAATGTAATATGTAGTTCTAAGTTTTACTTTCCAACAGATGTAGAAAAGCTGAGCACCTTCAGTCAGAGGTTCCCCGTCCCCTCCATGTATAGGATCCATGTGTGGAAGGTACTGTTAGGTAAGACACACACACACACCTGCAGGTTGAGTCAGGTAGAGAAGGTACAGTCATATTAGCACTGGGTGATATGGGCAGAATTTGCACCACCCATATTATAAACAGAACCATATACTTTTAATATTCCTCAAATGATTTATATATAAAAAAGAATTTGGAATCACAATTTTGAAAAAGTCTTAAGACTTTTTATTAGACAATAGGCACAGAGCTGCTTTGTACTGCACATGACTCTGTGTACTAGGAGTTTTTTTAAATATAGTATAATCTTTGACCATTTTATGAGTTTGAATTGAATCATCTTTTAGTAATGTAAGCTTCCTTGACATAGAGATGAAAAGCCTTGACTCACAGTTGTCTGTTTCCATTTAATGCCACTCTTTACATCCCTGCAGGCATCCTACCTCCCCACAGTGACTCTCACGCTCTGGTTGGAGGTTACAGGAAGGAGCAGTACCAGGATATCCTGGAGGCTTTGGAGGTGATGAGATACGTCAACTCTTCCACACATTCCACCCACATCTACCTGCGCATGTTCCAGCTGGAGAGCCAGGTGCTCCCTCGGTGTTCGGAGACCTTGCCACCGGTAAGATTCAGCACTAAGTGCATTTTTAAAAAAAGGAAAGAACGTTATGGTTAAATTATTATTTTTTCTAATGTTTGATAATTGGTTTTGGACTTAACTCTTAATGGCAGTTTGATACTGAGGCAACCCCAAAAAGTGTTTCACGAGCCGAAATGTGAGCGAACTAAGGTGTAGACTTTTTTTGTGTAACTCAGTCAGACTCAAATGTAATTATTTTTGCCGTGACAAGAATTTTTGTTTGCTATGTTTTGGGTCATCATCTTGCTGTAGGATGAACCACTGACCAACTAGGCACATGCTGAAGGGATCTATGTGGTGCTGCAGAATTGACGTGTTTTAAAACTTTTGTCTGGTAGTGTATGTTTTTTAGCAGCCATTCCTAATATATGACTTCGTAAACACAGTTTAATAATGTTTAATTTGACTGTCAAAAGTCAGACGACCCAGTGAAATGACAAACCATGGGTCTGCATTTGGTGTAAGTAATCAGCAGCCCTCGGATATTTGAGGTTTGCTCCATGAAGTTAGAGTTACAATAACATCTGAGCAAAAGATGATCAGTTAACACATTTCCTCAATAACAATCCATTCGATTTTCACCACATCAGCAAATGACTGGATTTATTTGGGGCGTAATTAAATAAAGAAACCGTAGAATTATATTTTGGCAGTACGATTGTGCCCACAGTGTCCTCAAAAATGACAAAGATGTATTTGGATGCAGTTGTGTTATAATTTACAATAATATTTGTGACACTCAATTTGAGCTAATTATTTTAGCATTTAATAATAGCAGGCTGGATGTTTTGCCAAAGAATAGCACTATTTCGCAACACTAATGCTCAAATCAAACAGTGTTTTTTATTAATAACTGGGATCCAGGTTTCCTCTACCAGCGGTCATCAATAGATGGACTGCGGTCCGGTCCGGGTCCAGACCCAGACTCGATCCTGTCCGGAGCAATTTTACATTTCAACTGGCGACTCTATCCTGTCATTGTCTCGACACCGTTCCTCAGTAAGAAAGACATCCGACCTGTCTCTGATTGGCTCGAGTTCTTTGTTTAGGCATGACGACAGAGATTGGGCGAGAATGTCAACCAAGCACAGGCAGAGTATGGGCGAGGTTTCGTCGTGGAAAACGGCGGCAGTGACAGAGAAAGGAAAATCTAAAGCGTGAAGTGAAGAGTGAGCAAGAGAGAAAGTAGGCAGTGAGATATAAAGAGGGGGAGAAACTTATTATTATTTCAAGATTACAGAGTTTTTATTAAATTTTTATTTGCAGCCAGGTCTTTGTTTTACTTGAAATATCAAAACTTCTTATTACTACAATGAAAGTCCAATGTAAAATTAACTTTGCTTTTCACAGAAAATAAATACTGTTAAAATGATTTTAAATTATAGCGTTCTTCATCTGATTTGAGTCGCTGAATTAATATAGTGCTTTTTCAGTATAAATAAATTAATTGTAATGAATAATAAATTATAATGCAACTTAAACACGATGATGCTGCAAACCTGTACATGAGGAATATTTCTCTTCTTAAATCATAATTGACTATCCCTGCTCTACATACACTTTTTTTCCAACAGTTGTGGCAGTTTGGCAGTTTGCAGGTCTAAGGTCTCAAATTTGTATTTCTATCTGAATATTTGCCAACTAATTTTAATCATTTTTATGCACTAAGACATTTTCTCAAGTACAAATCTGGTTTACAAGTAGAAATCTTAATTTGCACATCCTGTCAATACATAGACATGGATTTTATTTTCTTCCATCTGTGGCAGGAAAGTGCAGAAAAGTATTAACAGCGTGAAATGTGATTTTGCACAAATATTCAGTGATGAAAGTAACAAAAGAGAAGTAATTTGTTTCTTTACATTTCCAACAAATCTGTACTTGAGTAGATTTAATTATGGCTACTTTGACTTTTAATACCCTACATATGAGAATAAATATCTTTACTTTTCATATCACTACATTCCATATTAAACCACTTTTCTTATTCATGAAAACAAATATCTTCACTAAACTGAGTGCAGACGTAGTACACGTTCCTCCTTCCACGGTGGCAGGAAGTCAATTTACTCTTTGTTGTGCTGAGTTTGATCTGAGTTTGACTGCACTCGGCTAAAGTCAAAACCTCTGGATTGACTAATGGTCTGATCGCGTATAAAGCTGCTGAATTCATGGTAAAATCATTGAATTTTGTGTCAGATTCACTCTGCCGTGTCCTTCAAACAACGTCTTCTGAAGGTGAACCCGGCGTAAAACAGAGCAAAGTTCCTTCCCAGTTCTCAGAGCTGTAACACCTGCTCTCAGAAGTGGGACAGAAGTGGGACAGAAGTGGGACAGAAGTGGGACAGAAGTGGGACAGAAGTGGGACAGAAGTGGCCCGATTCACACATTCATATGAATGATGGACTGAGGACACGGATGTTCTCGTCTTTTTCAGAGGAAGCCGCCACATGCACCAGTGCTCAGTGGTGTTTCGACCAGCCACTGTGTTTACTTCAAAACTTTAAGTCAAATATAAATCATGTACTTACTTATGTCAGTGGGTATTTACACTTTTAATTTAGTATGTTTTTGTTTGTGTATTTGTATTTTTACTTACTGCAGGTAAAATTTTCGGTATGTTGTCCACCACTGTATTTAGATAGAAGTACAAATTTTATTTAGAATTCATCGACACAGGTAAATCATAAAATACACAGACAAATCATTATTGCAGTGATTTCACTCCATGATCACGTGTATGTATTTGGTGCGTTATTGCTGCAGGATGACGAGGATGAGGAGTTCCTCTCCATCAGTCGAGCCATGGAGGAGATTGTAGACGATCCTGTCGACTGCTACTGGCTGATCAAGTGTTTCGTCAGTCAGTTCCACACAAAGTTTGGAGACTCAATCCCTCACCTTGTAAGTGTCACGTTTATGTACGTGTACTTCAAATAAACCGTCGGCTCAATCTGCCGATGATCAAAAAACACGTTGTGGAAGTGGCGACCCACTGACCCGCTCTCCTAGCAGAAAGTAACCAGGTGTACAAAGAAGCCTAATGAGTCTGTTGTTCCTCCTTCCTAGGAAGCGAAATTATCCATGTAACAATAGATAACAAAATAATAGATAAAATACAAAATCCAATTCAACTGCGCTTAAAGAAGAAAGCTTTGAATATTGACAGATTTCAATTTAACATCACATTGAATGCTAAAATGTATAATTGGTTGCTAAAATGTGAATCCTGTCCTGTTTTGCCGCAGCCAAAGAGTCTGGAGCATTATCTGAGTCAGGAGGAACCTCGGCTGCTGAACCACCTGAAGATCACCGGGGCCCTTCCCCAGCTGCCCTACGGCCTGTGGTTCAGACGATGCTTCGCCGGCTGCCTGCCTGAATGCAGCTTGCAGAGGTACCAACTCGCAGTTTGTTCCTCTGTTCGGATGTGGTTTTTCCACCGGGTTTGTATTTTGACCTGTTCATTCTGGTGAGCGAAAAGAGACCAACAGCAGGACTCCAGGTACTTGGTAACGTAATTTGAATTCTGATTTGACACTGATTAACAAGCAGTACGTGACGGGTTTGTGTGTGTGTGTGTGTATGTGTGTGTGTCTTTTATTCACATGCCAATAGCTTTTTATTGTCTGTTGGGATGTTATTACTGTTGACTATTTTTCTTATACACTGTTAAAATTGATGAAAACTTTTGAGTGGAACAGAAAGTTACAGCTTTGCAAGCCCAGAGAAAAGAGGCATGAATGTTAATCAGTTGGCCGTCATTTCTCCAGGGACGATTTACTGGTGTTTCTCAGCTTCATCACACTGACACACACGCGGCGCCTTATTGAGCTCTGACACCGGAAATAAATAAAGTTTAGTTTACAGCAGTCCCATCCAGCAGTCCTGCAACAAGTCTACTACTACTCTTTCGGCTTTTCCCATCAGGGGTCGCCACAGCGAATCATCCTTTTCCACTTTACTCTATCCTGGGCATCTTCCTCTCCGACACCAGCTAACCTCATGTCCTCTGTTAGGACATCCATATGTCTCCTCCTCGGTCGTCCTATCGCCCTCTTGCCTGACAGCTCCATCTCCAACATCCTTCTACCAATATAATCACTATCCCTCCTCTGCACATGTTCAAACCATCTCAATCTGGCCTCTCTGACTTTGTTGCTAACACAGGCAACATGCGCTGTCCCTCTGATGAACTCGTTCCTAATTCTGTCCAACCTTGTGACTCCTAAGGAGAACCTCAACATCTTCATCTCTGCTGCTTCCATCTCTGCCTCTTGTCTCTTTCTCACTGCTACTGTCTCTAACCCATAGAGCAGAGCTGGTCTCACCACTGTCCTGTACACCTTTCCTTTGAGTCTTGCTGACACTCTTCTGTCACACAACACTCCTGACACTTTCCTCCACCCACTCCAAACCGCCTGCACTCGCCTCTTCACCTCTTTTCCACACTCCCCATCAGACTGAACTGTTGACCCCAAGTACTTAAACTCCTGCACCTTCTTCACCTCAGCCCCCTGTAACCTCACGCTTCTACCTGGCACCCTCTCGTTTACACACATGTATTCTGTCTTACTACGACTGACTGACTTTCATGCCTCTTCTTTCCAGAGCAAACCTCCACCTCTCCAGCTGTTCCTCCACCTGCTCTCTACTCTCACTGCAAATCACAATGTCATCTGCAAACATCATTGTCCAGGGAGATTTCTGTCTGACCTCATCTGTCAACCTGTCCATCAGCATAGCAAACAAGAAGGGACTCAAAGCCGATCCTTGGTGTAGTCCCACCTCCACCTTGAACTCCTCTGTCTGACCTCGGCACATCTCACCACCGTCATGCTCCTCTCATACATGTCCTGGACTACTCTGACGTACTTCTCTGCCACTCCCGACATCCTCATGCAGTACCACAGCTCCTCCCTCGGCACCCTGTCATACGCCTTCTCTAAATCCACAAAGACACAATGCAGCTCCTTCTGACCATCCCTGTACTTTTCCATCAACAACCTCAAAGCGAAAATGGCGTCAGTGGTGCTCTTACGGGGCATGAAACCATACTGCTGCTCACAGATCTCCACCTCCTTCCTAAGCCTGGCCTCCACTACTCTTTCCCACAGCTTCATTGTGTGGCTCATCAGCTTTATCCCTCTGTAGTTGCTGCAGTTCTGCGTGTCACCCTTGTTCTTAAAGATCGGCACCAGAACGCTTCTCCTCCATTCCTCAGGCATCTCCTCACTCTCTAAAATCCTGTTAAACAGACCTGTCAGAAACTCCACTGCTGTCTCTCCTGGACACTTCCACACCTCCAGAGGTACGTCATCAGGACCAACAGCCTTTCCGCTCTTCCATCCTTTTCAGAGCCTTCCTCACCTCATCCTTTCTAATCTCTGCTATTTCCTGCTCCACAACATCCACATCTTCCTCCATTCTTTCCCTGTCATTTTCCACATTCATCAGCTCCTCAAAATTCTCCTTCCATCTTCTCTGCACACTCTCCTCGCTTGTTAGCACCTTTCCATCTCTGTCTTTAATCACCCTTATCTGTTGCACATCTTTCCCATCTCTATCTCTTTGTCTGACTATCCTGTACAAGTCCTTCTCTCCTTCCTTTGTGTCTAACCTGTCATACAGCTCATCGTAAGCTTTCTGTTTGGCCTTTGCCACCTCCCTCTTCACTCTGTGCTGCACTTCCTTGTACTCCTGTCTACTTTCCTCAGTCCTTTCTACATCCCACTTCCTTTTAGCTAACCTCTTCCTCTGGATGCAGTCCTGTACTTCCTCATTCCACCACCAAGTGTCTTTATCATCTTTCCTCTTACCAGATGACACACCAAGCACCTTCCTACCTGTTTCCCTGATTACCTCTGCTGTAGTTTCCCAATCATCTGGAAGCTCTTCCTGACCACACAAAGCCTGTCTCAACTTCTGCCTGAATTCCTCACAAGTTTCTTCATTCTTTAGCTTCCACCACTTGGTCTTCTTTTCTGACTTTCCTCTCTTCTTCTTCCTGACCACCAGAGTCATCTTACACACCACCATGCGTTGCTGTCTGGCTACACTCTCTCCTACCACCACTTTAAAGTCACTAACCTCTCTCAAATGACCTCGTCTACATAGGATGTAGTCCACCTGTGTACTTCTACCTCCACTCTTGTATGTCACTCTGTGTTCCTCTCTTTGGAAGTAAGTGTTAACTACAGCCATTTCCATCCTCTTAGCAAAGTCCACTACCATCTGTCCTTCTGGATTCCTGTCCTTTACACCAAACCTGCCCATCACCTCCTCATCACCTCTGTTCCCCTCCCCAACATGCCCATTGAAGTCTGCTCCAACAACTACTCTCTCTCCTCTGGGGATACTCTCTACGACCTCATCAAACTCACTCCAGAATCTCTCCTTCTCTTCTAACTCACAGCCAACTTGTGAAGCATACCCGCTGACTACGTTCACCATCACCCCTTCGATTTCTAGCTTTAGGCTCATCACCCTGTCTGAGACTCTTTTCACCTCTAGAACATTGTTCACAAACTCCCCCTTCAGGATCACTCCTACTCCGTTTCTCTTCCTATCCACACCATGGTAGAACAGTTTGTATCCTCCTCCAATACTACGTGCTTTGCTGCCCTTCCACCTCGTCTCCTGCACACACAGTACATCTACCTTCCTTCTCTCCATCATGTCTGCCAGCTCTCTACCTTTCCCTGTCATTGTTCCAACGTTAAGAGTCCCTACTCTCAGATCTAAGCTCCTGCCTTTCCTCTTCTCTCTCTGACCACGAACCCTTCTGCCTCCTCTCCTTCTTCGACCAACAGTAGTCCAATTTCCACCGGCACCCTGTAGGTTAACAGCACCGGTGGCGGTCGTTGTTAACCCGGGCCTCGACCGATCCGGTATGAAAGTGCTATGGATGACTCTCTTGGTTGTACTTGGCCAGTTTTATGCCAGATGCCCTTCCTGACGCAACCCTCTCTATTTATCCGGGCTTGGGACCGGCACAGAAGTTACTGGCTTGCAACCCCTGTGGCTAGATTAGTCCTGCAACAAGTCACCCCTCGAAATTTTTAGTTTTATTTTAGCAATATTTGGCAGATTTGTTAACTGACTAATAAAACATAACGCAGCTCAAACTTCAGCTTCCGCAAAGATGGCTTAGAATCAACACGTTTGTTTGAATGTGTGACGTATAGCGTGACTAAAACTGCTGATAGTATTAGGATAAAGATTCCACTTTTGGTGAAGCACTCAACGTCCAAGAACAGTTTTGCGTCCACTAAAGAAACTTTGATGTGTCCTCCGGACCTTGAATGCCACTGACTGTTCATTTTCTGAACTTTCTTCAGGGTGTGGGACAAGGTGATAAGTGGCTCCTGTAAAATTCTGGTGTTTGTTGCCCTGGAGATGCTCCTCAGCTACAAGCTCGTGTTGATGGGCATCAACCGGCCTGAAGGCGCCGCCAAGTTCCTGTGCAATGTGAGTAAGGAACACGACAGGGCGACTCTGTTGTTTGCAAAAGACCAAGGGACTTGTTTTCCTTTTCCAGATACCACAGGAGAACACGGACGCCATCGTGACTAAAGCCATCGACTTGTGGCATAAATACTGTGGCACCCCAATGCACACTGTCTAGGCCCCTGGAGGTGAGATGCTTTCCCAGAAGGCGCCTGTCGCGTTCAGGGCCTGAGCAGTTTTTTTTTGCCATGTGTTGAACTGGAAAATCAACGCAAGCAACTTTTGATGAGCCCTGGACTTGAATGGACATACACAGACACAGGGCCGAGCTGCCGTACAGAGGAGATAAGATACGACTTTACTGATCCCACAGTGGGGAATAAACGAGAAAAGAAGAAGTACAGTATTGTTCTTATTTGTTGGTTGGTCCTATTGCTGCTGTAACGCAAGAATTTCCTCACTGTGGGTCGGGTCGTATCTTCGATGTTCACGCTGATGACTCTAGACGTTATGTGTAAATGTCTGTACAAAAACTGTTTCAAGAAAGACAAGGAAGTAAACTTATTATTTTTTTAATAAGTTTCTTTCTTTAAGAAACTGCATACATCATATAAGACTCACAATAAATTAATACCCACATGCAGCTTTTCTGCTTTACAAAAACATTTGATAATTCTTGCTTACTTTCTTCTGTTATTTACAAGTCTCACAATTTTGAGAATATTCTCTCAAAACATTTTTGAACATACAAGTAGCAGTAATATTACTGACTCTTGTACACTAGCAAACACTCATACACATTCAGACACGCAGTCATGAAACACACAGCCGCTTCTATTAATAACATGGTCAGAATTGCCAATTCATGGATCTTTAATTGGCCTGTAAATGATTTAGAAAAAAGCAGAAATTAAGTTGGCAGACTTTCCTCATTTTAAGTGAAAAAGATAATACAGGGTTGTATTTCAGCAGAGAGTTTTGGAACATTTCACTGTGTCTACAGATGATGTTCTGCATCAAATGAAACACATTTTTTTTTGGCAACCACTAAATCCCTGTAAACAAGACTCTAGGCACAGAGACACGGGGTTGCTGAACTCTCCACAGCAGTCTCCCTGGGATGCATTCAAGGTCACGACTTCCACAGCAAGTCAAGTGGCTTTGGTTTATTGTTAATTGGGGATCTGAGTGTTTGACGTCTTGAATGAGGAGAAACTTGAAATTATTGCTGAGGTGATAAATGTGAACGTGTTTTCGAGAAGTTTTTTTTTTTTTTTTTACCGTCACTGGCTTTTAGGAGCATTTTAGGACTTGGACTAGGATTTTAGAACATTTTGGCTTAAGATCCAGCTGCCTACAACAGCAGAAGCTGTTGGAAATATTTTTACTCCTCTGGCACAATGAGAGGAACGACAATTGCGATTTTATCTGGAATAAAACTGCGCCAACACAAGCGCGCTGCAAAGGTAGGATTAGTTCAGTTGAGAAAGGACATTGAGAACATAGTAAAAGGCAAGAAAATAATCCCTGTAAAAAATAAAAAAGTCCCATCTTCACCTTAACGTCCTTGAAAATTGGCACAGTTTCTGTTTGACTTCCAAAAGCCTTGTTCAAAATCAAACGTGCAGCAACGTAAACATATCACCACTTGTTCATCATAAAAAAATAACAATTAAAGGCTTTGAATATCAAGAAGTTTTAAAATCTCCTCTGAGGGAAGATGCCATTCTAAAGTTTATTCTGTCTGAATGTGTTTTATTTTTTGTTCCCATTTCCATTAATGGCTCAAACTCACACGTTGTGTTTAGTCCGGTCCGAAAGTCTGAAGTCAGCGGTACCAGGGCAGCATGTAGCATTCTGAGAGCTTGAGGCTTTTGTATCTTGAAGTAGAAAAGAAGAGTCAAGCTCTGACGGAGCCGTTTTATGGCCGATGGAACCTGCAGACAGACAGAGACCCAGTAACTTTTCCAATCGTTTGATTCTGTCCTTAAAATGTGTCACAGACTCGCTGGTACGAGAGCCCAGGAAGGCCCAGGAAGACCTTTCCTCTCACCTGGTCAGATGACGGCTCGACTCGTGGACCTCCATCTCTGTGCTTTTAAACTCGTTCAGCTCCTTTCTTATGGCAGCCTGCAGACCAGAAAGAAGTTCACACATGTTGACAGAATTTGTGACGTGGCCGTGAGTGACGACTTCTCTATTGTTGGGCTTGTGACTAACCTTATCGGCAGCAGTTAGCCTCGTCCACGGCTTGTCCGCTCTCCTGTCGTAGTCCTGAGCCTCAGCCACCTCCACGTAATCGCTGAAGCGAATGAGGATTTTCGCCTCTCTCAGCTCCTCCACTGTCGGCCTTTGGCTGAGCTATCGGGTGGAAGAAAGTAGTGTTACGTGAAGAGCATCAGCTTTATTTGTTTTGGATGGTGTAAAAATGTGGGATATGTGCATTGAGATATTAGCAATTAAATACTGTTCCCTCGTTTGTCGCTATAGCGATTTGTCAGCTTAAGACGTCACACAGTCAAACATTTAAAAAGAACAGCTGACTGATAAATACATTGTACTTCGCTGTTCAAATCTCTAAAGATTCCATCTGCACCTCAACCACTGGACCTTCTGGCAGCTTATCACCTTTTTAATTGACGTGAAATTTTTGCACTTTATTAAAAAAAGCGACTTGACTGCAGTGGCTTTACACAAATTGTCATTATTGCCAACGAATGCTCGGACACACACACACACGAGAGGATGATGAACTTTTTACCATCACCTCTTTCGTTTTCCCAGCTGGGGTCGTAAACCAAATGTTAAAATGTGAGTGTTTTTGTCTTACCTTCCTGGACAAATGCCTCTTGATCTCCCTCTTCTCCTCCTGCTCCTCCAGATCGTTTCGAGCTGGAGGGAACAACAGAAAAAGAGCATGAATAAAAACATTTCAAACTTCTTTCTTTTTAATAAACTGCTGTGGATTATTGTCTCCCACATATTAATACATATATGTAATGGAGCTGCAGACAGATTTGTCTCTTACGCTTGAGTATGTTCCTCTGTTCCAGCTCCTCTGCTGTTGGCCTTTGACTCAACCGTCTGAAAAGAAGGAAACATCTATTTCAGGAAACTATTTTTATATTCTGTTAATGTTTGTCATGTACGTAGCTTGGTGGGTAACTCTGCTGACTTTGGCGCCTTAGGGTATGGGTTCAATACCTGTTAGGATAAGAACATCCTCTATCCTTTTTTTGATAAAGAACTACTTTATCAGCAGCTTTGAGCAGAACTACATCATCTACAAGACATATTCAGGGATGTATGATAGCTCAGTGGTTAACACTGCTGATGTTGGTGTGGTAGGGTTTGGTGTGGGTTCAATTCCTGTTAGTATGACATGTGAGGGCTTAATGTTACCTGTACAACAAAATGCTATGGCAAGGGGGAGCCAGGACGACAGGTCAGTGGGGATGTATCATCATCATCCCCAATAATAATAGATTCTTATGGTCAGTAACAGGTATTATAGTACTATTAAAGACCTCCAGATATCTATGTGTACAAGTACAAGGAAGCCCTGACTGTAGACAAACAGGAAGTTGGAAGATAGATAAGAGACTGATTTATTATTTTCCTTCCTTATAACTCTTTTTAAAACAATTTGAGTATTTATTTAGTACCCATGACATGGGAAAATACAATATAGTATATACTATTAAAATACAGGGTGATGTTTATTAGAGCCCGCTTGTCACTCTGGATGTGTGTAACATAAGGCGGTATCATCATCATCATCATCATCATCATCACCTGGTAAGCTTGGTGGCTGTTTGCTGTCGAGACTCGAGTCGCTCCTGGTCCGACTGTAGCGGGAGGATGTTCTTGTCCTCCAGCTCTCTCTTTGTTGGACGGTTACTCAGCTTGATGGCCAGAGAGTCTTTCCGTAGAACCTTCATGGCCAGTGTGCCTGCAAAGGTCATAGGACAGGTGTATGAGTGACACGTTGACATTGTAGCTTTTATTTCAGGAAGGTGGTTCGACAATGGACCTGTATAAAATTTCCAATCTCATAATAGTTGATGATGAATAATTCACATCTCTTAACACAAATGGCAACTATGAATGTTTTCTCTGCGACAGCATATGAAGAGGCACATTTGCTCATTACGCACAATATGGACATTTCCACATTTTATAATCAACAGCAAAAGAAACAAGTACCAAGTCTCCTCCACAGTACAAACACCAGAGAGGTGAAGAAGGACACCTACTTGTGAACAGTGTATCATCCTCCTCATCCTCCTCTTCCTCCTCCCCCTCCTCCTCATCATCTTCTTCCTCGTCTTCCTCCTCCTCCTCCTCGTCTTCGTCTTCCTCATCCTTGTACATGCTCGGCAGGTCCTCGTAGTCCGCCTCGTTTGGGAGGTTTTCTTTGTCGTCGTCACACTCGATCATCACCGTGGGAACAGCGTGCATCATGGAGCTGCAGGGTGGTGGGAAAGGGCTGGCGGTCACGTGACGTGGGTTTTAAGTTAACGTAACATAACAGGACAGCAGGAGACTGAAGACTGTTTCTCTGAAAGCGCCGCCAGGGAATAAGACAAATGCTACCATAATTGACATAACTTAACCAAACCAAAAATGCTCTCCCATAATCAATAGCTGCATAACAGCACACAGGAAAGTGATGGAGATGAAAACTCGTAACCAACACACTTTCATTATTAGACCAGGATTGATGAAGACGCCCCAGTGTCTTACACGACATCAATCTATTGTGGAAACCTGACATTTCCAGAAATAGGCAGCAGGGCGAGAACTTCTGGATAAATAATATCCCTTTTAAAAGGGATTTGAAAAGTAGACACTGGGACCTGAACAGTGTCTTAGGAGCAGAGATGACAAGATGAAGCTTAAGACGCCACCCTGGGCTGCTGGAACCTTTTCCCCGTGTGTAGACGTGTGCACAGTGATTCCAAAGATCTTTCACTTGTGGCCCCTTTAGAACAAAGAAACCCCTCGGTGACATAGTCGACCACACAGTGACTTTCTTATCCTTGTTTTAGAAAGAAGAAAAGCTTTAGAAAGATATGTTTCTGCTTTCCCACTTACTGAGCTTGTGACTTATCTGCTTGATGAAATGATTCATTACTACACTAAAAAACTTTTGCAGATGAATTTAACATGTTCATTGTCTCCGAGCAGGTGATTGTTGTGCTTTAAAACGCGGCCGATCAAAGCTGAATCTTAGGACTAAACCTCAAAGGTAAATGGTCTGAGACAATTATGGATGCTTTTCTACCTGTTGGTACCAAAGTAAAGCCTTTACACTGGTTGCCTTCCATCTACCCATTCTGATGCACAGAGTTCAAACACCATGGGAGCTGGATCAGCTCCAACACTCACCGGGAGCAACTATGCAGGGTTCAGTGTCTTGCTCAGGACACTTGACATGTGACCAGAGGAGCCTCTATCGAACCAACAACTGTGGGATTGGTGGGGACAGGTAGTGTCCAACTGAGCCATGCCCACCTACAGAATGGCTGGGATTACTATCCTGGAAACACACCTGGTCATGCTATGTCAAAGGATGCCCAGAGAGTTATCCTGTCCTTTGGACACAAGGATAGAGGAGAACTAAACAACCCATGGGAGAATGTGGGCATGGGCCCACTACTTCTTGCATGCAATGAGAGCAAGCGCTCTACCATTTGAGCTAATTCCCCCATGCAGCAAGGTCCTTGTGCCAGAGACAATTATGGATGCTGAAATGCAAACCAGTAAAGCCTCCGTCTGGTTGCCTTCCAGCTAAAGCAGCAAATGTCTGATGCTCAGAGTTCTGTTAAAACCAACATTTGATGGATCCTCACCTCTCGAACCTCTGCATGGTGAGGGCCAGGGTCTTGTTGAGCTCCTCTATGATTCGACTTGGTGGGTGGAGGGGGACAGGTAGTGTCCCGTACTGTAGGGGATGCCCACCTATTGGAGCATGGCTGGGAGGGGCGGGGCACTTCTGGAAGGCGAGCGAAGACGGCTCCACGGAGATCATGAGCTTCTTTGGAGGTAGAGGAGGAGATAACTTCACAGCCAAACATGGCAACTTGACTGGGCCGCCGTCTGCAATGAGAGCGAGGATGTAGGAGATTAGGAAACCTGCAGAGTCAGAAATGTGACTGTGACCGTCCGCACAGGTGACTGTACCCGTCATGTGATTGGGCAGCCTGGTGAAGGGTTTGGGTGGTAGTGCAGGAGGCTGTTTGTGTAGCGATGGAGGTCTGGAAAGCGCTGACTCAGCACCGTCAACCACGAACACAGCCGACTTCTTTGTGGATGGAGCCTGGATGGATTTCTGCACATGGTCCTGTTGACATGCTCCTTTGCTGGGCAGCGAAAACTCCACAGAGCCTGAGCAGGGAGAAGAAAGAGCAGAAGGATCAGTAAGTGTACAGGAAGTGTACAGTAAGTGTACAGTAAGGGACGAGGTGGCTGTGGGTCTGAGGCTCTGCTGCCTACCTACAGCTGCAGCTGCCCCTTCCATCAGCTCACCACCTTCGCACTCTGACAGGCTGGACACAAGCTCGGGGATTGGCTGGATTTCCATCTTCACCTCCTCCATCAAGGCTGGGAGAACCATCTGCAGAGAAAACATCTTTGAGTTTTGAGGAGAAAAAGAGAATCATTCAAAACAATAGGTAATTGCAGAAATTGGAGGGTCGAAAAGAGCAGCTGTACAACAGTAACAGTGCTGTGATCCTGCTGCCATCTTCACAAAAAGAGAGAGAGACAGACAGTGTTTTCTGTTCAAAACAAAAATCCTGGTCCTTTGTCACTCTCGGATTTTCCTGTTGTACAGAACGTCAATCACCTTCTTGTTGTCAAAAAAAAAAGTGCTAAGATTTTTAGGTGCATGTCTTAATCACCTGGAAGGGGAAAGGTGCAGTTACCTGCATATTAGCAGCTCACATTTGTTTCAGTTTTCTTCTTTTCATAAGCAGACCTATCATCTTCCAGTATCATTTTGTTCATTATCGTAATTTACTGCAGCCACACAGATTCCAGATTTGTTATAAATAATTTGGAAAGGCCTGACATTTTCCCAATATCATATAGTAAACAGTGAAGATAATATGCTAAACTAAAGATATACAAAACTATGTGTAAACTGGTCGAATCAGCTTCAGTACATTGAGCCATGTTCCAGTGTTTCCCATTCACCCAGGTGGACTGAAATCAGGCCATATAAGAGTGATTTGAGACATGGCCCCTTCTTGGACCTGACGCTCACCTTTCTCGTAAACCTCCTTCAGGACTCCTTTCTTGATGAGCTCCTCTCTGCTCTGGCGAGTGGACATTTTCCTCTCCAGCACTGTGGGAACAGAAGGGACGTGACGTCAGTACGAAAACAGGCCGCTGCTGTGCTGGACGCTGGGCGTGTCAGCTGCAGCAGAGGTTCGTGTCGACCTTCCACCCTTGTTGTCGCCCAGGAATGGTTGCATCAGCTCGCCTCCAAGTTGTGTGTCACTACGAGGCCGCTGCCTCTCACAGAGTCAGAGTCACATTTTCATGTTCCACGCTGGCTGTGATGCCTCTGCAGTAGCAAATGCTGCATGAATGAAATGAGCTTTGAGAGAGACTGAAAAACAGATTTGGAACAGATCTAATGTCCAGTGGGAGGCTGATCCACTGCCTGGGGGTGATTACTGCAAAGGCTCCGTCCATACAAGACGGTTGATATAATGACCCAACAGATCTACTGGTGTGTGAAGCTGTAAAGGCTCTGAAATATACAAAGCTGCTGACCTCATAGTAAAAACTGGTTTTTATAAGAAAGTCTTGATCTAAACACTGAAGGTGAAAGCTAAAACAATTGTATAAATTCATAGTAAAATTGTCACTGTGACTTCCTGAGCGGATCAGTCAGTTTTTTCCCTCTAATTTCTGGAGCTACAGAGACTCACAATCCACTTGTAGCTATGCAGAGAATTACAGAGAGGAGCAGCTACACTTTGTCACTCACAGAATTACTGTTCACTAGTGAAACCGAAACCACGTCTGCAATCCAAAATAAAAAATACCGTGATTTGTCGGCCTCATCCAAATCAGCCATTGACAGACATTATCAGAAACTGTGAGTTTCACTCTAAGCCGCAGGGTGACACAATGAGGCGAAATTCATTAGGGGCTTCAGCGAAAAAAGGATTCTTTTACTTCATGGTGGGTCACGGTGGGTCCATTGTTCGGGCTCCGTTCGCTTACGACACAGTTTCCTGAAGGGAATAATTAGGCGTCATCTAACCTGCGTGCAGAGGGCGTGGCTACTACCCACAACGAAACGCACGAGGAAAACAATCAGCCCATTTCCCACAGGGCCACGGTTTACGCTGTGGGAATAACAGGGGACCTCGGTGCTTAGGAGCGATTTGAATCGGCAAATGTACAACTGTAACGGTCTGCACAGGTTCTAGAGACACACAGGGTCAGTGTTTGACCATCACACACCCACAGAAGTGAAGGCGGTTTGATTGGATGGTGGCAGGGCTCCAGACGGAACACATGGCGTTCACTACATGCATCCACCCGTGTGCAAACGTGTGCCGTAAACAATATCCTGCGTGATATTCAGAGGCGGAGAACGGAGACAGGTTTGAGCAGATTAAGTACATTTAAAAAATATAAAATATCAAGTGCTGTGACAGCTGGGAGAACAGCTTGGCTGCAGGAAGCCTCCGCTCTGTGCGCAGTGAGAACAGGAGGTTCAGCCAGCTGAGAGGCAACAACAGCTTCCATCCTAAATGTGGAAGCCTTCTCCGCCTGCGCAGCCACTGAGCCGTGCATATTGCAGCTCTGAACGAGACATATGCACCAACCCTGACGTGTCCTCACACAGTCTGGCTCTGCAGGGACGGTTGATTGCCTGCTAAAGAGACAACGCGCTGGCACCACGGAAATCACCACTTAAGGTTAATTTCTGGCTGCAGTTATTATCGACTCTCCTGCAGCTGTCGTGTTTGAGCCTCCGGTGAACGTGTCTGATTTTCCGTTAGCTTCTACGTGTCCACAAATGATTTAAAACATCCCAACTTCCTTCACTAAATTTAAATCTCCCTGCTTC
This sequence comes from Channa striata, assembly GCA_033026295.1. Classification (NCBI taxonomy): domain Eukaryota; kingdom Metazoa; phylum Chordata; class Actinopteri; order Anabantiformes; family Channidae; genus Channa; species Channa striata. The sequence continues at coordinate 623,232 of CM065179.1, forward strand.
TAACTGAGAAAAGCAGTTTAATATTGTTCACATACATGTACTGACTAAAGCATAACTATAAAAAACAAGTTGAAAACGGATGTCGTTGCTGCTTCACGGCTTTTGGGCAAAATGTTTAAACTTTTTATCCTGCATAAATAAACCAATTTAACATGACAACAAACTTTCCATCTCTGCATAAACCATCATCACGCAGCTGCTTGCTGGTGTATGTGGAGGAAGTGTTGGACTATCATAAATCCAGAGGACCACCAGGGACGCCCCCGTCTCACGGTACATTCTGGGGTTAACTTCCAACTTCCAGGCTTTGACCCACCTGAAGTTAAACAGCTGCAGCATGTTGTTTTCACGGGAAAGTAAAAATGGGAATTTGGATGAACCGCTGTGTAAAGGTTGAGTGGATTCTTTCTTTTTCCGCTTCTAATTTGGATTTCAGGTAGGACGAGAGCACGTACCGTGTCACAATTACAGCAACCTGGCTGCTTCAATTACTGTACAGTGGAACCAACATAATATTAAATGCTTACTGAAGTTAATTCGAATTAATAATAAAATAACATTAATATTGCCATTTCAAAATGAGGGGACAGAAACACTTGCACCCAACTGTATGTAATGATGTGTGTATTTCACTAATTTAGAGCCAGTTGTGGTTCTAAGGCTGATAAAGGAGCAGCTCACCTTAAGCCTCCTGCTGCTTTACAGCCTTTCATCACCGTAATCATGCACGGCAGATTACCGCGGGACAGGAGGAGTAAGTGTTGTGCTCAGGAGTCTCACCAGCAGAGGTCTGCTTGAACTTTTCACTTTTCTTCTTCCTCCATTTCCAGGGTTTAAACAGACGTCCTAGAGTGGCAAATTTGCTCCGCCGGCGGATGGGAGGCGTGTGCGTGCCAGGGACTAGCGAATCAGAGCGCATTGCCGCCAACCGCTCCACTTCCTCAGCTGGAAAACAAAATGACAGCAACACGGATTTTAACAAGCAGGTAAATACAGTCCTCACAATATGTTGTTAGTGTGGTGGACGGCCAGAACACATGCAAGAACTGCAACAATTAGCTGAGGCACTGATTATCCGACTGACCAAAAGCTCATCAGCAACAATTTTGATAATTGGTAATCATTTGAATTACCTTGTAGGCAAAGAAACTCTGGTTGCTGCGTCTTAAACCTGAGGTTTTCTGATTTATTTTCTCAGTTTTATATCATTGTCGACACAAGAGCTTTGAGTCCAACGAAAACAAGGTGCTTGAAGACTCTGGGAAACTGGGATCCTGACCTCATGAACCCGTTCATTTGTCACAAGAAATAAACAAACGCGTGTAAATTGTAGCTGTTCGATGCTCATGGACCAAAATACTCGAAAAACTTTTCTAATAAGTCAGGTAGAAAGTAAACATTTGTTTTCATGGTGCACATTTACTGCAATGAGAGGCTTCTTTAATCTACAGTTCCACAGGAAACAATGACTCAGGCTTAAAGAGCAGAGTCTCACGTGATCAAGTCAGGTAAAACTCATTTGGATCGCAGCAGTTAGATTGTCAGGAGGCTGCAGAAACGAAGAAATCAAGAATCAACAAGAAGCTTGAAGCAAGATCCAAAACAACAGGGTCTTTGCTCCTCCGCTTTTTCAGGCATTTCCTCTCACACCCTGAACTGCGATTCCCTCGGCTCTGCATAAAAGAAATAAAGCCTGAAGCCACGTTGTACAGCGTGCGAACAGCACGAGTCAACAGCACAAAGACTGAGCCGGCGGCCACGAATTCGAACCATAACACGGAGGAAGCACTTTAGCAGGCCGTGGCACCAGAGGTCACGGACAAAACCGTACATGTTGAATACTGAACGAGTTGACGTCAGAAGAGTCACAGGTGCCGTCACACGTGGACTCACAGAAATGACGGCAGGAGGAATATTGAATCAGAAACACTCACAAACTGGACAAAATGCTGCACACACGTCAAACCTGAACCATTTAAAACCCGTTAACCCACTCTCCGAATGAACTTGGAGGATTTCAACAATTCTCCACCAGGGAAGCCTCATCCCACCTGACCCATCACACAGGTGGACACAGGTGTGCCCGGGACGTGCAGTGGACACGAGGACTGGGGTGGGAAACAGTAACATATATAATTTAGGCACGAGCCAAAAAAGGAAAGCGCTTCATAAAAGGCCAACGCTCTCGATGACACCCGTCCTGCTAACAGGCCAACAAAACCCAACTGGACGAACGGGCGATCACGTGACTTCTACCAGCTGGGATGCTGGGTAAGAAAAGTGAAAGCCTTAAACATGACACGCCGCTGAACACGACTCTGCGCCAACATTTTGACCCGTGTTCCTGCAGTGAAATTCTAATTAAAAATGAGTCAAACACAATCAAATTTCTCAGTTTCTCAATTGTGTGTTTTTATTTACACACTGTTCAAATGTTTTTGGAAACAGGCTGTATTAACACCACAGAACTGTATTTATCAACAAACATGAGCGTTTTCCTTTTGTGCTTGTGTTCGATTCACACAATTTTAATTTCCAATTCAATGACTCAGTAACATAACATAATATAATAATTGATATTTAAAGATTCATTAATTTCTAAAAACTGAAAGTTATTTTTCAAGCAATGCCAAACATTTTATTGTCACAGCATCCCCACTATCAGCATCTCCTCTTTCTTCTTGAAATAATTTTAATTATTTAGACAAAATTAGCATTTGGAAATGATCATTTTGGTTAATTGTGACAAGTATTTCCTGTTAGTATTGCAAAGCGACTCTGGATGGATCCATAATGACAATATCCAACAGTACATCCAACATGACTAATAAGAATAATTACGTGTACTGATCACTGAGGCCATTTTCCCAGATTTTGGACTTTTTTTTATGATTTTTTCTTGTAATGGAGTGTGTCTGCAGTGTCTGATTAGGTAAAAAATAACAATTATTCCACCAATGTTTCCTGTAAAAACCACAGTTATGCTGCATTAGTGCGTTTGCAGGTGACCCCGGCGGTGAGAACGGTTCTGGTTCTGAGGTGGACAATTCCTTAGATCTCATCCCAGCATCGTCCTTGACAACCGAATGTCCTGTGGACATCCCGGCCGAGCCCCTGAGCAGAGCAGTGTGTTTGATGAGCTGCTTTTCATAATCTCATTTTAGTGCGGGAGTTTTTGGTTAGTGACCCAAGAATTGGATTTTTCCTCAGTTGTGAGCAGTGACACTCAGTTTGTGGATCAGCTGTTTCCGTATGACAATTCTCAGATATATAATGTTCAAATATCCAAACATTCTCTAGCTGCTAGAGACATACGGATACTGCTGAGATCACTTAATTTCACTTTAACTTCACTTTTCTGTCAAAGTCATTTCCAGGTGACACAGTAACGGCTCCGTCTGCTGCATAAATGGATGATGAAATATGATGAGCTGATCTTCACAAACTAAATTAACGTGTCCACGTCGACACTGACGTGACGGCGGACTTTGAACGCATCATGTCCCTCCACGTTTGACTCGGACTGCAGGGCCGAACCCCTTCGATCTCGGATTTCCGACCATTTGAAACCGCTCGGTTCCGGTCTCACTACTACTTCTCTTTCGGCTTTTCCCATCAGGGGTCGCCACAGCGAATCATCCTTTTCCACTTCACTCTATCCTGGGCATCTTCCGCTCTGACAGCAGCTAACCTCATGTCCTCTGTTAGAACGTCCATATGTCTCCTCCTTGGTCGTCCTCTCGCCCTCTTGCCTGGCAGCTCCATCTCCAACATCCTTCTACCAATATAATCACTATCCCTCCTCTGCACATGTCCAAACCATCTCAGTCTGGCCTCTCTGACTTTGTTGCTAACACAGGTAACGTGCGCTGTCCCTCTGATGAACTCGTTCCTAATTCTGTCCAACCTTGTCACTCCTAAGGAGAACCTCAACATCTTCATTCAATTCAATTCAATTCAACTTTATTTATATAGCGCCAATTTACAACAAGGTCATCTCAGGGCACTTTACATAATAAAGTCAAGACTATACAAACATGTAGAGAAAACCCAACAAATCCCCCTTGAGCAAGCCATAGGCAACAGTGGAGAGGAAAAACTCCCTTTAACGGAAGAAACCTCCAGCAGAACCAGGCTCAGGGTGGACGGCCATCTGCCTTGACCAGTTGGGCTGAGTGGAAAGTGGGGAGAGAAAAGAATAGAGCAACAAAAGCAGCAACAAAACATTGAGCAGGTTAATAGGACCAGTAGCTGCACACTGGAGGACACACATCTCTGCTGCTTCCATCTCTGCCTCTTGTCTCTTTCTCACTGCTACTGTCTCTAACCCATAGAGCAGAGCTGGTCTCACCACTGTCCTGTACACCTTTCCTTTGAGTCTTGCTGACACTCTTCTGTCACACAACACTCCTGACACTTTCCTCCACCCATTCCAACCTGCCTGCACTCGCCTCTTCACCTCTTTTCCACACTCCCCATCACACTGACCTGTTGACCCCAAGTACTTAAACTCCTGCACCTTCTTCACCTCAGCCCCCTGTAACCTCACTCTTCTACCTTGCTCCTTCTCCTTTACACACATGTATTCTGTCTTACTACGACTGACTTTCATGCCTCTTCTTTCCAGAGCAAACCTCCACCTCTCCAGCTGTTCCTCCACCTGCTCTCTACTCTCACTGCAAATCACAATGTCATCTGCAAACATCATTGTCCAGGGAGATTTCTGTCTGACCTCATCTGTCAACCTGTCCATCAGCATAGCAAACAAGAAGGGACTCAAGGCTGATCCTTGGTGTAGTCCCACCTCCACCTTGAACTCCTCTGTCTGACCTACGGCACATCTCACCACCGTCATGCTCCTCTCATACATGTCCTGGACTACTCTGACGTACTTCTCTGCCACTCCCGACAACCTCATACAGTACCACATGCCCATTGCAGTCTGGTCCAACAACTACTCTCTCTCCTCTGGGGACACTCTCTACAACCTCATCAAACTCACTCCAGAATCTCTCCTTCTCCTCTAACTCACAGCCAACTTGTGGAGCATACCCACTGACTACGTTCACCATCACCCCTTCGATTTCTAGCTTTAGGCTCATCACCCTGTCTGAGACTCTTTTCACCTCTAGACCATTGTTCACAAACTCTCCCTTCAGGATCACTCCTACTCCATTTCTCTTCCTATCCACACCATGGTAGAACAGTTTGTATCCTCCTCCAATACTACGTGCTTTGCTACCCTTCCACCTCGTCTCCTGCACACACAGTACATCTACCTTCCTTCTCTCCATCATGTCTGCCAGCTCTCTACCTTTCCCTGTCATTGTTCCAACGTTAAGAGTCCCTACTCTCAGATCTAAGCTCCTGCCTTTCCTCTACTCTCTCTGACCACGAACCCTTCTGCCTCCTCTCCTTCTTCGACCAACAGTAGTCCAATTTCCACCGGCACCCTGTAGGTTAACAGCACCGGTGGCGGTCGTTGTTAACCCGGGCCTCGACCGATCCGGTATGAAAGTGCTATGGATGACTCTCTTGGTTGTACTTGGCCAGTTTTATGCCAGATGCCCTTCCTGACGCAACCCTCTCTATTTATCCGGGCTTGGGACCGGCACAGAATTTACTGGCTTGCAACCCCTGTGGCTAGATTCGGTTCCGGTCTCAACCTTCAAAATAAAAGCAACGTGGAGGAGTGAAAGCTGTTGGCAGTGAGAGCAGCAAACACATTTACCTCTAAAGGAAATGTGTGAGAAGCGTGCCCAGTGTGTGGTCCCGGTCCGGTCCAGTGTCGTTTCAGCACCTTTTCACTATCAAACATCTGTCAGTGACTTTCTTCAATGACTGACTGAATGACTGAAGGTATAAAATGTCAAAAAACTATGGAAGATGCAGATGCGTAATTTCTGACCCGTATTATAAACTAACAGCTGAAAAACCTGGACATAGAGTTTACGGGTCATAGAAAACTCTGCACATGTCCAGACCAGCTTTGTCTCCAAATGGTTCTAACTAGTCCCGTCCCTCCAATATACTTGATCCCATCCTTGTCACCAACCCACGGGATCTTTAAGTCTGCCACCTCCAGCTCTGCCTCTTGTCTTTGGGTCAGTGCCACCATCTCCAGGTTGTACTGGCTCTTCCTACTGCTTGTTTTATAACAGCAGGAAGATAATGTTTCTCAAATATAAAAAATAAAATGTTATTTCATAAATGGAGTTCTGTAAAATACATTGCGCAGTAAAGTGAACAATCTCAGAGGTTCTGTCTAAATATATATTTTTCTTTTCAGAATATTGATGCCCATAAAATGTGCATCAATATTTAGGTGTGCCATTCCACTTCATTTTAATTCCAATGTATCCAACCTTTCACATCACTTCACTGACTGGATCTAAGAGAATTCTATAAATCATTTATGTCTTCAAAATAAAAGTAACTTCCGGTCAGAGCCTTTTCACCAGTAAGAGTCGAACCCACGGTGTGAACCAATGAGGTTGAAGCTACGAGAGATTTCCGTGAATAATAGTTTTTAACAGCTTTCACCTTATAAACTAGTTGGTAATTCTCACACTTTTATATCAACAGACCGCATCAGTTTGTTTGTTACTAAATCTGTGACATTTTTCTGTGAACGTGGAAATAATAACAAAAACGTTTGGGGATTTATAAATGCTTGAATGATTCTGCACGTCTATAGTTAGAAACAAAAGGTCAGACTTCCTCTTTTCTACTGAAGCAAAATTTCCAATGAGACTCAGGTGGATTTAATCTGTTTTTATTCACCAGTTAAAATATGACTCAAATGTAAAGCGAGTTTTTGGTCTAAGTGAATTATCGGGGACGGTGCCTGGACACTAACAAGCTTTGTGAAACTGGGCCCATTTTACCCAGAGTAGGATCAGGCAGCAGCGTTACGACACACTGAAACGATCAACAGATCCAGCTCTGCTCAGTGGACGACTGAAACCTGCTTCACCAGACAAAGCTTTTCCTCTACGAAGAACTCTGTAGAAGTCTCTGAAAGCCCGCTTCAAGCGTTTGGCCTGTTCCTGAACGTTACTGGCGCCGGTGGGGAGAAGCCACGAGCACAGATAGCTGTCATGGTGTGAGCAGTGCGAGTTGTGTGCTCACTATCATCTGGGCTGAGACAGCTGCACAGGAAGAAGACAGTGAGAAGACAAAAAAACTGAGGCTTCAAAAGGATAAAAAGCTAAATTTGGAACAAATGAACAACTCAATCAATATGCTTGTGAGGGAGAGGCGGGCAGGCAGTGTGAGGCCAACGAAGGGTCACGGTTTGTAGTTAGAACCCTGATCCAACAGGGGGAGCTGCTGGGTTTGGGTTCGAGTGATATTCAGTCACTCACTCCAGGCTTTTTTGTGTTATTTCACACATTTGTGCACGTGTTCATGTATTTCGTGAAACACTAATATCAAAAACACACACACATGGCAGTTTTCTCGCTGCACACTACGACTCAGGATGCAACTCCCAGACAGTTGTAGCGTTTACTGTCCACATGATGAGCAACATCCCAAATTCCCCTGAAATCTTTACAGGATCTGTACAGTCTTTATCGGTTAATAAATTAGTTTCTTCTTGATCCATTCACACGTCGACAGCAGGATTTGAAGGTGGACGACCCACTCCGTCCACAGGGCGCGACTTACTTTTCTGACCCATAGAAGTTCAGGGCAGCGTGTCTCATAGCCCACAGTGTGATTCGTTTTAACGCTGGAGCTGCACTCAGTCGTCAGTGCGGTAAAAGCCGACTTTGTCTGTTCCACAGTCTGAACAAATCATTACTCCAGCACTTTGAGCCGTGGACTTATTTTAAATAAAAATGCTCCAGTGCAGTCTAATTAGATGAAGCGGTTTTATGCTGCTTTGTCATATTCTTACTCCTTCGTACCCACTGTGCAACATCACTACAGTCTATAATCTGAAATTAAAATAAAAAGACGTAACAAAAACACAGCTCGTAGTGAGCGTGTGGATGTGGCTCGGTCGGGGCACAAAGGTTTGGCAGGTCACAGCTCAATGTGCTGCTGACAGCAACGGACTTCATGGCTCACTGTGTCTAACAAGCCAGAGCGCTGTCAGACACACCACGAGCTCCGAGACACGCTATTGCACGCTTACACACTGGTAGATGTACACACACAGACAGACAGACAAACAGACACACAGACTCACAAACGGACCTACTTCGACCACACCTGTTGCTCTGTGATTGGAACAGCTGTCAGATTATTTTCTGTTAGTCTCACCACAAACCATCCAGTCCAACAGAATCCAACGCAGCCGTCTGAGCACGTGTTTCTCATGAACTGCACAGACTGGAGCTCCATACAGTTTCCTGTGATACAAACGCATTCGCTTACTTTGATTTGAGCTGTGGTTCTTCGTGGTCTGACACTGCCGAAGAAATCTGCCCTTGAGAAGACATCGTGAAAAAGTCACACATTCGTCTCTGAAGCTTGTTAACCAACCTTTGAGCACACAACTCCTGAAATTCTTTATTATACAGTATATGACAATATTTGTATTTGTGATTTGCCTGTTGGTGCCTCAATGGAACGAGCTGTCTTCAATCAGCTCTCAGAACAACATCCTCGATGTGAACCAGTCTGGTCACTCCACGGACACGGCTCGTCTGACTGTCGTGGAATCTCTACAGGCTGCAAACGCTGCAGGTAATTGTTCCGTCTTAATTCTACATTACTTCTGACTTTATTCTTTTCTTCTTCTTGTAAAGAATTTTTGAACTTCTGCCTCGAAAAGTCTCTTATACCTAAATGTTTGCTTGCTTAATAAGCAGAGGAAAAAAAAGGTGAAATAAAGGAGCTTTAGGCTGGTTATTGATCACAGTTCAGAGGTCACGTGTCTAGCTCTTTAAAGCTGTGCATTAACTGTCAAATGAAAATGCCACGATCGATAGCCACAGTGCTGCAAACTGATGCTGCCGACAGGTCAAACTTTAAACCTTTAAGCAGCTATTGCAGCACTGTTGGGCTTTAGAAAGTGCACCGTTGCTGTAATATTTAATGGCTCTGTTCAGACAAATCACATGGGACACGGTATTTCAAACACGCATTCATTTGTATTTCTATTTTTACATCAAGAGTTGATCTCAAAATGTGTTTGTAGTGACAGAGCTACAGAATTTGACAGCCACACTGCATTCTCACACAAACACGTCGTCCCACACAGATCATTATTTGAATTCACTTAACTGTGCTAGTTCAAACCCACTGAATGTGACCTTACCACGCTGTGTCAAACAGCTGTAAATTCCCAACTTCCCGTTGAAGAAAGTGGAACGTCAAGCAGCCACATAAACAAGGAGTAAAATGAGCCACTGATAATTTTTATTCTCTGCATATGAGTAATCTCTAACTGGACAACCACGCAACATTTCCTCTGACCTACTTGTCTATTTCTGAAAACAGTCCATTAACCCACGTGTCACCTTTTCATCCCATTTGAGCTCCTGTCTCCGTCAGGTGAAAGCGATTCATCGTCATCTGGCCTTTGACGGTGCTGCTGCTAATTTGGCTCTTGAACTGAGACTATGATCCAGAGAGAGATTGAGTATGCGAGATGGTAAGAACTAGTGTTTCACTCCCTCTGCCATTTAAACTGCATCGCGCTGCTCGGCTGTTTACACTGTGGAATCACCTTGTCAATTTTGAGGCGGCCAGAAGAACACACAAAGCTGTGTGTGCAGCTGGCTGACCCACATCGTTTCCATGGAGGCATCCTGAGCAGAGTAACTGCAAGTGGCTAAACGCCCAGCGTCTGTAGATAATTAGCCGCACAGCAGACGACACGGCCCGAGTCACTACACTTCACCTCCCCAGCATCACTCTGCAGAAAAGAGTCAGGTGGGGCAAAGACAGGTCGCGTCCTCTGACCTGCAGTGATGAATCCCACTAAAGCCGTCAAACACGTTATCGCTCTGACACGTTCCTGAGACACCCGACACCCACGCTGAGTGACGACAGCCCTGTCAAAACGAGACATGACGGGCTGATGTCTAAATGAATGAGGAATGTTTTCCAACATTTGTCACAATGTGACACCGCAAAGGAAATAGTTTGGCAAAGCTGTGCTAGTGTCGACCGAGCCGGCGTGTCCGGGGCACGCAGTGAGGGCCCACTGCTTCTAGCTTAGGACATAAATCTTTAACAGGGCTTAACAAATAGCTCAGGAACTTCCTAAACTATCCGTCTGTCGTTTTAGCAAATGTTCCTCGACGTGACGTGAATCTGATCTTTTTGCCACCAACTGACTCAAGTCTGTTTCTCTTTAAGAAAACAGATTGGCTTTTCTCAAATCACTTCTGGGCCATTTTCACCTGTAAATTAAATTCCTTTCCAATTGTTGACACTGCAGGGATTGGAACGTTGCAACATGTCGCCCACTTCAACTGCGAGTCTTTGTTCTGTTTTTATTATGTTTTTCAGAGAATGGAGCTCTACAGCAAACACAAATATGAAGTTTTGGCAACACAGACAAATGTTAATACATTTGTTTTGGGTTTTTCAGCTAATTTTGTCAGTAGAATAATAAGACTACTGTCATTTTTCCACCTCTTTTGACTGACACAGCTCATTTCAAAGCTTAAGCGAGTGCTGTGAGTGCCTAAACACGACATCATATTCACAAACAATCCACTTCTTTAAGTCCACGCTGCCTGTCCTACATCCGCTCCACTCCCTTAACACATGCCGTCGTCGACTTAGTTTCTTTGGAGGCAGTGTAATTTGTGCGCTGCTGTCAAATGAGACAGGGAGTGAACGAGGCGAGTCCCAGCGTTACAGCAATGTGGCTGCAAGGCTGCAAACTTTGGCAGAAAAGACGCCAACTGCCTGAACCATTCCTCTGATGTTTTCTGAACCATTTCCCTAACAAATCCATATTTTATTAAAGGGGAATCTACAAAACATGTTTGCAGATGGACTTCTTAGGGACAATGTAGCTTTTGAAAGACGTCTTATTTTCATGCTGTAAAACACTCTAACTTTCCAAATACTTTTGAGGATAGTGGCCATGGCATAAAATGGCCCCGACGCAGGCTTCTGGATCTGATCTATCTACAAATGCAGCAAATAAAGTGCTGATGAACAAGCGATGTGATGAGGAAGGACAAAGATGGTCAAAGCTACACACGGTTCTGTGTATTTTTTCCATCCTCTGGTTTTATCTCTGACTGCCCTTCCTCTCACTTCTGACTGGACCTGCTATGTGCTGATCTAACTTTGCCAAGACAATGTCGGACTCCGTAGTTTTCTCTGGACCCCTGCCAAATCTGATCAGTGACGACATGTATAGCCGCATGTCGTCATTCAACTGCTGGCTGTCTAGGTGGTGTCCAGCAAACGATGTGGGCTACATAGACAATTGGAAAAGTTTTTGGGGAAAACCTAGGTTTATTAGGAGAGACGGCATCCATCCTACTTTTGATGGTGCCTCTGTCTTATCAAAAAATATGGCTGATTTTATTAGACAACCAAAGATTGACAATCCAGAGTTGAGCCTAGGACGCAGAGATCCAGTCCTACACGCCTCTCTGCAGTATCCTTACCGCCGTTACCCCCCCACAACTCCCACATTCCTATAGAAACTGTGTCTGTTCCCCGATTAACTAAATCTTACAAACTAAAAATGATCACAAGAGGAGTTAATCATAATAACTTAATAAAAATCAGGACTGCTCCTCTTACTGAACAAAAAACTAAAACACTTAAATGTGGATTATTAAATATCAGATCTCTCTCATCTAAATCCCTGTTAGTAAATGACTTGATAAGTGATCATCAATTCGATTTATTTTGTCTCACCGAAACCTGGTTGCAGAGGAAGAATATGTTAGTTTAAATGAGTCGACCCCCCCAAGTCATATTAACTATCATGTTCCTAGAAGCTCAGGCCGAGGTGGAGGAGTAGCAGCAATCTATCACTCAAGCTTACCGATAGAACCTAGACCTAAACATAGTTATAACTCATTTGAGAGTCTTACTCTGAGACTTTCACACCCAATTTGGAAAACTCAGAATTCACTCCCATTTGTTATCGTGTATCGTCCTCCAGTCCCTTATTCTGAATTTTTGACTGAATTCTCAGATTTTCTAGCCGACTTAGTGCTTAGTGCAGATAAAGTCGTCATAGTGGGCGATTTTAACATTCATGTAGATGCTGACAGTAACTCCCTCAACACAGCATTTACTTCATTATTAGATTCAATTGGTTTCTCTCAAAATGTAAATGAACCCACTCACTGTTTTAGTCACACCCTAGACCTTGTCCTTGCATACGGTATTGAAATTGATAAACTAACAGTATTCCCCCATAATTCTGTTCTCTCTGACCATTTCCTAATAACATTTTAATTTAATTTAATGGACTACACAGCAGCTAGAAAAAAGTTTTGCTTCAGCAGGTGTTTATCTGAAAACACTGTGAACAAATTTAAGGAAATGATCCCTTCATCATTTACTTCAACACGTACCGATATAACTGAGAGTAGCCTCATTAACTGTACTCCTGTACAAGTTGATTACCTTACTGATAATTATGCAGCATCTTTATGTTCCATACTTGATAGTGTTGCCCCTCTAAAAAAGAAGGCAGTAATTCTGAACAGGCGATCTCCATGGTATAGCTCGCAAACCCGCAATTTAAAGCAGGCGTCACGAAGACTAGAAAGGAAGTGGCGTTCCACTCATTCACAAGAATCACACTTAGCCTGGAAAAAGAGTTTATACTTTTACAAATCAGCCTCCGTAAAGCCAGAACAGCTTATTATTCATCACTAATAGAGAAAAAACAAGAACAACCCCCGGTTTCTTTTCAGCACTGTAGCCAGGCTGACTAAGAGCCATAGTTCAGTTGAGACTAGTTTTCCCTCAACGCTATGTAGCAATGACTTCATGACCTTCTTCACAAACAAAATCATAGCTATTAGAAATAAAATTCACCAGACCCTCCCCACAAATACAACAGAATTAGAATCATCAGCAAGTCCTCAGTCCCTTTTAGACTGCTTTGTGCCCATAGACCTTGCTGAATTAACTTCAACTATTATGGCATCTAAACCAACAACATGTCTGCTAGACCCTATTCCAGTTAGACTGCTCAAAGATGCTCTACCCTTATTAGACCCGTTTGTATTAGATATCATTAATCTATCCTTACAAACAGGATATGTACCAAAGGCTTATAAGATAGCTGTAATCAAACCTCTACTTAAAAAAACTAGTCTGGATCCAGGTGTCTTAGCCAATTACAGACCAATATCCAATCTCCCCTTTATTTCTAAAATACTTGAAAAAGTAGTTGTAAAGCAATTATGTGACCACCTGCGCAGAAACGACTTGTTTGAAGAATTTCAGTCAGTATTTAGAGTTCATCATAGCACAGAAACCGCACTGATTAAAGTCACCAATGATCTTCTTCTGGCTTCAGATAACTGACTTGTCTCTATACTAGTTCTGCTAGATCTTAGTGCTGCATTTGACACCATTGATCACAGAATATTATTACAGAGACTAGAACATGTAATTGGAATTAAAGGAACTGCACTAAATTGGTTTAAATCGTATCTATCAGATAGATTCCAATTTACTCATGTTAATGATGAATCTTCGACATACACAAAAGTTAGTTATGGAATTCCACAAGGCTCTGTGTTAGGACCAATACTCTTTACTCTATATATGTCTCCCCTAGGCAACATTATTAGAAAACACTCTATGAAACCTGATGAAACAAATAAATTAATCAAACTACAAGCATGTCTTAAAGATATAAGGGACTGGATGATGTATAAGTTCCTTCTTCTAAACTCAGATAAAACTGAAGTTATTGTATTTGGGCCTAAAAGTCTAAGAGACATGTTTTCTTACCATATCGCTACTTTAGACGACATAACTCTGGCCCCCAGTGGTACTGCAAGGAATCTTGGAGTCATTTTTGACCAGGATTTGTCATTTACCTCACACATAAAGCAAATCTCTAGAACAGCCTTCTTCCACCTACGGAACATTGCCAAAATTAGGAGCATCCTATCCCAAAGCGATGCTGAAAAACTGGTTCATGCATTCGTTACTTCTAGATTGGACTATTGTAATTCTCTACTTTCAGGCTGCCCCAGTAACTCTCTAAAAAGCCTCCAATTAATCCAAAATGCTGCAGCAAAATTACTGACTGGGATTGGTAAGAGAGATCATATTTCACCTTCATTATCTTCTCTCCATTGGCTTCCAATTAAATGTAGAATAGAATTTAAAACCCTTCTTCTTACCTATAAAGCTCTAAACAGTCAAGCCCCATCATATTTAAAAGATCTCCTAGTACCAGATCATCCTACTAGACCACTTCGGTCCCAAAATGCAGGTCTACTTGCGGTTCCCAGAATTTCCAAAAGTAAAATGGGAGGCAGAGCCTTTAGCTATCAAGCTCCTCTCCTGTGGAACCAGCTCCCAGTCCAGATTCGGGAAGCAGAAACCCTCTCTACTTTTAAGACGTGGCTCAAAACCTTCCTCTTCGATAAAGCTTATAGTTGGTTATAGTCATGCTGCTATAGGCTTAGACTGCTGGGGGACTCTGCACTGAGCCACTTCCTCTTCTCTTCATTCTCTCCTCTCACCCCACATCTATAATGTCACCACTGTATGACATTAACTCTGTATCTTCTTTGTCCCGTAGTCGTCTCTCTCCCTCTCTGTCTCCCTCTCTCTCTCCCTGTCTTCAGGTGTCCCCGGATTTGGTGCTGTGTGTCCTCCAGTGTGCAGCTACTGGTCCTATTAACCTGCTCAATGTTTTGTTGTTAATTTTGTTGCTCTGTTCTTTTCTCTCTCCACTTTCCACTCAGCCCAACCGGTCAAGGCAGATGTCCGTCCACCCTGAGCCTGGTTCTGCTGGAGGTTTCTTCCGTTAAAGGGAGTTTTTCCTCTCCACTGTTGCCTATAGCTGCTCAAGGGGGATTTGTTGGGTTTTCTCTAAATGTCTTTATGGACTTTATTATGTAAAGTGCCCTGAGATGACCTTGTTGTAAATTGGCGACATATAAATAAAGTTGAATTGAATTGAATTGAATTGATTAATACAAAGTGACAGAACAGCAGAGGCTGTAGGAGCGAGTGTGAGTGGTCCTGCGTGTGTGTGTGTGTGTGTGTGTGTGTGTGTGTGTGTGTGTGTGTGTGTGTGTGTGTGTGTGTGTGTGTGTGTGTGCACATATAAATGTGTGAATGTGGGACTTATCACAGGGATATGAGTCACCCCTCTCTTCTACCTCTCTGCAGCTCATCTGTGTTGATAGGTGGCCTTCACCCAGACAGACAATATACAAAAAAAACACACTTTAACAACAGCTTCTGCTGGCTGACGTGTCCTGGATAAACGATCATAAAGTATCAGTAACCACACAGAAAGGCTAAAAAGACGGGCTTCAGGAGGTCAACCGGGACATGTAGCTGCTAAACAGTCAACTATTCTCATTTGTATGACAGCAACACCAGTATTGGACTAAATAGTAAATGATCAGAATGGGCCCTTGAGTTCGCTTCATTGTTATTTGTGTCCTTAAAGTGTTAAAATTATGTTTTTTTTATTGTTTAATAACTAAAAGGCATGTGTACTAGTTAGTGTTTTCTGAACATATGCTCCTATGGAGGGATCACTTAAGAGAAACAATCAAACATTTGGAAAAACTGGTAGTAGTTATTTCAGATTCTGTGTTTACTTTGTATGTAGAAATCATTTTTCTAAGTAACTTGGGCTGTGAATAGTAATTCATAGTCGGACAACCCGAAGCTGTAAGGCCTCCAGCTAGAAACAAAACAAAACAAAAAATCCAAAACACTTGGGTAATGCTTTATCAATTAATGTTTATTATAATTAAGTGTATGAAATATCTCGGCTGGGAATAAATAGCGTATAATAGAGTGTATACTGAGGCATCTGGAAAGGTATTTTAGAAAATGTCCGGAGTTCTTGCCCATAAACACACAGATGTAGCTGCTTAAAGCCCCACTTGACTTTCACAAGTCTCCTTCCGGCTCCAGAAACAAACACACGAACCAGTACTGCTCTAACTACATTAGATATGTAACATGATTGACGTCATCGCCACTTCGTACAAACCTCTATCAGTCTGGGAACAACCAACGTAGGCTCATAAAAAACAATTTTCGTGCATCAACAATTTTGCTGAATATCCAATAATGGAAAGCATCCCAAGAAGCTCCATTTTTAACAATTTTGCTTCATCTCAACTGGAAATATGTCCTATGTTGGTAAACCACACAATTTTAACGAAATTTATACGCTGGCTGCTAATGGCTTATTAGTCATTTACAAACAGTAAATACATAAAGTAATAACCTAGAAATGAATAAAGATCTAAACAGTGTCTTTTTGTATAATGGGATATTTCTGGGCTCGCTGTCCTCGTTGATATTCTATTCGCACGGTGTAGGGGACGTCAAAACGGTTTGGCTTTAAAGGGAATTCTGAGAAATCAACACGTGAGCAGGACACAGCAGCAGCCCACACTCACACCACTGTTAGTCTGCTCAAGCATGTGTAAAATGCTGCTGGTCGGTCATATTGTCTGTTTGTATTCATATTCTGTGTGTAAGTAATAACTTCAAAGCCTCTGCCACTCGGGTCACTGTTCAGTAAGCTGTCCACGCCACGTCTTCCTCCACTGACTCCATCTGTGATTATACTGAATCTAATTAATTAATGATCATATATGTGTTTATTAGTGTCTCTGAATTTGCTCTGTGCACAGCGTTTTACACAATTCCACAGAAGCAGAAATAAAGAAAGCAGGTCGAGAAAAAGCAAAGAATAACACGCCTTCTGGGTCACACAATTCCAGGTTTGCCCTGGAATTGTCAGAAATGTGAAAAAAAATTCATGTGAAAAAAATACTTTAATCATTTGTTTGAATCTTACACACACAACATAAATGAACCAATTAACGCAACATCTAGTCTAGAGCTATATTTGCTCCATATTGTCGCTTATTTTTCACCAATTTTCAAATGCTGATAATCATTTTCCAATAAGTCAAAAAAAAAAAAAAAAAAAGTAGCCTCAACACAAGTCGTCCTGTCAGAAATTATTACACCAGAACATGACAGGAAATGTCCTGACTCTGCCATCTTACCTTCCCACTACACTGTGGACTTAAGCCTGAGTCACGTGCCTTGGCTGGCTCGTGTTTTCCCTCTCAGCACAAAGGTCCGACTGTGTGGAGACAGAGTGAGGAGCTCTCGTGTGGTGGCTGGTGAGGCGGTGGAATTCTCCTTTGCATTTAAAGCTCTCACACCTTCTCCGCCTGCCCAGGTAGCTCTTACACTGCTGCTCAAGGCCTGACTGATGCATCGACATACTAACTCCTGTGAATGTGCGCCACAGAACATGAACTAGTAGGACAAAGAGTGTTACTCCAATAGTGGGAGGTAGGTTGGATGTGCGTCGTTCCCACCATATTCTCTGGACGGCAGCCAACTCGTTTCTTTTTCTCTGTGCCAGTCTTTATGGTGCTACATTTTAAAAGCCTCCATCCTTCCACCTCATCATCCTCCTCCACTGGCTCGTCCTGCCCTTCCTCCTCCTCTTGGTTAAGCCCTCACGGTCTCAGTCTCCCATTCAGGTCTGTATTAGACCATTGTGTGGATGAATGGGAGAGCAGTTATGTCTGTGTCTCAGACGCGGGAGACACTTCATTTAATGCTTGTACTGACAGATAAATATCATCCAAGCTGCAGATACCCAAACCATTTCAGTCTCTGGTGGCTCAGTGTTTTAATTTTTTGATTCAGTGTCTACCCAGGGGTGGGCAACCCTGCTCCTCGAGAGCCGCAGCCCTGCAGGTTTTCCAACTATCCCCTACCTACCCACTGCTGATTACCTGGATCAGGTGTGTTCAGTCAATCAGAAGCTGGAGCAGCAGTGGGTAGGGCGGGGACAGTCGGAAAACCTGCAGGGCTGCGGCTCTTGAGGAGCAGGGTTGCTCACCCCTGGACACTGTCATCATCTCCTTCACAGCATCAGCAGCCAGAGATCAACACTAGCAGCACCAAACAGCAAAGTGACAGAGCCACAGACAGAGACGCAGGAGTTGGTCAGTGTGGCTTGTCCACTGGGGTCGACTGGTGACCAGTGCTGGCACCAGTACGACTCCTGTGCCCAGACCAGCCCAGCAATAAAAAACAATTGCAATATCTAGGATTGTAACCAGTAGAGGGCAGTCCCTACACATTTTTATAACACAAAACATATAATTAATTTACTCAAAAAACTGAGATGAATTGGTTAACTCCACCACTCAATACGCAAATACATCTTAGCTGAAAAGGGGAGTTAGACGTTTGCCTTCCTAACGAAACAACTACATACCAGGTTTTTGCCACTGTGTTTTCTGACCTGACACCACCTTCCAAAATCATAACACTTTGCAGACGATTCCATCCAAAGTGACTTACCAGCCAAGTTCTTGCACAGCAGGAGCAATTCAGGAGCTTCAGGAAGTGAATGATTCTTTGTTGACCCACACATCCACCTCCAATATTTCACTGAGTGATATAATCACCATCTAGTTGTGCATGTAATTGTTGCCTATACTAACAAAACGAAATGGCTTCACATACAAAGTTTATCAGTTTGTAATATTAAAGTACAGAGCACAGTGATATTTGGACAGGGGCAAACTTCTCCTGGCTGTGGGTCTAAGAGAGCCAAAACAAGCTGCCTGTTAAAACTCTTGTTTCCTAAACCCAACAGTGAAATGCACCCGGACTCCTAAGCACATACATACACCCAGAAAAACATGCATGTTACCAAATGCACACTGAAGATGGCCTGGCTATTTGTCACATGTCAGCGGCGACACACATCAAAGAAAAGAGTGGGCTGGATTTATGCAAAACAGCAGCAGCTAAGCACACAAACAAGAACTAAATGGGAATCGAGGGAGTGGGCGGGCAGATGCTTCAGCAGTGACAGGATCAAAACGAGATTAGACTAAAGGCAATTTTAGAAGGAGGCTAGTAAAGAAAGGGAAGAAAAGAGGAACGGCTCAAGAAAAAAGCCCATGAGGAAAAACATCCTTCCTCCTGTGGCTGCCAGCGCCCGCTGGATTCTTGATGGTGCCCTGCCGGCCTCCTGCAGCTGCAGTCTGCCAGGAGCAGCTCGGGTAGCAGGATGCTGAGGCTTCCTCCGATCCCTCTCAGATTCAAGGCCGAGCCGGCAGGAGCTCGGGGAAAGGACAGCACCACTTATTCTGGGCTAATCTGAGAGAAAGTGCAGCATTGAGTAGAAAACAAGATGGAGAGGATGAGTGGTGAGGGCCAGAGAGAGATCCTGAGTAGGTGGGTCTGAACAACATGAGTCATGAAGGTCTGATAGGGCTAAAAGGGGGCAAGCTACAGTACAAGCATGAGTCACTGTGGATCCCGTTAAGATTTATGTACGTGCAGCTTGACAAAGTGAACAGTGGAGTCACACAGAGCAGGGCTGGGAAAAGACAAAAGCAGATCAACAGCCAGAGCCGGGAATCTTCTGGACTTGGCATCTGTCCGGATCTATAGGCGAGAGTCTCGACTAGCAGGTTGTCCAGACCATGTGACTGGGATTTGTCACACTGGGCAGTTCTGGAGGGGGGGGGGGCAGCAGCTCATGTGCTCTCAAACAGGGAATGTGGCTGACGATCAGTGGACAAATGCTCGGAGGCGTTTTCAGCACCGAGAGGACGTGGACAGTTCCCCCGGGCACGCGGACATGGACGAGGACCCGCGTCAGGCTCCACGAGACGCTGAGGCTTTAGCATCGTGACCATGGCAACAAAGGAAACAATAACTCCGCGGCTTCGGCCCAGACGAGCATCGATCGCAATAATCGCGGCTGCGTTTCCCGTGAGTTCGCGCAGTATTTCACCGCAGCCGACAACCGAGGCGGAGTCCGCCCGGAGCCGCTGGAGGCTGACCGGGCTTCACCGGGCTTCTCCGCGGCCAGCCGTGCCCTGCACACTACACACCGCAACCGGGCTGACGCGGGAGACTCGTCGCAGCGCACAATGACACATGCGAAAGCCCAAAGTCCCGCTGCCGCGTCGGAGCCGCCACCGAACATATGACAGCCCGAATCTCCTGACGGGAGGCGGCAGCCAGCGTTCGTGCGGCCGGCCGGTTGCCTACCTGTTTCCAGGTGCAGAGAGATCCTCGCCTCGTTGATGTAAGGCGTGTCGCTCTTGGACCGGACCCTCCGGATCGGTCTGCGGTCTACCTCCTCCTCTGGGGCCGCCGCCATATTCTGGCAGGCGGGCAGCGTCCACTGGCGACCGGCGGGACTGCGAGAGACTCGGCGCCGCAGCAGCCACTCGTGCACCCGCCCGGGCCGACGGTGTAGGAGGAGGGCGGGCTGTTGTAATGGTGATGGGGGGGGGGGGGTCCGTTCGTCTCTTTTCCTGTTAGTCAGCTCCAGCTGCTCAAGTTCCAACTGCGTGTTACGATCACGCAGGCCAATGAAAAGCGTCGGACCGCAATCACATCACATGAGCCCGTCTGCAGGAGAACCGGCGAACGGCACCGGACATTACAGTCACCAACAGCACCAACAATCTGACTGAAGGGTCATTTCACCCGTTGACTGTGGCACAATGTCATTTTTCAACTTCAATAATTCAAACATTTCAATTAATAACGTCACAAGAACTAATTTGAGTAATCTTAGCTTAAACATAAAGGACGCAGACATGAATGAAAAATGTAAAAAGTCTTCTGATCACCTTCCATCCCCTGTTCTACATACCCAGGATTAATCCATGAATGATTTAAACAACCGCCTGATTAATAGAGGGTGAAAAAATAATCACCTCTAAAATAAGGAGAATAACAGGTGTAACATTTCATAAGAAGAGCTACACGAAATGTTCTGGCTTTAATAAAAACCCAAAGCTGCAAGTCATTTATTGTTGTTATTGTAGTAAAATACCAGAAACATTAGGACGTTAAAAAAAAAACCCTTCTTTATGTTCATTTAAAATGACCCCGATGATCCTCACGCTAGAAACCTCCTCCACTCCCAGGGGCCCACCTAGCTCGCCAGGAGCAACTTTGGGTTCTGGGGTCTCGGCCAAGGACATTTTGGTGGGACCAGGAGTCAAAGCACCCTGTGGTCTGTAGGGGACAGCTTCACCCACTGAGCTACAGCTGCCCAAAGTTATTCTGCAAAAATGTATTAACTGTTGATTAACACTCCTTCCTGAAGATTCTCTAGGACAAAATCCTTTTTTAGGCCAGTGTGCATCATGTGTTCAACGCAGAAGTTGTAACTCGACAACCACAGCTGGCCACTGCTCGTCCCTGCCTAGTGCCACCCCTGGGCCTGAGGCTGACCGAAGATAATGTATTTTAACGAGCAGGAATCAACATTTGAATATCGTTAATATCCATGGGTGTACTGCAGAAAAGACCCAAGCGTGTATCAGCTTAAAACACCATTCGCTAAATGACACTGTACAGCACAAAGCAGTTAAGGCAATGTCATCACCTCCTATGAAATATTAAAGAAGAGTAGTTGGACCTATTTTGGTAATGTGAAAATACAACCTCATACAGCAGTGGTTTACAGGGGGTGAGCTTTCTATTAAACTGATCCACGTCTAGCAGAGAAGGGACAATCACAAATGACTGTAAATGAGTTGGCATCAATTCGACATTTCTCTGGAGATCTGCTGGAGTGACTGGAAACCGTTCCTCCAAAACATATTTCTTTCTGCGTCTACCTTCTTCTCAGGTGGGCTGAGGTCTAGTGACTGGCTGGGTCAGTAGTAAAATGCTGTGCACCTGTGTGGAAACATCTGCAATCATAATTTCTCTGTCATTTGTTCAAGAATTTCCTCAGGTCTGTCATCTCTCTGCACACAAGCTATAAACCCTTATTATTATTTTCATAATAGTAATGCATTAACGTGTTTCGTGTTTAAATCTGGCAGCTACTGCAGTGAAAGTGGACATTTATAGAACAAAAACCAGAAACTGCTCAGCAGGTCTTATATGTATTTATCATGTATATGTATTATTCTTCTCAAACTACAACTGGCAGTGGAGCTAAAGTATAAAGCAAAAGAAGAAGTTTTTTTGTAGGACATTCTGTCTCTGATGCAGCCGTGTTTTCTGTGTTTTCTGTGAGTCTTGATATTCTGATGGTTTGAGTCTTAATCCCGGATCTACTTTCTGCAAATTGTTTGATGAAAAAAAAAAAAACGTTGTATTTTGACCAAGTGCCGCGGGTTGATTTAGCTGAACAAGGCTCGGATCAGTGGATCGACTCGGGAAATCTCAGACACAGTCGGCTCCCCCCGCCGACACACACGCTCCCCCCGCCGGACCCGCATTCACCGGCTGTCGCCGACCATCGGCTCAGCTGCCGGATGGGAGAGAGACGCGGACTCCGAGCCCGTGAAGCTCCGGGTAAGACTTTAGCACAGCGAGGACACGCGTTCGGCGCATCCGAGGAGACGCTGCTGGTTCCGCGAGCACCTGCGCTGGTTTGTTAACTAGCTATTCGCTTACCTAGAAGCCAGCTAACAGCAGCTTAACCAGCCCCCCGTAACCAGCCCCCGTAACCAGCTCCCCGTAACCAGCCCCCCGTAACCAGCCCCCCGTAACTAGCCCCCCGTAACCAGCCCCCCGTAACCAGCCCCCCGTCACTGCCGAGGAGTGACTCACTTCATCCCCGCCGTCATGTGTTTAGGAGCTAACTAGCAGAAGAGCTACCGCATGCTAACGCGAAGCCACGCTGAAGCCTTTCTGCGGTTGCTCGCGATACTCACCGACATTGTGAAGCCATTTTCAGATTGATATGTTTCATGTCTGTCACAGTTTATGTTACAGAAAACATTCTCGCGCGTTTTGTGCCACTTTCGTTATTTTTCCACTTAAAGACGACACCGGAAGTGACGACAGTGTTAGACACTGATCCAACGTCCAGTTTGTGCTTGTGTTTGGTTTTGCATATTTAGTGTGAGTAGTAATTTTTCTCTGCTTTCAGACATGTGTAAAGTGTTTGTTTTCGGCCTTTTTGCGTCTCTTTCAGAAAAGATTAGATTATGTCTTTTAAATGGAGCAGGAACTCGGACCTGCAGTTCAGAGGCTCGGGCCCATGACCTTCAGAAATCCACCCGCAAACACTGGACGAATGAAACTGGTTCAAGCAAACAGAACTGTGCAAACACCGGTTCAGTTGTTTCATGTAAAACTGATTCTGGTATTGGTGTAACACGTGTTTTATTTAAAGCACATTTTCAGCATTAACAGTCTGAGCTTCACAGAGCAAAAGGGGGTTTGCGGAGTTGCAGCCGTAGTGTTTCCGTCTTGGGAAATGGGATAGAATTGTCTTTTGTGCTGCAGCAGACGTGGAATATATTTGTTCCAGCTATAAAGAAAATGCAAAAGCAAACTTAGAAATAGTTTCAGAACTTCGGTGAACAGTGTCAAACATTCATTTCCAGGGTTTCGTCAAAGGTTGGCTGGTGTTTATCTTGAGAACAGCTCTGCCAGAGTCTTAATGATTAACTGGGTGTTGTGTTTTTTTGCTCCGCAGCTAAAACCTGATTGATGATTGGGCCACAGTTCGCCTGTAGGGCCGTTATTAAATCACGGCTGTATGTCCACCTGAGAAAACCCTGGGGCATCCAAGGCATGGCCCGGCCCAGTTCAGGTAGAACGTTCGTCTTTCAGCTCACACATCCATAAGCTTTTTTTCTCTGTTTATATAATGTGTTTGTGTCTCTGGGGTCTTTTGGGGTCAGACCTGGCAACTTTCAGGGAGCTTTTCTCCAAAGCTAAAACTATAGCAATCATCACCGGAGCAGGGGTGAGTGCTGAGAGCGGAGTCCCAACCTTCAGAGGAGCAGGGGGATACTGGAGAAAATGGCAAGCACAGGTGGGTCCCATTTACTGGCTGTCAAAACTCATTGAATACAGGAGTGTTTGTTTGGATAACTCCATATCCACTTATGGAGACAGTGGGGTCACAACGTCCCATTGTCTGCTGTACCTCGGTTTTAAACCCTCAGTCACGATTTAAAGCTAAATTTAAAGCCTGTCCCGAAAACAGACTCCTGTGGTGATAAGCCCATTTATTCTTTGTTGCAAAGCTTGTTGGGAATAAGCTTTTTCTTCTTAATTTCCCATTAACAGCTTGATTATTTGGATTTGCACTGGTTAATGCCTCAGTAACAGCCACGTCGTCTTCTTGTTCCCTCGCGCTCGGTTAGGACCTGGCCACCCCTGAGGCCTTCGCCAGGACTCCCTCTCGTGTCTGGGAGTTTTATCACTACCGTCGTGAGGTCATGCTCACGAAAAATCCAAACCCCGCTCACCTGGCCATCGCCGAGTGCGAGGAGCGACTCAGCAAACAGGGCCGTCAGGTTACCGTCATCACTCAGAACATCGATGAGCTCCACCGCCGTGCCGGATCCAAGAACATCCTGGAGCTCCACGGTGAGGAGAAAACAGTGATGACACCTGGTGTCAGCTTGGATTGAGCGGGAAGCTGTTCTTCACGTTTCATGTTTTTAATGTTGAAAGCACAAACTCCATTATTGATAATTGTATTCTGCAAACTCTCCTGTCTCCTCTTTTTGTCTCAGTCCTTCCAATTGTGCTGTCAGACTCCATTGGGGGTACTCCTCAGCTCATTATTTTTTTGTAGTCGAGTAATTGCTTAGTCTATGAAATCGTGGGTAAAATGTTTGTACTTTTTATGTTTCATGCAAACTCAACCTGCAGAAGGTGAAACGACTTGTGGAAGTTCAGCAGGTCTTGATTCATCAGTTAAAGGATAAGGCTGGTGATTTTATATATTTTTCTTATAGTCAAATCACCTGCCTGTAATATTTCTGAATCGAGGACCTGAATCACAACACTGCACTGACTGACATGTTTCCTTAATCGAAATGTGACCAAAACGACCCATCACACTTTGAGTCTTTGTCTTTTTGAAGTCCATCTCAGGGACCAGTGCTGAGGTGTGACTCTTTGAAGCAGACAGTAGGAACAAACTGGAGCTCTGTGGCACGGGCAAATAAGCTAAAATCACAGATGTTGGATGTATTCGTCTTTATGGGATTAGTTGACAGTAACAAAAGTGTCATTTTCTTTAATCCAGGTAGCCTGTTTAAAACCCGCTGTTTGACCTGTGGTCATGAAGCTGCTAACTACAAGAGCCCCATATGCGCTGCTCTGGGCGGCAAAGGGTAAGACATTCACCCCGTGCTGTGTGCTGAATTCAGCAGTTTTCCTCAGTCATATGAAAAGATTGTAATCAAATTTAATCTGAGCTCAAAATGCCAGAGAAAACATGCTGTTTGTCACATGTCAGGAGCTAAATAACACCGACGACACTGAGAAGGAAAAGTGTGACTGAAATAAAATGTCACTTATCTGAGGTTTTCAGTGACAACAAGTGTTCCGTGTGTGTGTGTGTCTCAGACATGACAAAAAATATGAAAATGAATACATTTTATATGATTAAAGGATTCAGAATACTTTGTCTTGAAACAATCAGCTTTCCATATGGACATGGAGACTGTGCTTTATTTGTTTTCCCTATTAAAACCTTTTTAAAAGTATTCTAAATTGAATTTAATATATGTGATTGGAAACAAAAATAATGAATGTTTACCTAAAGCTGAAGTTAAGGTCCCGCCATTTGAAGAACTGACATCAAGTGCATGTCCTCCAATTGTAGTCTTCGCAGTAGACACGTCTCCTCTTGTTTTTTTTGCTGAGGTGAGCTTTTAAACAGAACAAGACGCTGGCTGAGAATGTGGAGTGCAGCCGGGTGGAGCATTTAAGGAAAATCTAACCTCTGATCACATTTTCCTCTTCAGAGAACCAGATCCAGACGCACAGGACGCCCAGATCCCTGTCGAAGAGCTACCCAGGTACTGTAAGATACACTCATACTCACTTTTTTGTGAGAAACGCAAGACACAAATGTGTGTGTGTGTGTTTCAGGTGTGAGCAAACAGGCTGTGATGGTCTCCTGAGACCAGCTGTGGTTTGGTTTGGAGAGACTCTGGACTCTGACATCCTAACCCGCTCAGAGAAAGTGCTGGACAGCTGTGACCTCTGCCTTGTGGTAAGAGGTGTGTGTGTGTGTGTGTGTGTGTGTGTGTGCACGTGCACACAACAGTGAGGATTTATGACCCAAATCCATTAGGGTTGTAATTATGGTTGTAATTTTGGCTGCATATACTGTAATATTAACTGTCTTTTAGTGTTTTCTTCAAATGCGAAGTTGGAGGCTTTGTTTTCGTCTGAATAACAGTTGATGGCACCTGATGAATAGTGCGACTGAAAAGGCTCCAAACTGTCAATCTTTCATGTTTACAGCACTACTCGATTAGGTTTGACATAGTATTTGCATATGTGAAATATCATATATTATAGTTTGTAATTCTATTAAAGTCATTTTTAACTGCCACATGATAACAAATAAGAAAACAAGAACCTCCGTGATGGTTCTGTTTAACTCCTTCTCTGCAGGTCGGCACTTCGTCGGTTGTGTATCCAGCAGCCATGTTTGCTCCTCAGGTGGCGGCCAGAGGTGTCCCTGTGGCTGAGTTTAACATGGAAGACACTCCGGCCACCCTGCGCTTCAAGTATTTCTCATTTGCTGTCAACACGCTTGTTGCATTTGTATTCATTTATGGCACATTGACAGCTTAACAAATGTTTGTTTTTGTGTTTCAGGTTTCACTTCCATGGCCCCTGTGGGACCACGTTACCCCAGGCTCTGAGACGCCACGACACCGAACCTTGATTTATTTTTTTTTCCATTTCAGTAGCTGAGACAATCTGATTCAATTGCTCTACATTTTAAATATTGCTCTTTTTTGCTGTGATGCCAGATCACTCTAATCATCTGTGCCACCAGAACTGAATGTTTGAATCGGTTACTTACTAATTGTGTCTCCCTAACAGGGAACTACGGAAAAAGACAAAGCGCTTCCAAACGCGGTCGCTCTGTTTGCATTAAACAATGTTACATGTGTGACAGTAGAGGGCAGTGTGCAGCTACTGCTGTGGATCCTGCCTGCAACCTGTGGTGGGCTTGTTCCAGTAAATGTTCTGATCCTGGTGTGGAGTCATGTCACAAAACTTCCCTCTACAGAGGAGAAGGCCTGAGGGACGGATGTATCCCCCAAACGTGGATGAGTTTACGCATGCCCCTCTCCTCCCATTTATTCTCTCTGCTCTGTCCATACGCTGCTGATTCTGGCCCTGAGCTGCTGCTCCTCCTGTGCTGGGCCGTTCTCTTGTGTAGAGGCTGTTTAGTTTCTCCAATGTATTGGGATGATCAACGTTGGATTTGTTACCAGTATAATACAGTTTGGACAGAATTACATCGGTTAATGTGCAATCCGCTGAAATAAACGTACTCTTATAAGGAGTCTTTCTGATTGTTTGCCTACATGTGTGTAATGCTGCAGTGTGAGGCCGTAAACCTGGTGGAGTGTGTTTTTCCTCTTTTGGAGCTACTATGACTATTTGGAATTTTAATTTGGAATTTTTACATGTAAATATTACAATAAAAAACCTAATTAAGCACTTATAATCACCTTCTTGAATTGCTTTATTTTTACATGGGGTTGTACAATATATAACAGAAGGTTCCGTGTGATCACGTGGTAGAAAGTTAGAGGTATTTGTACGTCTGGGACCACTTCTGAGTAGTAGTAGCTCTGCTAATTCAAAGCATGAATGATGTACGATCCACAAATGAGCGTTGCAGAGGAAATTGATTTGACATTTTCTCAGTAACAATGATCAATGGTTCATGCGTTCTGCTTTAGAAATTAAGTCTTAAAGCGTAGTTTCACATGTCCCGTATTCCGTTTTAGTAATTCTTCCTGTCCACCCAGGCTCTGGAGAGGCCTTTACCCAAAGCTAAATTCAGACATAAGGAACAAATGCAAAGTTGTCAGTCTGCAAAAGTGAAATTGAAAGTTCACAGGTAATATGAGGCTAAAGCAACACGAGTCTGTACCTTAAAAATCGTTGGTTTTCCCCTCTGTGTGTGGGCAGCCCCCCAAAATTCAAATAAAATGTAAAGAAATCAGACATTTTTGCACATAAGGTGATGGGACTGGGGCTAAACATTGACCCAACAGCTCAGCTGTTAATGGTCATTTGCATGAAAGAAGGATGTGGACAATTTGCCAAATCTGATGGTCATATTGATATAAGTTGCAACAAATCACATCAACTACCTTGTTCCTTGTCTCCTCTGTCGTCCTTTGTTCTCTCTGCTGTCTCTGTTCACATCTGTGCATGTTCCGTGTGTGCAGTGTTTGAGGCTTCATGCATCCCTCTCCCCTTCCATCACCTGCTCATTAGAGAGGAGGATGGTCCGACCGTCCCCGACGACTCTGCTCCAAAAATAACACAGCCAATTTCCCGCCTGTTAGACGGCGATTTCACACCAATCTGAGTTGTACTGCCCAACTCGGCCTGTCAGAGAGAGAGGCGATCAGAGCGAGCGAGGAGCTAGAAAAGACAGGGAAGGAAAGCAGAAATGTAGGTCAGAAATGCCAGTTCCTTGTCCTGTGACCGCACCAACTTCGTCAATCGGAAACTACTCTAGATCTTCGTGGAGCATCTGTGAGATCTCACGTTCGGCCTAAGTAGGTTGATCAAGCACCAGAACTCAAACAGTAAAACAGTTCACGGAGAAGGTGAAGCCGACGTTACGACCTACGTCAGTGTAGTAGATGCAGCGATGCCGCTTCACCTGTGTGAGTACGACATTTTGCCGGCACTGAGCCACCGGAGACTTTCGTGTTTTTATCCTGATTAGTTTTTTGAAACATTACATTTTGTTTAAGATGGACTCCTTTTGTTTCTCTTCATTTCTCCCCATCTCCATTAAATTTAAATGACTAAAGATCTGCAGTACACCCGCTCTAACCACACTAGCAGACACAGGAGGACAGTGCGTAAGCCTCACAAGATGGCGTCCATGTCCATCAACAGTTAACACAGTACGGTGTAACTTTGCATCCTCTGTACAGAGTTCCAGTAGGACTTGGAAGTCAGCTCTCATTGGTCTGACATGGCCACGGTGACTGCACCTCTGGGTATTTCTCCAAATGTTTAATTTCACCCTTTGACCCTTTTAATTTCTGCCCCTCTTGTTTGGATTTTCATCCAAGCACATGAGGCAGATCCCCTTGGAAGCCCTGCTCTCACTCAATGACGGGACTTTAATTAATTAGATTAATTATAAATTTGTTAGGCTATTGGGTTTCTACGGTGCTCACTCTGTGGACTTTAATAAAATTAAAGCCCTGGGCTCTTTAAGAGGTGAATGTAATGATGCTGTAGAGTAAAATAATGTCCTTGTTATGATCAGCTCACACAGACCATTCTTTCTTTGTCATCTATGAAGCAAAAGTCCAACACAAGTCATGTCTGAAAGAGATAAGACAAATAAAACAAACAACCAATAGAAGAAGAAGAAAAACTTGGATTAAAAAAATGACAACCCATTAACAAATTGATAACCACAAAGAGCTACTTAGTAGCTGTCGCTCTCTTTAGTATCAGACTTCTAGTCTCCCATTCCTGTCCAGGATCTACAAAAACCTACATTTCTTAGCTTCTACTGTGAGTTTACTCCTAAAAAATAATTATGCCAAATATGATATTGTTGTAGATTACAAAAGCCAAGAAATGTCAAGTTACGGTGTCGGGAGTTTTCATTCCCAACACCACCCACGCCAGAAATACCGTCTCAACACGTCATTGGGCCTTTGTGTAATGGATTTGTTCTGTGGTTTATGTACTGCTGTCACGGTTTGGCAGAAATCAGTTTTTCCCGTTCTCGTTGACACACAGGGTTCTGAGTCTCAACAAACTGGATCAGCCACTCAAATCCCCAACGTGGCCTCAGTGTCCTACAGCCCTGACTGCATGGACCTCCCCCAGCACCCTGTTTTCGACCTTCCCATATCTATGATCCGACCTCATGTAAAACACGAGGGATCCTCCAGCACAGAACCGTACTTGAAGAACTCTGAGGGAGCCAGATTGTGGGGCTCATTCCATTACAGGAGCCCTTCAAAAAAGCTGTTTTTCTGTCATTTTTCTCATGTGTTTATTTGGGGGGTTGCAGGCTTTATCTAAGTGATCACTAAGACAAGTGATGTGTTAGGGCGAGATTTATATCAGATTCATACAAGATGGGGCCGGGGGGGGCTGAGTTAAACACCGGGGTCAAATTTGTGTGAATGTGTATAGGTACTTGATAAGTACGAAAAAAACTTTTTACTTTCACAGCACTAATATTGCAAACCTAAGATGCATTCTGATAATTACATGGATTCGCATTGAGGTGTGTGTGTGTGTGTGAGGTACATCCACAGAGGAGCAGACAGCTTCAGGACTGACTGTGTTTGTTTGTGTTTGAACCGCCGTGAAACCCTCTCAAAATAGCAGGATTTCCTTCTGATTTACTGACGTGTTCTCCCCAATACTGCCCCCACTCCCCTGAAGGATGCATTCAGGGACAGCAGCGAACAAATCCTACTGTAAAGAAAGCAAGACAACAACATATGCGGCAGCTGGTTCTCACTGCCCACGTCAAAGGGAGTGAAGTGGACGTTGGACAGGCAGTGACATTTGATACAACATCAGAAAGAAAGGGTCTCCAGCAGGACTGTGATTCCTTCCGTTCTGCCCACGAGTTGAACAGAAGCAGATTGTTCGTGAATACATCATCACTATTGTGCACCTTTTATCACTCCCGTAAAATCACACGATGTACGGTTTTTGACCGTTTAGGGAGAACATTTGTTAGCCCAGCTGTCACGTTGGTGGCTTTGTAAAAGAGACTACTTGCCATTTTGGATCTTGGTGGCAAAATGGTGCAATTTCAACACACGTCTGTCTCGCTAAATGGGAACAAGCTGGTCCTAGGGGAAGGGACCAATGATCCCTGTGTATGGGTGTAAAGGCCGGAGGAAGAGGTGGGAGTGTCTTGTGAGTTAACAGCAGCGCCTTGATTCCTGCAAGTTCTATGCAGTGTCCTACTTGTTTAGACAGAAGTGGAGCTGTGTCTTCAGCACTGTGAGGCATTCAGGGACACTACACAGTGTCGTGCTTGCTGGACAAACTTCCAAGGATGCGCAGAGGTTAGAGAACCGTTGGATTTTTGTTGTGGACGGACCACTGAAGTCTCCTGGAGATGCTGATTGAGAATGACAGGCTGAACGGGTTTTTTCAGAAACTTCCTAATTTGTCTACACAAGCTTCTTGTAATCGAGAAGAGCTACAGCGACCTGTTCCTTTAAGGCAAGGCAGTGAGGAGCCGACGGTAAAAATCACCCTCACTGTCACTGCGGGTATATGATGCTGCAGCTGCTCACTGCCGGCCGTACGAGCTGTGCGCCCACCTGTGACCCCTGACGGACACGGGCTTTAGTTTGTCTGCGTGACTTGGGTGATGGAAGCAGTTTAGCCGAGTCCCCAGAGTCTGTTTCCTTGGGCCAGATGTGATCATTTGTTTTTACCAAAATGTGAAAGTGAATTAGCTTTAAGAAAATTAAGTAAATTAGCCAAAGAGCGTGCAGTATGAGTGTGTAGGATATACACCAATCAGCCTCAACAATATAATCTAATTTCTCAGTTTGTAATGTGAAACTGTCAGAAAGTGTCGTACAGGAGATCACCATGAGAAGAGGTGCTTCTAATATGAGAACCATTTTATCACGACTTGTGTAAAGTTCAGCTGTGCAAAACAGATAATTGTGCAACTTTTTAGGACCTAAAAGGAAAGTATAATTGAATGTCTAGATCCCTGACATATTTTAATACTGACTTATTATTATCTGGCCAAGTGGAAGCGTGTACAAAATACGCAGGAGCAGACCGAACACACAAAGCAAAGCCCGAGTTACAGAAGCATAGTCTGCGAATGTCGCTGTCACTGTGAAACCCGTGGGCTGAACCACAAACACCAGCCCGCTGTCCGAGTCTGTCAACCAGGACACAGTGGTCGGCAATATTAAAAGCAGCGCCGAGCTCAATAATGCCAACGCACAACGTTTTTCTGCATCGTTTATGGAAAGGTCAGCTTGACATAGTGCTCTCCCCGGGCCTAAGGCTCACCTCACCATCTGAAACCTCACAAAGGGAACGCTGAAGACGTGAGGACAACACAATGACCTACGATAAAGTCATTCCAAATAGATCCCCATTTTGCTAAATATTCTCACAAATTTCCTCAGCTCCCAAAAAGTTAGCATTCTTAAAATTTCACAACTTTTCAAAGTACTCTTTGTGTCAAAGTAAAATAAAGCCCCGTCGTTTTTCAGATCTATCTTTACTTTTAAAGATGTCCTTACTGTCCAAAATGTCCTCAGTTTTTAAAATAGTCTTGCTCTTCAAATATTGCCCCATTTTCTGATATTTGTTCTCAGTTTACACAAATGCCTGTGCTGTGAAAAAATCTATGTTTCTAACAATGTGGTAAGAGTCAACAAAAGTCTTGTGCTTTTCAAAGTTTCCTTAGTTTTCAGAGTTTTCTACAATTAATTTCTTTGCAAAATTGTGTCCCTCACTATCCAAAAATGTTTCGAGGTAACAAATGTCTTAGTTTTCTGAAAGTGCCATAATCTTCCAATCATGCGCTTATGATCTTTGTCTGCTGTTTTCAAAAATACCCTTATTTTTAAGTTTTTCGCGGCCCGCTCGTTTCAAAAGCTGCTCACATTCCCAACGTGTTTTTCCATATGTGCCCACAAAATGACAGACTTCTCCAAACTGCTCTTGAAGTCAATAGACGTGCTAGTTAAAAATGTCCCTCCTTTCCAAAAATAGTCTTATGTTCCAAAGCTGTCAGCACTTTTCAAAAAGTCCTGACTTTCATGGTCTAATCCTCACAAAGACACACAGATGTGGTTTTACCGCTGAATGTGTTGCTGTGGGAACTAAGTGCAGCGCCTCAGCAGAAGGAAGCCTGCAGCGCTGCCGCTGTTCCCACATTTCCCACATCATTTCTCACACACTGTTGGGCAATAAAGTGGCGCATGTGCAACTGCACGTACACCTGTGTACACAGACTTTTATCTCCAAAATGTCGACTTTTCTTTTACTGACTTACATTT
The DNA here is from genome assembly GCA_033026295.1 of Channa striata. Lineage (NCBI taxonomy): Eukaryota > Metazoa > Chordata > Actinopteri > Anabantiformes > Channidae > Channa > Channa striata. The sequence goes on from CM065179.1 coordinate 656,429, forward strand.
GATTCAAAGGGTATTTTTAGGTCTCATTAGGCAACTTCAAGAACCCAAAGACATGTTGACTGCAACTCAGCAGAGCTTTCCTAGCCTCTTCTACGTCTCTGGTTTAGTTTTATGTTGTTTCTTGCTCAAGTTCAGTCATATCTGCAGTTTTTAGCTTTCATGTCAATATGGACCACGCCATCTACAGAATGTTACCAGCACGCTGTTGCCGTGCCGTGAAGGAAGGAACCCACCTGGTACTAGTACGTGGTACCTTATAAAGGGGCTGGTAAGTTCATGTATGTTCACAGTTAGTTTTTACTTTTATCCCTTTCTTTTTTATTGTGAAGCACTTTGTGACATCTGATCTACGAAGGCGCTATACAAACGGACTTACTTAGTGGGGAAGTTCATTGGAAGGCAGCTGTTAACACAAGATAATGTGCGGAGACAAGTCTGTGCGGGACTACAATAACTGAACGTAGTTTAAGATAATATTCCTTTAAGGGAGGTTTTCTGCATCCTACTGGCCAAAGATCCATAACGACAGCTTTAAATGTTCTTTTATTTCCCAGTGAGCATTCCGAGACGCCGAGCTTTTAATCAGTGAGGTTTTCCACTGGTTTCGTACAACAACAGTTCTTCTTTGCACCTCACTCTGAGTTTTCAGAGTGTGTGTGTGAGTTGAAGCGTATTCACCTGTTTAACAAGCTTAGCCGGATCAGGTGCTCAGTAATCTGCTGGTAATGAGGCTCGCCGTGGCGTGTGTATGTGTGTGTGTGTGTGTGTGTGTGTGTACATGCATGGTAGGATTTGAGTGTGTATTTTTCAATTATGACCAAGCTAAACACACAGCACCACATCTGCAGCAGCTCCCTCTGCATCTGGACGTTACATTCCTTTTCATCTAAATGCTTATTTTCCTCCAAACCATCTAACTCATCCGTCTCATTCTCCCGTCTGCCACTGTGTCTATATTCACGCATTTGCATCTATGTTTTCTATCAGTGCTGGGCAGGGTTTCACTGAATTACGATGACTGAGGTTGGTGCTCTTCCCAATCACCCCAGATTGGGCTTGTGGAGTGAAAATCCTCCAGGGAAGCACTAATCCCTGACTGTCGGGAGCAATTTTTATTCCGTAAGCAAAGCTTTTCACTCGATCTCCCTCTCTTGCTCTGTCGCTCTATTTATAGCCCTCTTAAGCTGCTCTGTGTGCCACTGTTTACATTTAGAGCCCCCGCTCTTTAGATTTAGAACCCCCCGTCTCTGGCTCCCGGTCCTCTCTTGGTTCCCCCGACAGAAGAATTAAAAGCTGGAAATCTCTCTTGACTAAGATGCTCGCATAAAGCAGGGCCCGAGATGGACAGATAGAGAGATTATGAGGAAGAGAGTGAAGAGGAAGAAAGATCAAGAGGGGGGAGATGTGAAGTGACAAGCAGATCTGAACGCGCAGTGCAGGCGGTCGGACAAGCTGCCTGCGATGGAGGAGGGAGACGCTTTGTTCTGAAAGAAATGAAGATACCTTGCCTCTTTATTTTTAGAATAAAGTGGAATGGTTTGCTATTTCAGGCCATAATTCTTCCAAAGAAATGGAACGTGTGGATGTTTACACAGGGAAAAAATGCCACATTAGCAAAGCCAAGGTCCCTGTGGAGCTTTAGATTTTTGTGAGTGAATAGAAAACCGCTGAGCAGCAGAGCACTCAGAGTGTGGACGTCCAAATACAAGAGGCCGGGCTAACGCTCACGTTCTACTGACAAAAACAGCTGTGGCCATCGCTGGCATCATTCTGCACATATATCCTGACGTCTTTTGTCTGGAGGAATTACATCCTCGAATAAAATCATATTTCTTTCTGCTGAACTTCAACACGAGCAGAAGCTATGGTGACGCTCAAAGACGTTAATGTTAAGATCACAGGAGGCAAAAGAGCCACGACAACATGCCTGTAGGTGATGCGCACGATCAGGGTAGTCGTGGTGATTCAGAGCTGCTGCTACACATTTACATTGCCGGGTCGGATGCATCTCATCTACACAAGGCCACCGTGATGTGCACAACACGAAGATCCAAGCACGGAGGGCACTAGAACTGCTATCGGTAAAGGAGAGCATAAATAAAGGAACACCAGCACCATTCAAAAAGATTCAAACACAAAATGATTAGTTCCATATCTGTAGGAGCCCAACTGGACTTCAGACTTCCAGGCCACAGGGTCAGTGGTTCGATCCCCAAGTTGCTCCCGGTGGGCTGTTACTGCTTTGGATAAAAGGGTTTGCTAAATGTTTTGACAATAATGGAACTTCAGGAATTGTCTGTACCAGTTTTTGAGTTTCTAAGTAAACACTGAGTGGATAACATGGCAACAAGCAGTTTCATTAAAACCCGTGTGGATCCCAGTGTTGACTTTTTATAGCAGCACTCAAACAGCACAAGTTAGAGAAGATATTTTTTCTAAAGCTCTTCAATATCAAGAAAAAACAGATAATTAAAACTGACTCCCCATAATGTAAAGAGGTTTCCAATTAAACTAATAACGTGAGTCGATCATGCAGCACGATTAGACTCCTAAGGTTCTTAAATAGATTGGCATGGCATTGGTCTTGTAAACCAAAGAACATGGGTTCAATTCTTTCAAATAATGCGACACGTATTAAGAATAAACCAAACACAAAGTAGCAACAATATGTGAACCAGAAAGACATGGATATGACAGTAAACATAAATAGTTCTAGATCCATTAGGATATTGTGTGACAAATGGAGCAAAAACTAGGAGGTCCAGGTTTGTACAGAAGTGCACAGGGGGAAACAATCCGGATGTTTTGTTAGTGGTAGCGACAGGTGAAGCTGAATGAACTACAGAACAGGAAATGAGGCAAAAGGACTACCAAAATAAAAGCCAGGAAAAGGAAGCTTAGCTGGAGAGAGGAGGAGGGCAGGAATGGGAATCAACACGGGCTTAGGAGCGGGCAAATGGGGACAGGGTGGTAACGTGACATTAGGACACACATTTTCCTGTTGTCCCTTGTGAAAATGCCACAGATTAGCCTGGCCACACTGTAGACTTATCCTAATCTCACGAGGTAAAACAGTAGGAAGAGACATCACTCAAACTGATACTCTCATTATTATTTGTGGCAGCAGTGTGTGTGTGTGTGTGTGTGTGTGTTTTTACACAGCTGAGGTGGAAGCTAACATTTACTTCATTATGTCAACGCTAATCGTCAGCTGTTAGAGATGCTCAAACACAGCTTCGCAATTCTAGGCCATAAACAAAAGTTACGGATCACGAGGCTGCACAGTGCTAATCTGCAGGAGAGAAGTGGTGATGACTTGTCAGTTAACATGATGGAGCAGCATGGTCCTCTGTGTGTCTGACGCTCACATGAGGCACGCTGCCACTTGTGTTTCATGCCCAGTGTCAATAACATAATGAGATGTGGGGCTCACAGCTGCTCTACCTGGGAGTGTGTCACTGTGTGTGCTGTGCCAGTGGCTCGGGTGTCTGTCATGGGCTCTGTCCTCCAGCATCTGGATGTGAAAGGAAACAGCTGAGGGGTGAAATAGCCAACAGGCGGGGTTGATTTTACTGGGTAGAAAATGTAAGAAGTGCAGGCTTCTCTTGCAGTACAGTCCAAAGTTGGTGACATGAAAGCAAATTCCTAAGACGTGTGTTTATGCTGGACAAATCCACATCTCGCAATTTTTGTCCAGCGCCAACACTCGGAGGAAAAAGGAAGCAGTGAGTTAAACGTGTGTGACATCACAGGTGGGCGTTTGAAGGTGGATGTGCAGTGTGGCTGTTACCATCGGATTTTCACAATATCTACTGAAAATTTTAATAAACAAATAATTGAACTTTTTGGATAAATCAATTACTCTTAAGATATGAGTGTAAGGAGGAGGTCTGTAACTGTACTAATAAAAATAATAATTACATGCAACAGACTTTGACTGTGGGTAGTTTTCCAACCTTCGTTCAGTGCAGTTTCTCAAACCACCATTAGACATACGACAAAGTTAGGTTAAGGTATCTTTATCTTTATTGATCCCACAACGGGGAAATTAACAGCCAAGCTGGTGTCCGCTTAAGGTGTGTTGTGCTGCCAAAACCTTCAAGCAACCAAAAGACAAGTGTTGCAATAAATCGTTATAAATAGCCTGTGCACGAGCCATAATTGACTGATCGATGAGGCAGTGTTTTGATTTGATTCTGGCTGTTGAAGCCACGTTTATGAACGTCTAACATGTTTGTGAACGGTGCGGCGCTGCCAACATTCGCTCCTCCTCTGCCAGCTGAGAGCTCGTATCCGCAAACACTGACGGGGATCAATAATTCACACTGCAGCTTTAACAGCGTGTCAAGATTTGAATGGTAATGAGTATTTGTGATTACGTCCCTGGTTTTCCCTGCTCTCTGTGTTCATTGCGAGCGTCACTGAGCTGCAGCTGAATATGTAATGTGTCAGGCTGATTGTGAGGTTGACCCCACACTGTGGTCGCAGAGCGGTTTTCTGGTTCTCGGCCCAGTTCCAGCAGCGATCAGTTGCCTTCATCTGACAATAATGAAACTACCGCACCACACTCAGTGTAAGACAAACTACAGGTCTGTGAGTCCGGTTTTACTTTGATTTAAAGTTTCCAATTTATTCGCACTTCATGTCGAAGATGAATTTCATTCAGGTCAGAAGTTGGACGTGTATTTGGAAGACGCTCAACATTTCCTAACAAAGCCGCTGTGTGGACTTCACACATTGTCCCTTGCTGCTGCTTGTGTATTTATGACAACAATTTATTCCATTTATATGCAGGCAAAAACCATTGCATTCTATTAGCAATGTTTTGAGAAGCATTATTTTTGAATCACTTGCAAATTAGGTTATTAAGACAATCTGGTTAAACTTAACCTGCACTACATTTTTTTGTCTTCTGTAGTATCACTTTAATTTCAGTATTTTAGGCGAGTACAACTGACCTACATCCAGGACAAATGGTGGTTCTGACTGTGACACCAAAGTTGTAGTAACCTTGTCACTGGATTGATGCCTTTCAAGAACTTTAATGCCACACACTATAGTTCAGTTTGGAATTCTGAAGTCACCCACATTAAATGAGTTTGCAGAGTGTAGGGGTGGACCTGGCACTCAGAAGCTTGGGAACCACGCTCACATTTAGTTCACTGAAAAAAAAGGATCACCTTCAGTTAACGGTTCTTTTCCAAACACGAGCGCCGTGACTACAGTGCTTCTCTGAAATGATCCTGGAGGAAGAAACCAGGTAGTTCTGTCCAGCGGCTGACTTACCGTGGAGTCAACAAAGTATCATCGGTTCTGGAGTGAAATAATCATCCAACTGTTGTTTCAGCACCAAATGTTCGGTTTTTCTCCTGCTCCTAGCGAGCTCACTGTCAGGTTGTGTGAGATGAATAATAATGTGGGTGGGACCTGCGTTGTTTGATAATCTGATTAGGAATGACTGTGATTGGTGGTTTGCTCTGCATGCAGATTCTGCATGTCACACAGTGAAAACTCCCTCAAATCGGAGTAAATGTAAATGTTGTATCCGACTTATCTTGTCGATTAGTGACTATCCTGCTGTGATAGGCTTTCACCCCACGCTCGACGTGCAACTAAAACATAGCCATGTTGAAATGGCGGCCATGTTTTGAAGAGCTTGAAACAACTGTGTCCAGCCGTGAGCCCAAACATGCTAACAGCCCGACTTCATGGACTGAAATGTCGTTTTTTTGTGTAATGTGCAACCTAGCAGCCTCATGTACACATTTAGCTCCTCAGTCAAAAGCCAGAAACTACGTGTCTGCAGAGGAACCATTTTAATCTCCATGTGACTCACCTTTGGGATCTTTCCCAAGTGTTTCACAGCTTCGACCCCATGCTGGTAACATGGCGGTGTGTCCAGAGAGAGCTGCAAACATATTTATCTATACACACACGTGTACAGAGCTTCACGCTGTCATCTCTAAACAGCCTGAGATTATGAACTCCAGTGAATTCATTTTACATGGCGTGCCGCGGGTGGCAACGTAAACCCCCTGCATACACCCTGCTGTGTGACGTTTGATTGAGACAAATGTGCTTTTCCACATGCTTCACTGACAATAGGAGTGTGAGCAAAATCCATTTACCTTCTACTGGAGAGAAATCCTATTCTGTATTCCACCAGGATGACCCTAATCTCCTTTGCAGTCCACAGCGACTTTACACCCTCCACCTAAAAGCGGCGGCATGGAAGAAAGTCATTAGCTCGATGACGGTGGTTCCACGGGGACTTATTACTGCCATTATCTACTGTACTGCGACGTAGTCCTCGGCGTCATCCACAAGTGTCATGAGACTTCAAAATCTTTTTTTTTAAACACAAAACTCCAGGATTGAAGAACATTTAAGGGGTTTAATGTTTTAGCACCATCAGTGTCAGGTTAAAGGTGTGTGTGTGTGTGTGTGTGTGTGTGTGAAACTGTATCTTTTAAGGATCATGTATTCTGAAGACTTTATGCACGTGTGTGTGTTTAAATGATAGTTGCATTGCAAAGGTTTCTCCGCTTCCCTTCGGAGATGAGGAGAGCTGACACACAGAATTAAAAATATCTCTCAATAACACTCCCACACACACACTGCAACCCAAGAGGCCACACACACATTTACACACACACACACAACCTACTGCTAAACACTCTCTTTGTGTCTCTCTTATCTTTCTCATTTCCCCTTTGCATATGGATGCATGTTGTGCAGTTGAAACAGACTGTCAAAAACCGCTTTTCATGGGTTAACTGGAACTTTAGATCACGCTCAGAAGGGGCCGGCATCTATCCCTTTAGAGTTGCAGCAAATGTACGGGGACAATACAGTTTGCGAGGCTGTATAAATATCAGCATTTATGCATGACAGCTGCTTTCTGTTCATCTGTTCGTGTCTTCCGCAGGAGAAGCACGGGGCTAATTGTGTCTGTGTGAATGGTAAGAAGCAGGTTTATTCATGAATGCAAAACAACAGTGCAGCAGCACAAGCAGTGTCCTCAGCCTCGGTGGAGGGCTCCTCTTAATTCCCAGTCCACTCACTTTACATTTATCTGTCTCTGTGTCTCCCTGCCAACTGGCTCCCATCACACACACACACACACACACACACACACACACACCAGGTCTCTGAACAGAAATTCACCTGGCCGTGATTACGGGCTGCCTGACAAATCAAAGAGTGACATTTTCAAAGTTTATTATGAATTGATGAATTTACTCTTGCTACGCACATGCACACAAAGCTTCCACCGCTTGTCTGCACCCTCCACCACCCACCTTTTGTGTGCTTTCGCAGGCGCCTGGTGGGAAGGTTCGTGTGGTTCGGTCACCTCTGAAGCTTTCATCTGCACCAGCCCTTCCTTTATGTCAGAGCCTCAATTTGGAGAAATGTCAGCGAGCACAATGAGCTGGCAGGGCAGGGCGCTGTGTCACCACGGTGCAGACAGATACAAACACATCAGCTGCGCTCACCATGTCACACCACCTGAAAGAGAGTCGGAGAGAGAAGGGGGGAGGCAGAGTGAGACAAAAGATGGGGAGAGGGAGCCAGGGTGTCAGATTGGGAAACACCTCAGCAGCATATCAGTCACAACTGCTGGGCTCACTGCCTCTGTTGCCATGGCAACGGGGGACCGTCAGGCATCCTGGCAGGAGGGATGGTCCGAAAATGTGCAGCTGCCACCTACTTCAGGAGAGAGAGGGAGAAACTGAACCTGTGCGTGTGTGTGAGAGAGAACCAAATCTCATTTTTACCAACAGAGTTCGGACATTTTAGCCGGTCCTCACAAACTTTAAACAACTTTAAAGAGATTTTGTGAGGGTCAGGGTTAGGTTATGGTAAGAGTCTAGGGATTGTATTATGTCAATGAGTGTCAATTCAATTTCAATTCAACTTTATTTATATGTCGCCAATTTGCAACAAAGTCATCTCAAAGCACTTTACATAATAAAGTCCAGACTATACAGACATTTAGAGAAAACCCAACAAATCCTCCTTGAGCAGCCATAGGCAACAGTGGAGAGGAAAAACTCCCTTTACCGGAAGAAACCTCCAGCAGAACCAGGCTCAAGGTTCTTATAGGTAACTATAAGGTTTTGGGCCTCGTCTTAAAAGTAGAGAGGGTGTCTGCTTCCCGAATCTGGACTGGGAGCTGGTTCCACAGGAGAGGAGCTTGATAGCTAAAGGCTCTGCCTTCCATTCTGGGAACCACAAGTAGGCCTGCATCCTGAGACTAAAGTTGTCTATTAGGATGATCTGGTACTAGGAGATCTTTTAGGTAAGAAGAAGGGTTTTAAATTCTATTCTGCATTTAATTGGAAGCCAATGGAGAGAAGCTAATGAAGGTGAAATATGATCTCTCTTACCAATACCAGTCGGCAATCTTGCTGCAGCATTTTGGATTAATTGAAGCTTTTTAGAGAGTTACTGGGGCAGCCTGAAAGTAGAGAATTACAATAGTCCAATCTAGAAGTAACAAATGCATGGACCAGTTTTTCAGCATCGCTTTGAGACAGGATGCTCCTAATTTTGGCAATGTTCCGTGGGTGGAAAAGGCTGTTCTAGAGGTTTGTTTTATGTGTGAGCTAAATGACAAATCCTGGTCAGAAATGACTCAGGGATTCCTCACAAGTACAGAAAGACAGCTGTATCACTTTGTTTCATGGCTAATATGTTCCCAGCAGGAACGATGAGACACTTTGAATGAGCCAGTGGGGATGTGGACATGGGAAAGAATGCTGTTCCAGAATTTCTTAAAGCAGCTCAAGTTGTTCTGCACTATAGGCGGACTTATTTATATCACAGCTTATTCACAGCAAGCGCAGTGTTTCCACTGGGAGAAAAAAAATCATTAGAGAAATCACACAACTTAAAGGGCAATTACCACAACATCAAGAAGAGACAACGCTGGGATGACGTAGGTAAGTACAGCTTGTAAAACCCCAGTGATGGTTCTGTTCACGGATCCAAGGAGACACGATGAATTTAGTTCCAGGCCTTTAGAAAAGCTGCTTCAGTGAAAGAGTTCACTAAGAAACACAAAAACCGATTCAAGATCAAATGCCATACAGTGGTGCGCGAACGTTGGTGAAAAATATGATCTGATGTTCACTCAAGAGACAAAAAATGTACTTATTCTTCATTTAAAATCAGATGACACGTTTTTATGCATGGTTCATTTGAAGGGGAACTTCAATCAGTCAGCCGTGAATCTGGGAGGTCCTGCCTTAGAAACAACGCAGGTTTGTGGCAGTGTGTCGTGGCTCCATCAAATCCAATTTCAAAAGAGCTTAGAGACAGAGAGCTGTTGAAGCTAACCAGCTCGGTGACTCACACAGGAGTTCGGACTTTCCCGGCTGCGTGCCTTGCCATCACTGATGGAGCAATGAGTTACACGAGCAAATGCTACAGGAAAATGAACTGGGCTAGAATGCAAGACATGCACCAGGGCATAAAAAGCCGGGCTGCGTGCAGGTGTTGATCATTTTAAAAGGCAAATGTACGGACACGTGCGAAGCTTAAAACCACAAACCAGCCCAGCGTACGTGGGTGGACATGTGTGCCCTGTTTTCAGAAAGAATCGTATGAGTTTTCTCTCAGATGGGGGTGAGCTTGTCTTTCCTCATACTGTTGTGATCAACCCGGCAGCACATTGATTTAAACGCTTGGACGATAGTGGATATTGACCACGCAGTAATTGACTGTGCACATTAAGAAGCTTCTTTATTAGCAGGGCCCAAGTGTTTCACATTGACTTGTTCGCCGGTCTATTGATTTCCATAAAGCTCTTAGCGATCTGAGGCACCTGTGCTTCAGAAAGCAAGGTCATCGGTCAGGCTGCTGCACACGGCATTTGTCTTCTGAACATAAGTATGTGCATGAAAGATTTTAGATTTGAAAAGCTAGTTATTTTTGACATTTTTCTGAAGAGACAATGGAAACTGACAGTGGCATTTAGCTAAAACGGGTGCAGATAAAAGACGTGAATTCCGGATGATGTTTTCACCTTCCAGTCCAGGCCACAGAGCCACAGTAAATGTGCTGGAACTGCTGCCGTGTCAGGAATGTGGAAACGTGGAGCGGGAAACCTGCCACTTTTACCGTAGAAGGAATTTTATGAACTCTAACTTTGTAGGGGAGCATCAGAATATAAAATGCTAACGCGCAGCAGGAGCTGGTTTAAAAAGATCAAACGATAAATCAATTTCAAAGGATTCCCAGGGGTGCAGACATTTAAAATATCAAAATGAAACATTAATAATGGAAGCACGGTCGAATTAAGACTTCATAAGCAAACTTCTATTTAGAAAGAAAACATTGTTATTGTAAGTGATTATGTTCATGGATATTCTTCATTAGAGTTTCATCACATTCTGTGTTCCTGCACGGACATCAGCTTCACGATTCACTACGTGGACAAAGTCTTCAAAGTCCTGATGACCAAAAGATTGGTATTGTTTGTACAGAAAACTAAATCTGTTCACTTTGCTCATGTACAAACATTTTTGTGGAATAATGTTTGGCAATGTGAAAACACAATTCTTGCATGCATGTAGTCATCATACATTTATGTCATCATTTTGTGTGATACACCACAGCGCTGGTGTGAACTGTAGTTCAAATATTTGTCCTTATTATGTCTTTATTCTATCTTCCTGGGGGAACTTTACACTTCAATCCTCAGCAATAAATGCACAAAACCCGCAAACGTGCAAATGTGAAGCGACCTGGGCTGAGCCATGACAACGGCGCATCTGCTTCATCCTTCGTTGTCTCCGTTGTTTCTTTGGAATAAGAATATTTGAATCTCCCTCTACGACGTTTGCTTTAACACGTGCGGGGAAGAAATGCGGGAAAGACCAAACTGGATCTAAACGGAACCATCCACCGGTGCAGCGGATCTATTTTTAGCTGGGAACTACAGCAGCTCCGACTGCAGACTGTGAGGGGAAACCACCAGGGCTGCGCTTCGCTGCTGTCTCCACCAAACCACCGACATGTCACTGACGAAATGAAGGGAAGGAACACGACACGAAATATTCACTGTGCGTCAGTGTGTGTGTGTGTGATGAAGGCAGCTCGCTGAGCCCGATCCTTCCTATGAGTGACTCCTAACGGAGCGCAGGATCAGCCGTGACCGCAGGTGGTCCGACGGGGTGAGAGGGGGAGAAAGAGAGAGAGGGGGGGCGCGCACACACACACACACACAGAGGGAGGGAGGGAGGGAGGGAGGGAGGGAGGCGTGCTGCACATTGGTCGGGCTACTTTTCTGACGACACACCAACAATCATCAACCTGTGGGCAGAGACGCACGCTGCTCTGGTGTCTGTGTCCCAGACGGCGCTTCCCGCCCCGCAGACACGGAGCTCGAGCCTCGGACATCCTGACGCATGAACTGGCAGAGGGTGCGAATCCCGAGGGGCCGAGAGCAGCGGAAAAGTTGAGGGGTCGTGCGCCATCCCCGCTTTATGAATGGCCGGAACATGGAGGAGATGCCATGCGAAAGAGTCAAGACCCGGCGGAGGAAGGGTCACTGCCCGGCCGGCGCGCCGCCGGGCGCCATCGCCTGCGAGGACCAGTTCAACAGCCACGAGCTGGAGGCTCTTTTCCAGAGCTACAACCTGAAGCTGGAGCAGACCGCCACCCTCAAAGCGCTGGCGGTGCTAATCGTGGCTGCGTCGTCGCTGTCGCTGGTGGAGCTGCTGTCCAGCCCGCGTCTCACCTTGTCCAAGGGCTCCTACCCGGTGCACTGCGTGGTGTTCCTGTCTCTGTTCATCGTCACCAACGTCAAATACCTGCAGGTGACGCAGCTGCAGCAGATCGCCAAGCTGGCCCTGCTCTTCAGCTTCACCTTTGCGCTGCTCTGCTGCCCGTTCCCGCTGGCGCTCGGCACGGCGGAGCCGGTGAGCGCCGCTGCCCCGGAGCAAGGCGTGTGGCAGCTCATGCTGGTCACCCTCGTGGCGTACGTGCTGCTGCCGGTGCGGACGCTGCTCGCTGTGCTCTTCGGGGTGATGCTGGCTGCGTCCCACTTCATTGTCATAGCGACCTCGATAACGGGAAGGAAGCAGAAGATGTGGAGACCGGTAAGTGCGCCCTCTCCAGTCACTCATCCGACACCAGTCAGGTTTCCCCGCTTGAGCCGTAGCCGTCGTCAAATCATTAGCCCAGGACCCCCCGAGCTCCAGTGAAGGAGACTCCCGGCCGGGACAGGAAGTGAGTGGAAGGCAGCGCGTCTGCGCGTCCCACCTCCAGGGATCGAGTTTGGCCGCAGGTTCCTGTTGCTGTAAAGCTGAAAACGGGCAGAAAGTTTCACTCGTGCGCAGCGGAGCGACGAAGCCGACGAGGAGCTGTCCGAGCTCCGGTTCTGAAACAGGCAGCGCGGCTTCCTCGTCCAGTCCAGACTATGACCGGGGCGTTAAAGTGTTCTAGCTAAATGTGGCTTCTGTGTTCGGCAACAGTTTGATCTTCCAACCTTTTTGTTTGAATCCCTCCTCACCGACGGCCACCACTTACACATTCGGTCAGAAACATGTTTGGGTGCAGCAGACACACGCTTTTCTTCTGTTTCTTGACCATATTCAGTCACGATCTCTCAGATTCCTCTTGCAGCCTAGTGGGGGGTCTGAGACACGCAATGCCTGTAATAGCTCTGCCCCATCGTAAAGTAGTTTTAGGGTGACCCCTGATCACGGGTGGGACTGCTAATCCTTCCCTGTATTTACTCAAGGCCTCCCGTGGGAAAACACCCACTATAAATGTCAGGAGAGTCGAACCTGGTCTCCCAGGTCCCTATTCTCACATCTCCTAAGTTCCACTCAACCTAGACGTGACTCGTTCGTTACCTTATGAACCGGAGCGTTTTGTGGGGGGTGTGCTGCAGTACAGAGAAAGTACCGGCCGTCGGGTTGATGTGCTGCATTTGGAATGTTTGTCTGACCTTTAACATCTGACCTTCGTGAAATCCATCGTCTAAATGAAGTGTTCAGTGGGACCAGAGCGATTCCACTGTCTGGCACATTCCACGCCTATAAATCAGCTTGTAAGCACCGATCCATCCTGTGGATCAGTGATGATTTGGTCCAGTCTGAGCAGCATGAACATGCTGGACAGATGTTTCTCCTCCCTCTCGTGCACATGTGTCTGCTCTTGTGTGTGTGCAGCTGGTGGCCAACGCGGTGCTGTTCACGAGCGTCAACTTGTCGGGCGTGTTCGTGAGGATCCTCACCGAGCGAACCCAGAGGAAAGTCTTCCTGCAGGCCCGCAGCTGCATCGAGGAGCGACTGAGGCTGGAGGACGAGAACGAGAAGCAGGTGAGCAGCAGAGCGACACGAGCGAGGGTCACCTCGGGTTCGTGAACCCTTCAGCCTCTTTTTGTGGTTGTTTTTTCAAACGTTTCCGGTTTCCTGCCCACAGGCACAGTCACTATGACAGCAGCTATTTACGGAAAGAACAATTACTGTGGCACATTCCGCCCACGTGGAGCGACGTTAACACTTTGTTGTGCCGCAACCTGCTCAACCTGCAGCAGGTGCAAAACACACAAGTCACCGTACAAACGCGCACAGGCACGTTTAGACTCCGACCAAACGCTGTTTCCTCCCTTCCGACAGGTCGTTACTCCAGCAGGCTGCTTCCACGGCCTCACGGTTCACGTAGGTGAACACACACAGACCCATGCCATGACTGGATCTATCCAGGCCGAGTCTCACCTGGGGATCACCTGGGTGTTTATGTGGTGGATCCACAACATGTGTGGCAGTCAAACCCAAATCTCAGAAGGCAAAAGAGGAGCGTGGTTTCCTCTCAACTTGTAAAGCCTTTGCAGAGACAAAGAGACTCACAGTGGTGTAAAGAAAACAAGTCGTACTGAATTTTCTTATTTTTACTTTAATTTCCAATCTACTATAATTATTTCCATTTACTGTAACTTTGTAGTTACTAGTTACCTTTCGGATACATAATAATAAAAAGTGTCATCATCAGAATTAACTGACTCACATTTTAAAACTGAATGTAAAGCAATTAATAATTATAATCATGAATATCATATTCACAGATGTGAAGTGAGTACTTTTTTGAGCTAATACTTTTACTTAGGTAACAGATCTTTGCTTGTATTTCCACACTGCTGTGCCTACAGTAAGTAAATTACCCGAGTCCTTTACATAACTAATATCAAACCTATAGAAAATGTGAAGACAGTGTTCACGCACCATATTTCTGTTGAAGTCTGTGTTTTGACTTTGTCGTGACTATGAAATGTGTTGCTACAGCAGGTCAGTGCAGATGCAGATGTGCTACTTTAATCTTGCTGCACTGAATCAGTTTGTACTTCACATGAAACTTTAATAATCAATATTTTTGTGCTTGTGTCTTCCTCCCGAATTAACATTTCTCGTGCTCTCAGAACCCAGCCATGGAAGAAAAAAAGTTTCTAATTTTATTTAGGTAAATTATTATTGATTTAGTGTAGACAGACAAACAGCCTCTTTCTCTCAGGGATTTCAGTCTGAATTCTGTGTCTAAAAGCTGCACTCTAGTTTTAGGTTTTCATTTGCAGGTGAGGAGCATGAGTGAGAATAGATGAAACAGTGTTAGAGGGAGAACCAGGAGATTCCCGGCAGCTGCCTGATGATTCACTGTGCATTCACAAGCGTTTGACATCCTGCTACAGTTGCTCGATGCTACTGCAACTGCGAGTGTTCACACACACACACACACACACACACGTGTGTGAAAGGATCCATTCATTTGACTGACGTGACTGAAAAATGACAATATGATGACGTAGTAGTTTTAGCAACACACTGTGTGACCTATTGGCGGGACGCGTGGTCATCTTGTAATCTATGTGGTCTTTTTAACAGTGCCTGCTACGTTTATTCGAATGGGTTGGAACAAGGAAAGACGTGGAGCCGCATGTCTTTTGGCTTTGTTGTGTTTGGCTAAAACGTTGTTTAAATTGTTTGAGATGGGAAAAAATGAAGAGGAAGAAAAAGGACCCTACTTGGAGAAATTCAATATATATTCACAGTTCCTCCTCTGAACATGTCCAAACGACTCAGAGAGAGAACCTCCACATCTTGAGCTCTGCTACCTCCACCTCTGCCTCCTGTCTTTTCTTCAGTGCCACGGTCTCTAAGCTGTAGAACATGGCTGGTCTCACTCTCTCAGTAAATGTCCTTTAAAAAAAAAATAAGGGGGACGAATACATGAACATTTCTCCAGTGGCTCAGTGCAAGATCTGCTAATTTGAGCTCTGTGGTTCAGCACTCCTACTGACCTGCTGTGGGGAAACTTTTTCACAATACAGACTCCAACTCAGCAACAGAGAGACCAGGCAGATCTATAACCACTGCAGCATACACGAGTAAACAGACCCCATCAACCGCAAGACAGCGTCCCCAAAGAGTGGACACAGTGTGGTGTCGACTTCAAATTCTCTAACACAATATGACATTTTTCACTAAACCGTGCAGCCCTAGGTGGAACGATTTATACACAATAATAGTTCACGGAGCTGAAATCAATGAAAACGCTAATGGATCGCTATTAAAAAATAGTGCAGACCCAAAATAGAGGGGAAGATGTTGGAAAGTTTTGGGAGGAAGTCTGGAAAATCTTGAGAACAGACAAGGACATGAAATTTTGTTTCACACACATCCAGCTCATGTTTTGGAGCTCTGAACACCAATTATCACACCAGTTAAGTCACAACCAAATACATGTGACCCATTTTACTTTATTTCAGGCCTACGAACAGAGGATGTTGTTGTTGTACGGACTGTAAGACACTATGGAGCAATTTCCTGGGCAGCACCACCAGAGCTATAAGGCCCCGGTTTGAATCCCTGGCCTTTCTGTGTAGAGCGTGCATGTTCTCCCTGTGCTGGCGTTGGTTTTCTCCCACAGTCCAAAGACTCTAATTACTTGTAGGTGTGAATGTGAGTGGTGTGAATGGTTGTCTGTCTGTGGCCCTGAGACAGACTGGAGACCTGTCCCGAGTGGACCACCCCTTTTGTCCATTGACAGCTGGGATAGACTGCAACCTCCAATGAGCCTAAACATGATAAGTGGTTATAGATAATGGGTGGACGGATGAATTTCCTTTCTAAATGATTTGCCTTTTTTAAGTGTCTTTATGTTGTTGTGGCAGAAAACAAGGGCACTGTCTTAGTCCTGAAAATCGGTCAGGGCAGGGCAAATGCTTGCATGGATACAAACCTCCCTGCATAAACTTCTACCCCCTCCCTCCTCAGGAGCGCCTGCTAATGAGCCTACTGCCCAGGAATGTTGCCATGGAGATGAAGGAGGACTTCCTGAAGCCACCTGAGAGGATATTTCACAAGATCTACATCCAGCGCCATGACAATGTCAGGTATGGGGGTGTCATGACAACTGTGGACCACAGAGGTGTGTGAAGTGTTTTGATCCAGGTGTCACCTGCTGTGACGTCAGGGTCAAGAATAGAACGAGACCAATTAAGATGGGCCATTAATGCAGAAGAAAGGGGACAGAGTGACGTCGTTACCGGTTCATTTCAGAATGGACCTTTGCTCGGCTTCATCATTTGTGGAGGCAGTTTTGCATTTGTGTGGATAACATATCAAACATAGCAGTGACTATAGCAGCAATAGCGGCCAAAAGGAGGTATTGGTGACACTGTGGCACCGAAGGATTTCCAGTTACACAAAGACCCTCAACAAAAAGCTGTAATAAAATAGGCCCTTTGTAGCGTTTTTAAAAACGACCTACTACTGTGATGGGCTGGATGTACTTTTGGCCCCACACCAATGTCACATTTGGTAAATGCTGCAATTGCTTTAAGACAAAGTAGCTCTGTGAAAACAAAGTGACTCTATCTGCTGAATTTACAGCTAAATGTAGGTTTGTGCAGACCGACTATGTGTGACAGCAGGGCCACCGGGTTGTTTCACGTGGACAATAAGAAACAATCGTGAAAGTAGCTGGAGGGACACAACTGTATGTTTAAAATGGATCATCAATGCCAACACATTACACTACAACAGGGGTTTGTAATTTCCACAGTAAAAGCTGTTTTATTGCTGTTATGACAATGTTGAAATACAGTAGAAGTGTGTTCAACCTGGAAATAACAACTGCTTGTATGTAAAAGTTGGAATTTGTCACACACAGTGAAACTCGGAATTCTAGTGAGTTTGAGAAGTTCCCAGTTCTGCTTCATTCTCAACACTCTCATGTTCATACACTCATACTGTGCACAGCTCCAGAGTCGCAAGAGCTCACAGAGCAACTAACTAAACGTGTGGTGAAAAACTGACAGAGACTAAAATCCAATCCCCCTCCCAAAAAAAAAGTATGTATGTAAAACTATTATAATATCGTGGTTTCTACCATGGCTGCAGGCCCTAAAGGGAGAAATTCAATGGCACAAACATTCTACTGGGAGTTATCAGGTCCACCATCATGAGCCACCCACTTTCCTAAACTCAGTGCCAGAAATATACATAAAGAGTATGAAAAATAATGCAGCTCTTTAAAAGCACAAGTCTTAGCAAACACTGCTGCGGTTAATCCATTTTTTTAGTTCAATGAAATTGCTGCTTTAACCCATTTATCCTTGCTGTTGGATGTTTCTCCAACACATATATGAATGACCTTGCATCCATACGGTCTATTTTTTATATTAGAAATAATCTATTTTGCTAATTGATTTTTGTCATCAAATTAAATTCCCGAATGAAGCTCACAAGTTGCTGGTCATCCCGGTTTTACACAACTGAAGGTTAAACTTCTCAGTTTGTAACTGTTGCCTTCATTAATGAATCTATACATATAAATACATATATATACATACACACACACACACACACACACACACACACACACACACACACATATATATATAGTTCTGATCTTATTATGCACTTTTTCTCACGTTATAGAGTTAAAAACAAACTGGCTAGGTGCACAATAAGTGAAAACCATGTATTCTTGTAAGTTTTTTCTTCTGCTGCTCTTTTAATGAAAACCATACTGGAGAGCGTGAGAACCTGGCCCGACTCTGAGCTGATTACATTCCAACGAGGCAGTAAAGTATCAGAGAGTGTGGGAGTGGAGGGCTAGGTAGCATGTCAACAGCACTCCTGTCAAGAGGCAAACCTCTCCACTCGCTGTCTGCTCAGCTCCCACACTAACACACAGCTCGGGAACATCAGCGCCCGTTCAGCTGCCTGGCTGCCAAACATCACGCTGCTGCATCCGGTGAGCCAGCTCCCGCTCGTCTCCAGGGAGCAGCAGATACAACATGACCACGTGGAGAGGAAAAATAAAAACACACGAACATCGGCTTTATGTTGCAGAGCAGGGGCGTGACATTCTCCCTGATCTGGCCTCGTTTGTTGTGGCCCAGAGAACGTTTCATCACAGACCTTTTCCCTCTCTCTCTCTCCCCCTGCCTCCTTTGTCCCCCTCCGTCTCGCCTCCTGCTCTTCACTCAATGTGCAGAAGCACAACTTACAGCACAGCGCATTCAACGATAAATCACACCACAGAGTTCTTCTGTGGAGCAGCCGTCGTGATCCCAGCTTTGCATACATCTGGCTCCTGAGCAACTATACTGTGCTGCCAGGAAGAGCACAGCAGCGCAGTCACGATGCAGAGGAAGGAGTCTTTTCATGTGACTAAAGCCTGGGAGGGGTTGAATCTAAAGATGTGATGAGCCCAGGCCAAAACGTGTCGTGTTGAGACAAACTTTATGACTGCTGGTGTCTGGATAAGACAAGGGCTGGCTGTTTGCTCAGATGATTAGAACCATCAGCTCGATGAAGACTTCTATTGGCATGTGTAATATATATTACTGTTGTCTGTCAGGGCCGAAAGTAAAAGTAAAATTTAAATGTTAGCAGGACTACCTCACATGGACAAGGTCGGAGTCATTGCTGTGAAAATTTGCACTTCACAGGAGGAAACTCCAAGTTTGGTTCAAGCAGATTAGAACTAGTTCATGCTTTAGAATTCTGAGCTTACTTAAAAATGACCTAGTCCGCGCTCTTCTCTCGGACATCACTCCCTAGAAATCCTCATTTATTTTCAATTTTGTTACGTTGATGGGGTGGAAAAGTTAACAACTATGTTGTGTTGTGTTTGTTCAGACACCAGCTCTTAGTGCTTCACAAACTCAACTGAGCTGTGGTCCTTACAGTCCTTTAAGGTTTCCGACACATCGAGTGAACCACAGGATGATGAAACAGATGAAACAGGATGAAGGGGTGTAAAGGCACACATCCAGTAAACCAAAGCTGCTCGTGGTCATCATTTGGAAAAGGATCTGTTCGGTTCACAGTTTACAAAAAATGGCAATGGACAGCGCTCATTTGTATCTTCATAGCCAACCAACGAGAGGATCTGAAAATCATACACAGCCTCAGATGCTTGGTTGAACTCTTCCAGTAAAACTACAGAAATAAAATGAGCTTTTAAAAATTATAAAATGCAAATTCATGCCTTAAGCCTAAAAAGCTATAGTTAGGCTGTATCACGTCCATGTTGATTACTACAAACCACGACCTGCTCCTGTGACCAGTGGGGGAGAAACTGTTCTTGTGGCGTGAGGTCCTGGTCTTGATGGGCTGGAACCTCTTGGCAGATTGGAGGGGCTGAAAGAGTTTATGTCCGGGATGAGACGGGTCGTGTCTGGGTCCTGGAGACGTACAGATCCTGGAGACATGGTAGGTTGCAGCTGATCACCTTCTCAGGAGAGCGGATGACGAGCTGCAGCTTAGCCTTGTCCTTGGCCGTGGCTGCAGCGAACCAGACTGTGATGGCAGATGTAATGATGGATTCATTGATGGCAGTGTAAAAGTTCACTAGCATCTTTACGCGGAGGTGGGACTTTTTTAGCTGCCACAAGAAGTATGGCCTCTGCTGAGCCTTCTTGGTGAGGGACCTGATGTCCTGGGTGTCATGGTGATGGATGATGGTGGTCCTTCCTGAAACCCACCATCATCTCCACTGTCTTGAGAGCATTGAGCTCCAGGTTGTTTATGCTGCACCATGACACCGGACGGTCCATCTCACTCCTCTAGGCCGACTAAACTCCGTCAGAGATGAGGCCGATGAGGGTGGTGTCGTCTGCGAACTTCAGGAGTTTAACAGACGGATGTCCAGATGTGCAGCTGTTGGTGTACAGGGAGAATAACAGAGGAGAGAGGACAGCCTTCGGGGGATCCAGTGCTGATGGTCAGTGAGTCAGACACATCCTTTCCCAGCCTCCCGAATTGCCTTCTGTCTGTCAGGAAGTACATGATCCACCTGCACATAGACTCAGCTGGGATAGTTTGTATCTGAGTGGATCTGGGGTGATTGTGTTGAAGGCAGAGCTGAAGTCCACAAACAGTATCCTGAAATAGGATCTTGGGAAGTCTGGAGGATGATGGAGGATGAAGTGGAGTGCCATGTTTACAGCATCATCTACAGATCTGTTGGCTCTGTAGGCGAACCGAAGGAAGTCCAGAAGGGGGTCTGTGAGGTCCTTCAGGTGAGATAAGATGAGATGCTCAAATGACTTCATGACCACAGAAGTGAGGGCAGTGGGTCTGTAGTCACTGAATCTGGTATAAGATCACACAGCCATGATTCCGTGAAGCACAAAACACAGGATGTAGAAGGGTCTGTTTTTGTTTTTACTCAGCAGGAGAGACGACCTGTCCATTTTGTTGCAAAGTGGCCGCACGTTATGCCGGGGACTGTCAGTGGGTGTGCACAAGCACACCTGAGCACTTTCCTCTCCTGCAGGCCCTCGCTTTGTTGCGCACCTCCTTGATCACACCAGCCAGTAAATCCGCTGTAGTAGCCAAAAAAGGTCTGGAATACATCCACAGGGGCCGTAGCCCCCCCGTATGTTCAAGAGCTCTTTCCTGGATTAAGAGCTACCAGACCAGTGGCAGAAAACTGATTTAAAACACAAAACAACACAGAGTGGGGCGAACCAAGACACCATGGCTGCCATCTGCGGTGCCATCTTGGATCAAAATATGAGTCTCAGTGCATTTTTTCCGTAAAATGAAAACCTTTCACAGACAAGCAGTGTTGTCACAGACACTGTGGAACACAGGAAACATTCAGGACCACAAGCTTGTTCCATATACATGAATAGGCCCCATTAACCCAAGCTGAAGCATCTTGAAAATAACATCTGACATCTGTCAGCATCTGACAAAAATAAGTCAGTTGTCAGTAAAGTTTGTTTCTTGGAATTTTGTCGTTCTGCAGTCAAATTCTAAAAAGTAATAAAAACATCTTTGTTGTTTATGCCTGATGTTTTTGTCAAATTCAATTAAAATGTATTTGAATAAACAGTTGACAAACTGAAGTTTCATATTGGCACTGAGAGCAAAGCCGTTGAAGCTCTATTCACAGCCTCAGCCTGCATGTCTTTACACAGGAAAGAGTCAATAAGATCCATAACACTTTGTTCTGCTGCCATCTGGCATGTCTCAGAGAAAATGAACGAGGGGCTAAGTAGCTTTCAACACCTTTCCCAACCTCAGTACATCATGTGGCCAGCAGCGGCAGCCAATTTAGCTTTGTAATTGATTTAGTGGTTGCCCTAAAAGATGCCTTCCCCTTCCAGGGATCGGTTTACAGAACTCACTGCTTGCTCCACATTTGAACACCATTAGCCAATTTCTCTGTGTAGGTGCAAGTCCTGCATATTTTGTGTCCAGGGACAGAGAAAAATCTCCTTCCTTCTGTTTCTTACGCACTAAAACCTGCACAGTGTTTGCTTCCTAGACAACACAGGGACGAAAGGTCAGCTGTCATACTGAGTTTGGCTCTTTGGATTGAAATCTTTCTTTCATTGTCCCCTGACAGTATCCTGTTTGCAGATATTGTGGGTTTCACCAGCTTGGCTTCTCAGTGCACCGCTCAGGAACTGGTCAAACTACTCAACGAACTCTTTGGCAAATTTGATGAGCTGGCAACGGTAAGTCCATGTTTTCTCAAAGTGCTTTATAATGACACTGATGGAAGAAACCTACATTTAGCACAAAGATGTTTTATTCAAATCCTTTCTTTAGTTTTCAATACATAATTGATGATTTTAAACATTTTCCAGAATCATGTGGTTTGACTTATAATACAACTGTCATGCCTTAGGTCAACGCTGTGCCTTGTATTTCACAGGGTTTTTCAGTAGCCTTTGTTAAGCTGTTACTACAAGAATATGTTCTGATCTTTGTCATAGTCACAGGTACAGACAAAATCTTTTCATGTTTAAAAGGTAACTTCAGGGTGGCTGTCTGCAACCTGAAGCTCAGTAGAGGATCTGAGACACAGCAGGACAATGACTATAAAGACTACAATGAATGTAGAACAAAATGGCTAAGAAGATATTTTGAAGTGGCTCAATCAAAGCCCAGATCTTAACCTCGAATAATCTAACAGATCGGTTCACACCAGATGTGCTACTGAGCTGAACCAGTACTGTGAAAAAGAACGGTCCAAAATTCCCCCTCAACGTTGTGCTGGTCTAATCCACAACTACAGGAAGCTGGTTTGAGCTTACTGCTGCCAAACGAGGTTCAAGCAGTGAAGTGTTCATGTTTTCTACCAGGATTTATGGCTTAAGTAAAGAGATAAAACAGTTCTTAGTGATGCTGGGAAGTCATGGCAACTGATCTAAGACCACAAGAAGACTGCTATGCTATGTGAAGCTGAGAAAAGGTGGAGTCGAGCCTTTGTGGCTATGTGCAACAATAAAACCTTTATCATAACTGATTTACTATAAATTGGAACAGAGCCAATAGTAGATCTGGTTTCAGTGATTGGTGCACATGATTTTAAATCACTGCTTCTCTTATGAAACGTTGCCACTGAGCCATCAGTCAGCCCACAGTGAGGGAGGCATGCTGGCTGCAAGCAACTCCTAACAGTTGGTGAGCTCCTGTTCCTCTGCAACACAAAACGCCTCCAAGAAAATTTATTATTTAGTCCAGGAGCTCATTTATTATGCCAAGCTATATATTGATCCAAACAGTGAAAGTAAAGCTGGGCAGGCTCACTGATGTGTGGGAGGAAAATGAGATGAAGGTCAAGAAGGAGAAGGAAGACAAGGCGAGCGCAGGAGATGAGTATAAGGGGTTTGGTCAGAGGGGAGACGAGGGCTGAGGGAGTGGACAGTACGCGGGTGAGTGTGCTGCACTTCATAAAGTTTATGGGAGTGTACGAGTCAGAAAGTCTGTGCAGCCTTGTTCTCTGTGTGAGGTTAGATGAGCGATAGCTTATCTGCTGCCAGACTACTGTTATCATACTGATACTGCATGAGCCACACACACACACACACACACACACACACACACACACACACACACACACACACACACACACAGCTTCTGCTGTCAACAGACAAACTGCACAGTAAGCTCCACACATGCCAACACACACTCAGTCTGTGCCTGCGTTATCATCAGGTTAAACACAAGACGGAACAACGCTCAGGTGTGTCACTTGGTGACAGTCACATCTTTCAGCAGCTGGCTCAGTTGTCACATGACTTACAGTATGTCTGTACGTTAAGGCAGTCAATGAAAGACGGCGTCCCAAGTTGACGTAGCTGAGTTTCCACCACAGGAACTTATCTGAACACTGACCTGGAAATCCCACATTTTTTGTAAAGGTGCGTTTCCAGTTTTTTTTTCCATGGAGTTTTCCGTCTATTTGTATGATGTTGTGCCGCTTACAGCGGCGTAGCTTTTACCTTCAAACTAAGTCTACAAAGAACAGGGCACATTTAGGTTGTTTCTGCATTTACCTCTGACCATAATAGACTAGGCACACATGGAGGACTGTCACAATGAACCTGCATTTTCCCCAAACGTGTTGGCACGTACATGGAAAACTGAGCAGTTGGTTTACAGGTTTTACTCTTTAAAGCAGCAGACTTCTTTCTCTGGACAAGGAAGTCGGATTTAACTGTAGGATGAAGAGTAAAATTCTAGAAAAAGCCTTGAAATTATTGCATAAGAAAAATGAGAATGATGTTAATTAAGCAGCTCCAGTAAGATTTTTAGCCTCTTTTAGGTTTCAAGCTGCAGCTGCTGCTTTGTTCTGCAAATATATAAAACCTGCCCAGCACCAAACGGCAGCTATGCAGAACGAACTGATGAGAAACATTTAGCAGCTTAGGTCTTTGTATTCAGGAGTTAGCAGGGTTAAAATCGGTTTCACCGTGTGGACACAAACTCTGTCTGAATCCTAATGTTGACTGAACATAGTGGTGACAGTAGCTGTCAGGGCAAAGGCTTAATGGAGCTTGAAAAACAACAGAAATTTCAAAAATGAAAATTTAGAGATGCTACACACACTATCCACATTAGCTTTGTAAGGTGATTTATAAGGGCTTGTTCTTTTACAGCGGGTTTTAGTTTGTTAAGAGTTGGTCAAGTTCAAATTTTGCGGCAAGATCTAAAGTTACCTCATCTTTTATTATTGTTAATAATTTTATAATGACAACTTCATAATAAAAACTGAAAAATGCATTTACTTTCTCGCTGATAAATTACTTGTAAACCAACCAAACAAACCGTTTAGTATATTAAAAATGATTAATTCTTCACTTCAAATTTAGGGTATTATTGTACCTGATCTGTTATTCTCTTTTCATACATGTTTGGAGTTTGAAACCTCTAATGACGGTTAAGACCAAAATCTCTCCCAAAACGGCAGTTACACCACATTCGCGCTGAAGCCTCGGTGAGCCCCGTGTCTGATCCCCCCTCCTGCCATGCCAAGAAATGTCTGCAGACAGTTTCCTTTTGCTTTGCACATCCACACACAAAGTCACATGATCAGTCGGATTATCCCTCGAGTTCATTCTGCATCTCAGCAATCAGTCATGGCTCGACGCAGAGAGAGAGACACGGGAGAAAAAGAGTAAGATACACGGTGATGTGTGGCTTACTACCAGTGCTCCAGGGCCCAGTAAGCCATTATATGGAAATCTGGTGATGACAGTATACTCTGTGTGGTGTGTGTGTGTGTGTGTGTGTGTGTGTGTAGCTGCAGCTGCATCCTAATTGAGATTTATACCCTGTCGTGTTGGCACAGAGAAATTCACTTTCAAACCAGCTCTGTCACAGCTGCTCAGCCTGTCTGACTGCTCTATGCTACACGGCGCGTTCATTCCCCTGAGGCTTAGCCTAAACATAACCATAACAGACACATGCCTAACTTAACTCGAACTTCCACATGACTGTAATGAAGACAGGAATGAATCAAGCCAAATTAGGGACACAGATTTTGCCCCCAATTAGACAAACCATGTCCAATCAGCTGGTGTAAAATCCACAATTAGTCTCCGAAAGCAAAGGCAGATACTGCTCCCCTGAGACATGAATTGCTGTCAGCTGATAATGTCTCTCTCACTTCTGTTCGCTCAGTTTCTTTTCCTTGCACTGGGATAATCATCCACATTCTGAATTCTCATATCCTCCCACGCAAGAATCTTTCTGCACCCGTGAGCAGAAAACCAGAGCACCCTGTCTCCTTCCTTCTCATCTCTGCCTCTTACCCTGCAGTTGTCAGGAATGCTGTGTGTGTGTGTGTGTGTGTGTGTATAAATATATATATATATACACATACATATAGATGTACATAGCATGTGCAAACGTTTGTTTAATGTACAATTAGTCAGTTAAAACACAAAAGACTAATTTACCAAGGGGAATTCAAACCTTTGCAACAATATAATTTTCCTTTGACTAACTACAAAAAATTTACTACAGAACATTTATCAAGATTATATTGCAAATATTAAAAATAATATTAATATTATTTATAATATTCATATAAAGTTAATAAAATAAATAATATTAATAGTAAGTTGATAAAATACATAATATCAATAATAATAACAAATAAATATTATTTATAAATATAAATATGAGTATATACATTCTGTATACGGCATATGGGAGAAGGAGGTTTAACATAGCAGACCAGACTTGAGAGCAGACCACAGCAGCCTGAATAAGATCCAACTAGGGGCAACGAGGGGTTCAGTGTCTTGCCCAAGGACACTTGGACATGTAGCAGGGCCTGGGGATCGCCAGGAGCAAACGTGACATTGACTCACTGATACATACAGCCAAGACATCGGGATGTCATTCGCGTTGGATAAGTTTGGTCAGATGGACCAGGACAGGAAAGGGGGTCGGGACTGAGGGGACTGTACTACCAGAAGGCAAGACAGCAGATGTTGAGGACAGCTACAAATATCTTCTGATGCAACAAGCAAATGCAGCAACCACTAAGTGCGGTCTGGAAGTGCCAAAGTCAAAACGGGACACACCTCCAAAGACGGCTGAGAATGAGCCAAGATCCTGTGGGACTTCCAGATACAGACTGTGTAGTGAGGGGGGATTCTTTTTTACATTTTGATGATGTAATGTGGGTTTCATATGATGCAGAGCTCTACAGAGTGACTCTGATTATTAGAGGGAGTTATAGTAGTGCTGCTTCTGATGCCGTTAACAGGCCTAAATGTGAAAGGTGATGTCAGCTCTGACCCGGGTGATCGCGTATACGTGTTAATCATAGGGAGAATCCATAACTCTAATTGCTATGAAAAGCTACTACAACAACTGTCTGTCTGTTATGGGAACTTATTATATATTATAACTATATTAGTAGCTCCGCACTAAACCTGCCACCTCTCCCACCACCCGTACCCATGAACACATCAGATGAAAAAACACACTAATATTTGGAGTAGATAAAAGTATAAGGGACATGTTATATGTGTAATAAATGATACATTTTACTCAGTTGTCAGTCCATTAGCTTTACCAGGTCAGTGCCATCAGTACTGTACGTCCATTTGTATTCCAAATTTCTCTTCCAAGCAGATAAAACATGTGCAGTTAGTTTGCAAATAATCAATTATTTGCCGATTTAATGGATTGACAGCCCTGATAAATACACACAATATCTACAGGTTATTTTTTGATAACTCTATATGATAGTAGTACTAAACAAAAGTTCTGTGTGCATCTGAACCTACCTCCATAGTATGTTTGCATGTAAGCAAGCAATTTTGCAGATATAAGTGTTGTGTGTGCACATTGGTGTTTATGTGTGTCATCGGGGCTGATCTGTCTGCGAATGTGTGTGTGTTTGACTACACAAACACACACGGAACCTAAACAAATGATTTCTTTTTAGAAGCAGTCGTACTATGACAATAGTAAAGTCAGAATTACAAAAATAAAGTTGTGATATTTTGGACGTTATGAGGTTATTTTTACAGCAGTGGCCTTATAATGAACCATTCATAGTTTAATAATTAATACGCACCAATTGTCAGCCTGTCAAACTATAATTAATTACAAACTGGGTTCTCAGTGGGCCTCAGGGACTTGTTTCAGTGCACTGCACCTTTCAAGCATATGTGAAGTCGTCACAGTTTGGGATGTGTGTTTGTAGTGTGTGCTGCGTTGCGTTGTCATGTGTACCGCCATTAATGTATCGCGGAAAAAAGGCTCCCAGGGCACAGAGAAGGAAAGAGCCCCGTGAACAACGTCTGTCTGTGGTAGTTTTACATTTCTTTAAACATTTTGTGTCTAAATGTAGTACTTCTGTTTGTGTCTGACTATAGTAATTTTTACGTCTATATTTGTGACTATAATTATTTTGTGCATTGCTTCAATAGTTTCAGGTCCATGTAGTTTAGTGTGTTTTTGTGAATTTCTTTGTGGTCATTTTATGGCCGGGTAGGCCTGTTCAGTAATCCCTCCACGTGTGCCTGAGGGCGCAAGACAAATGTTGAAAAAATAAATCTAATTAAACTGAACAACAACCAGTCTAAATAAAAATGATTTATGAGTTTAAGTCTATTGAGGGTAAAATATACATTTTATTATTTATATTATTGTAATTTTAGAAAGATTTTGCTTTGCATTGTGGTGTTTTCTCTGGCGAGGCGGTTACTTTCTGTATCAGGACAGCTGTGGGTGCGTGTATCATGAGGCAAAAAAGACGTGATCGGGTCAGGGCAAACCTAACCCTTTCTAATAGTGAATTGGAAGCTGTTGATTCTAAAAAGCATCATTCGTGTAGGTAAGTGCTGCTTTACCATTGCACCATCTCCATCAGATTTGACCAATTTCAACTACATTTCTGAGCCAAATAAAAATAAATGTGCCCACGGATTTGCAGCATTTTTTTCAAATAAAAATAACTTCTGCTGCTTAGTGGATAAGAGTGGGTCAAGTAATTCTGTGCTTAACCTCTGTGTTTCTTCAGGAGAATCACTGCAGGCGGATTAAGATACTGGGGGACTGTTACTACTGTGTGTCAGGACTGACTCAACCCAAAGCAGATCATGCTCACTGCTGCGTGGAGATGGGCCTGGACATGATCGACACAATTGCGTGAGTTACATGCAGTTACAGTGAATCGTGCACCTAAATCTTCTCCGCACTTTTGTACAAGTCAGCACACAAGTTTGCTTTTATACGAATGAACAGTGGATCAACAACTGTTGGACAGTCATCACAACGGAAGTTAGAGGTTCCAATTTTAAACTGAAAACTGGTCCAGGTAGAAACCGATGGAGGGTACAGGGGCACTGTGACAGCTCAGCCCGGGCAACCTTTGATGGAAACAACTTGTTAGGTCTCATTGCCAGGCACTTAAAAATAGCAAAGTAGAAGCACAAACCCCATTTTCAGAAATGACGGGGCAAAAAGAAAAATGACATAGTATCCAAATTATTTGTAATGTTTTTGACTATTAAATTTTATATCAAAAGTTGAAACTCAGAAAATGTCATTTAAACTTTTTTCATTATGCACATTTTGACTTTGATGGCAGTGATACAAAATAGCTGAAAAAATGTTTCAAAATATTGCACACCCTTATTTTTACACAGATGTTTTGGTCTTCCAACTGTTCTGGATATGTGTTGTAAATGCAAGTAATTAACAGGATGAAAAGTAGGATTTGCTAGGATGCTAATTTTAGGCCAATCTCTAGATTACCTTTTTTATCAAAGCTTTTAGAGAAAATCGTTTATAGCCAGTTAACAGCATTTTTAAATGAGCACAACCTTTTAGAGATCTTTCAATCTGGTTTTAAAACAAAACACAGTACTGAATCTGCTCTGCTGCGAGTGTTTAATGACATTCTCCTAGCCTCTGATTCTGGTGACTGTGTGGTCCTTGTTCTGCTTGATTTAACTGCTGCATTTGATACAGTGGACCATGACATTTTGATCTCACACCTAGAACACTGGGTTGGTATTAAGGGCCCAGCTCTGAGTTGGTTCAGGTCCTACTTAAAGGACAGAAGTTTTTGTGTCCAACTTGGAGATTTCCAGTCCTCCTCTGCTCCTCTGTCCTGTGGGGTTCCACAAGGCTCTATTTTAGGCCCTGTCCTATTTTCTTTGTATTTGCTTCCCCTTGGCTCCATCCTCAGAAAACATGGAATCTGTTTTCATTGTTATGCTGATGATTGTCAGATTTATGTCCCTCTAAATAAGAGTGATGGTTTCTCTGTCATTATTGGACTGTTTAAAGGACATTAAGGCCTCGATGGCTTTGAACTTTTTACATTTTAATGATTCAAAGACTGAGGTAATTGTGCTGGGAACCAACTCCTCTAAGGGGGCCGCTGCCTCTGTAGACTTGGGTCCCTTGGCTGAATATGCCAAATCAGAAATAGTTAACTTTGGGTTTAAAATGGACACCAACCTAAAGGTTGACAGCCACATTCGATCGGTTGTAAAGTCTAGTTTTTTCCACCTGAGGCAACTGGCCAAAGTTAAGCCAGTTCTCACTAAGCAGCACTTTGAGACAGTAATCCACACCTTTGTTACCACCCGGCTGGATTACTGTAACGCACTTTATTTTGGCGTCAGTCAGTCGTTGATCTCTCGACTGCAGCTAATCCAAAATGCTGCTGCACGTCTTTTAACTGGCACTAGAAAATATGAGCACATTACACCGATTTTATCCTCTCTTCACTGGCTGCCTGTGCATTTTAGGATCCATTTTAAACTTCTCGTATTTGTTTTTAAATGTTTAAATGGCGCTGCCCCAGAGTATCTCACTGAACTTCTGCACTTATATACTCCTCCTCGGTCACTCAGATCAGCCGACCTGCTGCTCCTGAGTGTAACAAAAACTAAACGGAAGCTCAGAGGGGGACAGAGCTTTTGCGGTAGCAGCTCCAAAATTGTGGAACGAGCTGCCCTGCACATCAGACAGGCCTCTTCCTCGCCTGTTTTTAAATCATTTCTTAAGACCCATTTGTTTTCACTGGCTTTTGACGCAGTCTGAGTTGTTGACGTTATTTTACGTGTGTTATTTATTTATTTATTTATTGTTAAATTGTTGGGTTTTATTTGAATATTTTATGCCTTAACCTGTACAGCACTTTGTTCAACCTTGTTGTTTTAAAGGGCTTAACAAATAACGTTACGGTTACAGTTACAGTAGGATTTTGGTCAAAGAGAGAAACTGACGGAATTATTAGTGTGAAGCATACCTCACTAAAGATGAGGTAAACACTGGGAATGTTTGCAGTTTGACTAATCTAATCCATTTGGTACACGGATCCTTTCACTTTAAATGTAGCATATATTTGGACGAGCCTCAAAATCATTAATCCTGTTGAGTGATTAGTTGTACACCAAATATGTTTAACTGTGTCTTCAGTTTTCAAGAGAGATTTGGATCAGCCTAAACTAAATTTAGCACTCATTAGTCATTTGACAAATTATCTCTGCATCTCCAAGCTTTCTCACATTGTCGCAGAGCTGACTGCCAGACATTAAACATGCTCAACATGACCGCAAAACACACGTAACAAGAAGATTTGATGTACATGTAGGACTTTAGCAGAAAGAAATATATTGTGTCGTTCAGACATAATTAATCAATGCAAAAAATGTGCAGATGCATTCTGAAACGTGACACTAATGCAATTTGAAACAAACTTGCATTCAATAAAACACTGGGTGGCATTCATAAACATACCTCCTATCCCTTCCCCCCACCAGCACACTGACACACACACAGACAGCCGTTACGTCATTTCCTTGTGAGAGCACTCGTCTGTCATGTTCTTTCCCTGCTGCTCCGTCTGAGAGGACGGATGCTGCTGGAGGAGACCTTTATCTCAGGGGACAGGTGCTGCCATACACAGTCACTCCTCTGTGTGTGAGCATGTGTGCAACATCCCTTCTTCAGCCTGATTGGCAGACCACATTTTCCTCTTTGACACTCTGTAAACACACACACACACACACTGTCAGCCCTCCAAAGCTCTCTATTTCCTTTCTCGAATCCATGACTCTGTCTCTTGTCTGAAGTGGCTGATCTCCTGCCAGTGACGAGGAGCTTTGTGTAGTTATTTACTGCAGAGTAAGGGCCCGGCCCGGGAAAAGTCCTGTTTTATCTCCAGTGCACCACAACACATCACAGTGAAGGTGGTCGACACGTATACAAGCACACACGCCACGACAGCCTTAATGTTGCTGGATTGTTGGATTGGACACTGCACTGGAACAAAGTGGCAGCGTGTCTTCCTACCTCTAAACATAGTTTAAAAGAGCGTTTGATGAAGAAAGGGAAATTAGACTTTTCATGCTGCATGTAGAAACTTTTTTAGGTCAAACCAAATCCAAATAACCATGGTAACTGGGCAACAGTGCAAACTTTAGTAAACAGTAAGTAAGGTGGCTAAGAAAAGGTTAATAATAGCTTAATAAGACTTTATAGCTGAGGCTACACATTTACATAACGATAATGTTGTCAGTTTAGCGTATTAGCACTAAGCCCACTAGCACAGTGTCACTACAACTTCTGCTTTCATCGCATGACACACCAGGTCCAAAACACTTTTTCCCCAGAGCCAACCATTCCAAAAGGAGGGAATATAAAAAGGGTCAATAGAAATTCTCTCTTAAACCTAAAAGGTGAATTGAGTGACGTTTTCAGCACTATGAGAACAACAATCATCAGGGCTGAGCTAAGCAGCTGATTGTTTGCAAGTGTATGTAGCGTTTTTAGTGTCTAATTTTCTTCCTTATTTCACTGATCACAAAACAGACAGATGTAGTCCACTCTTAACATTTTCTACTTGTTTTGTTCAGTTGTAATCTACTCCTAGTAAATGACTCTGTGTTTGAAGATTTCTGAAAGCAGGCTTGAAGCTGCAACGTGTGCAATTCTTCTTCGCATGACACTTTTGTGAATAAAACTTTGACAGAAACTGTCAAAACAGCAAAACGGGAAGGCAACTTATGTATGGGCGATTATTATTTTAATAATCATACATTTACTTAAGGACGGGCAGCGACATATCAACAGATAGAGCTAATTAATCTGAAAATAGCAGGTTTGTGCCTTTAGACGAACAGCACAGACAATCAATCTTCAAGCATTCGACCCAATGTGCATGTCTCTGGACTAACCCTAGCCCACAGACAGGCAGGTTTTAACCCAGTGTCAGAACCGCCAGGGCTAACCTGCCGCTCTTCTTAGTCATTAGAGACAAAGAAAGTTGAACTGTGTCTGTAACGTGGGTGACACCACCGTATAGGAATACGTCAACTTTTGACACAGTGGTTGTCCTAGATGAGAAGTCACCGAACTCGAGTGTCCTTGAAGAAGACACTGAACCGTTGCGTAGCAGCTCCCCTGTTGGTGTTTGATTGTGAGTGTGAAAAGATGAATGAGAGGCAGCTCTGGTGGAAAAGACGACTTTCCATTTACTGTTGGTTCCGAGCGACCACTTGTGCGCCATGGTGCTCCGTTCTGTTTTTCATGAAATTCATTAAGAGCGTCTCTGCCCTGCTGACTGACAAACAGACCTAATTCTTTTCTTGGTTTTTGTTTCATTACTCAAAGGTTAATTTTGTACGCCCTTTTCTCCCTGCAGGTCAGTGGTGGAGGCGACAGAGGTGGATCTGAATATGCGTGTTGGTCTGCACACAGGACGTGTGCTATGTGGCGTGCTGGGCCTCAGGAAATGGCAGTATGACGTCTGGTCAAACGATGTCACACTGGCAAATGTGATGGAGGCCGGAGGCCTGCCTGGGTCAGTGTTGAGTGTTACACACACTGAAGTTTACACGCCATGCACACAGACACACAGTATCCCAGCAGCAGAGCTAGAATAAGGTTTTATGAAGTATGCCTCAGATTATAGCAGTCGCAGATGGGGAAATGCATTCTAAGTGCATGTGCTGGAGGTACCAATGAGGTTTTTTCACACACAAGGATGGATTTTTTTTGGTACAATTTCCAAATCTGTTTCTGTTCTAAAAACAACATGAACTCTACCTCCACATTAAATAATGAATAACCATAAATAATGAAAACAACAAACTAGTTCTGAACTTTGCGGTATGTATATTCTAAACAGGTCCATTGTGTTTTACAAATGTTAGTGTAAGAATGAAAAAAGTTCAGGGTGGGAAATCTAAATTAAACATGTCTGAAAAATTCCAAATGACAGAATCTGAATATACGTATATTTTGTAGTTACAGATAAGATTAAAATTCTAAATAATTCACGTATTAAAAATCAAAACGTGAAAAAAACAATCAAAAGTAAACGAAAGATCCACTGCATTCATGATCAGAAAATATTCATAAATGCATGATCAGTATTTAATAACTTTAATATCTGTACTATTTCTAGGGGTGTTTTTTAGTTATGACATTATTTTTGTATCAGATCTTAGTATTTAAGATGATATTCAAATTATAAGAGTTACAGTAAGAACGATAATTAAAGATGTTAGGAGTGTTTATGTCTTCAGACACTGAAGTCATAGTGTAATATGACAGGGAGCTTTGTATTTGCATGACATATTTCTTCATAATAAGGAACACAGCAAATGTGGTTGACAGTACTTGACTGGTGGCTATAAAAAGGAGCAGGACATTTTTCCCCGACACAGAATCTTGGTTCCTCTAGTTGCGTTGCCAGCAGATGACCCAGGGTCTACAATGTTTCTGTGCTTCTACAATGCGGGGGGGGGGTTAAATGAGGAGGCCACATGTCATTATAATGCGTGTGTGTAAACGTATATGTACTCGGTGATGACAAGGTTCCATTCTACGAAGGAGTCCCGGTGGGCAGTACTTTTTTTACTATTGGGACAGAACCTGCGGCACTGAATGTTGCTGACTGGCAAGATTAATCTAATATTTGGTCTTGAAAGAGTTGTTGGAATTAAATTATTTTTGCTTTGATGCAGTTTCAGGACTTTCCTAAGAAGGATAGTAACAGCAGCTAAAAATAAAGCAGTGTGTTAGTATTAAATTAATGCCACTTCATTCATGTAGAGTGATTTGCATTTAAAGCGCAGTGAAATCGGGCCACTCACTGGTTAAATGTGCTCCTCATTTCAAGTGAAGTAATAACATTTTAGGTCTTGTTACCAGATTAAATGAGTAGTTAGGAAGAAAATGTGTTTGCTGTGAAGAATTCTGAGCAAGCTGAGGGGTTATTAGACTGATAAAAATAATGAGAGGCATAATGACTGGAGACCTCAGTGCCTGACTTTTACCACTAACTGCTCGTTGTCCTCTGCTCTACTTGTGCTCTTAGCAAGGTGCACATTACAAGGACCACCCTGGAGTGTTTAAACGGAGACTACGAGGTGGAACCGGGCTTTGGCCACGAGAGGCACGCCTTTCTTCAGAAGCATCACATAGAGACTTTTTTCATCGTGCCATCACACAGACGTAAAGTACGTCTGAATGCTTTCTTTTCCTTTTTCTGAAATGTCTCTCCTTTGTCTCACCCAGTATACAAGTGAGGAGGTGACACATCTGTCAGCCTTGTAGTAGGTAATCCTCTGACGCAGTGAGGGAGGCAGGCCGTGTGCTGAGCTGGCATGCACATGCCTGGTATCACTAGCTCACACCAACGGTACATGTGCACTAATGCTGTGAGTGTGTCGGCTCGTTTCATTTGAAATCCCCAAGCAGACGTGCTTGACACATCAGGTTTTCTAACGCTGCACATTCACAGTTTATTGTAAAACATCACACTCAAGTCTACTGTCTTTCCTGGGATACGATGATTCCACAAAGGGATATTTAAAGGAACACCTTGTGTCATCTCTGATGACTCATTTTCCTATTACTGTTTACTGAAATATCTAACTTCTTCTGAGGTTTTTTCTTATTAAAAAAACAGGATTTTATTTTTGAGATTAATAAACCAGAAGATGTAAGTAAAAAATACAGTAGGTTGAGCATGATGAGTTGTAGAATTTCATTTTATAAGCTCTGAAGTTTAAAGAAAGGAACAGAAAGAGGAATTGTATATGAAGGCTTCAGAGAGTGGAAATGAATCTAAGAACCGTCAGTTGAAAGGTTTCACTCTTGCTTTTAAATTAGGAGCCAATGCTTTTAGGAAAATGTTTGCTGACTCCCAATTTGGCAACATAAAGGGATTAAAAGTTCTACTTGTTCAGTTGGAAACAGTTTATGTACCACTAAATACCAGGACTTAGAATTAGCCAACATTGTCTAGTACCTTGCTAATGTGTTAAATAACACACACCAACATCTGTGCACATAAGTAGTCCAGCATATGTTTAAGCATGTCGGACTAACACTGATCATTTAATTGGTGACAAGTTTACTTTTACTTTCAAACTGTAGCATCGTATATTAGCTTGTTAAATCCAGGTAGGGCTTATGCTCATTTTCTAAACGTCACATGCTGAGTCCTAACAGTTTATCATTGTAGCACAAGCTGAATTAGACTAAAACTAATCCACTCATCTTTTGCAGATATAAATCTTCCTTTCTGTATGTTGTGAAAGCGTAATATCTGCTCTAAAGTTCTGGAATCCATTTTCTTTGAACATAAATAGAAAGATTCTAAACAAAGGGACTTGCAAAACATTTTAAAGCTGCTTTCACACATGCACTGTAGCCCTGAACTTCTCTAGACCCGAAGTGAACGGTTTAAACTAGAGGCTTTAAAGGTGAGCTAGTTTCTGGCTTCTTTTTTGGATGTGCTGTAAACAAAATATAATTCTCTGCAGTAAAACGTGTGTGATACTTTCCTGTCTTATTCTGACTAGGTACCATCTTTGCATCCGAAGTGCCTGACTAATAACGATAATATCACTGATACTTTATTAATCACTATGGGAACATTGTTGCTGGTGTGGTGCTATTTCAGTTTCTTGTCTAAGGACAGAAAGAACAGGGAATCAAACCACCAACCAAGGACTTCAAGGGTAATTTCTTTATCAACTGAGCCACAGCTGCCCCCAATCTGCCGCTGGCTATTAAATTTGTGGAATAACAGCTCCTGGATCCCATTCTTT
The DNA here is from genome assembly GCA_033026295.1 of Channa striata. Taxonomy (NCBI): domain Eukaryota; kingdom Metazoa; phylum Chordata; class Actinopteri; order Anabantiformes; family Channidae; genus Channa; species Channa striata. Next base: position 692,802 of record CM065179.1, read on the forward strand.
GGGCACTGTTCAGATTTCCTACTCTTTCAGAGACTAGAAATAAGCACTGTTACTTAACTGAACGGTGACATTTACAGCATGCTTACCAGATATAGTAACAGGAGCCAAATCATACCCAAGAATGTTTTCTGTACCTCCACGTAGCCTTTGTTTCTTCCTCTCATTGTCTTTGTTTTTATTCTCAGATCTTCCCAGGGCTGATTCTGTCAGACATCAAACCAGCCAAGAGGATGAAGTTTAAGACGGTGTGCTACTTGCTCGTCCAGCTGATGCACTGTAGGAAAATGTTCAAGGCCGAGATCCCCTTCTCCAACGTCATGACCTGCGAGGATGACGACAAAGTAAGTAACAGCTGCAGCCTTCGACTGTCACATGAGACTAAATATGATCATTTCAGGTCACATAGTAAAACAAATCCTTGTGATGCGTTTGTATGTCCATTTGTGATGGAGTGAAATCCTGCTTGAATTTCTAATCTCCTTCACACAGGATCAAACACACACACACACACACACACACACACACACAATAGTAATCTGGATTTCTAGATATTGCAGCATCATAAATACTACAGTATGCTTGCATTACTACTTGCTAAAAAGCAAGCCAGTGGAAGAGCTATTACAAAGGAATTCTTGCTTAACCTCACTGCTCTAAAGCACGTCAAGTGTGTGCGCGTGTGTGTGTGTGTGCGCATGCCCAAACAGTAATGGTGAATGTGATAGTGTGGGGAAGTGTGTTCCAAGTGATGTTTGCATGTGCACGTAGATTTAATTTGTGTTGTTCATGAGTTAGTCATTATCTCTGTGAATATATTTACTCTCAAACCACTATGAAGGCAGCAGTGAGTCATTTCGTACTGTAGGTTTGTTCCTTAGTTGGCCAGTTGCCATTTGGTGATTGGTGCAGCAACATCACAGGGTCTGACTGTCAGGAACAGCCTGCAAGCTGTAATCCGCAATACCGCGTGAGCTCGGCCAGGCATTAGTACTTCACCATTCTGATGAGGTTGCATTATGACTGCTGGTAATCACCCACAGCTTGGTATCATCTCCTCTAATAGCATTAGCCACAATTCTTATACGATTACCCAAGTAGCCAAAATCCTAGCATTGTGACAGAGTAAAATGTTTTAATGAAATTATGACACTGCAAATACTCTGGGCCCAAGAACATGAAATTGCATGACAGATTGTGCATTTTAGAAAGCTGGTTTTCTTTATGACCTACAACAAATGTATATTTCTTTCCAAGGGAGTACTATTTATTTTTACTAATGAATGCAAGAAAAGAAATGGGATAGATCATTTTAGGTAAAACAAGTCAAAACAGGGGTTTGATGTGAACCTGTATGAGTCAAGTACAGTTTTACAAGCACAATACAGCCACCAGAATTTACTTCACATAGATTACTACTGGAAATTTTCATTAGGAATTTGTCACGTGTACTATCATATTAAAGATCCTGAACCTAATTCATGCCGTAAAATGCTTCTTATTATGCAAGCTGCTCATCTAGCGTACTTTTAAATTTACATTGCAAATTTACAACACTCATAACACGCCTACACCACGCCATATGACTGTTATAAATAAGTGCTAGTAGGTCAACAATATTTGAGACTGATGTCCAGTTATGTATCAGGATAGTCACATCTACATCAAAGGAAATCCTAAAGACACTGCACCAGAAATAAGTGGAAGTATCTTGACTAGATTGGAATATTTAAAAAGAAGTCCTTGAGTCAAGAAGGATGAAAATTAGACTAAGATTAGACTAAGTGACTTGTTAAGACAGATGTGAAATCCACAGGAACAGATCAGCGTAGGATATCAAATTATTTTATGATATTGGTATCCGCCCCACTGAGGCAGCATATCTCAGTGAGAGAGACGCTGTGTTTATTTTTCAAATTGTATGTTTAGTAGTGTAGCTGTCAAATACATGCACACTATGATATTCTGAGATACCTTTTTGGACTGCATGCACTTGCATTTTATCAGTTAAACCACAATATGATTACACACGATTTGGTTTTTCGAAGGCATTTCGCATAGAATTACTGTAATTGTTCATATCTGGCGCTCTGTACAGTTTGTTTTAATTGTTTATAGGATCATGCCAACCAAGTTTTGTGAAAAGCATCTCACCAGGATGCACCCACAGGGCCTATGCAAGCTCCATCCAACCCCGACGCCTATTAAAACACAGAGTAACATTCATACCCACTGATAGCTGCCTAAATTCTATTTTCTGATTAACCCCTGACTGAAAATTACAGTATATTGTGGTTTTAGTGTTAAATTGACTTGCAGCCAGAATGCAGTAAGAAACTCATTCAAAAGTAAAGGCGATCTTCAAAATGAGAGATATTTGTCAGACGAGTAGGTTAGTGCCAGCAGAATGGGAAGAACGGGAAACTGTGTCCTCCAAATCCAGCAGTTGGAGCTTGACATGTCTGCAGTGATTTTCACTGTGTGGGACATTCCTGATATCTAACACTGAACTACAACTCAGGTGTTATTTTTCCACTCAACTGCTTGTATTGACAGTTTAGACACGATGTGAACAAATCATTAAGTTTATGATGAGACAGCACAAAAATTACTTCCTAACCCATTCCTGTGAGCTTGTTCTTTCAACTTAAAGCTAATATTATAATGTGACTACGTTTAGCACAATGTCCATAGAATGATCTGATTATTGGGATTTCAAGTCATTGCTTTGTCTTTAGAGTAAGCAGAAGGGATTTGATTTGCTTATTTAAACTGTCTTTATTAGAACAAATTGTACAAAAAATTGAGGGCAGAGTTCTAACTGGGGAACAAGAGGGTTGCTACCATGCAGTTGAAAGTTGCTGAGGCAAAGGTTCTACCTGTCGTTTGTGCTTGAGCGCTAAACAGCAGCTTAGTGTGTACGGCCTTGTTGGAGACCTTGGAGAACGTCCTTAAGGAGGTACTACATTGGTTTCTATAGTTTGCTTGAGGATTTCAACACCCACGTGGGCAATGATGGAGAAATTTGTAGAGGAGTGACTGGAAGGACCGGCTTGTCTAACCTGAACTAACTGGTGGTGAGTTAGATTAGGTTTCTTACGGACCTGGGAGACCCAAACATGTAGTGAGGGTGTGGCTGGTAAAAAGACCCAGAAAATACTGGAGAGATTATATATCTCTTGTGGGAATGTCTCTGAATCTCAGCTGCAAATCTTTACTGTGGAAAGGGACATTTGGAAAGTCTTACCGCACCTACTGCAACTACGAGCTGCCTGGATGAGCAGAAGATAGTGAATGGATGGACGCACATTTTTCAACAGCTGCTTGCTGTCCTGCGATCCTGGTTTACTGACATGAATGTTTACGGAGATAATACAATAGTGGGTTTTACTACATACTCGGTCTTACTGTGTTTTGATTTTTTGGGGGCTAATCCAGTGGAGGTGCAACCTCTGAACAGAGTGATACCTCTTACCTGAGCTTTTATCTCGTCAATGTTCAGAGGGGAGTGATACCACTTACCGCATATAGACAATCTTTGAAAGCTGTTTCTGGTTTCTTTTGACTTGTCATCAATATGAATATTGGAAATAAAAGCATAGATCAGCTTTGGTTTGATATTTTAAGCACCAAACAAGTAGTCCAACGGTGCAGCAGAGTGAGGATTGATGGTGGTTGTCCTGTGCAACTGACTTTAAAAAACGCGAGACTAATTAAACCTTTGCAGCGCGCCCAAATTTAAGGAAAGATTTTGTGTTCAACTAATTGTTTTTGCAGCTGGATGAATATTAGCTCCTAAACCACCTTGCTTACGTGCATGATGTCGGTATGTTCGCTAGCACTGAAGAATATTGTAGTCCCTGTGTTTAGCATGCTAGCTGTTTGGATGTCGCTAACGCTAGTATTTAGCTTGGTGCACTTGAGATCACGTTGCAGAGACCGTGTAATTCCAGCGGGCAAAGTAACTCAGGTGTTAGCCACTGACATTCTGGGAAACGCAGGGATGGATGGAGATAATGTGACCGGGGTGGGAATCAAGCATGTAGCTGCTGGAACTAGCGTGGCTGTCAAGGAGGTAACGGACATTTACACATTTCTCTTTAATGCTACGACTAGCAGTGTGACAAGCTAACACCCCGAACCGGCAGGTTTGCTGATTATTCACGTTAGCAACTTAACGCTAGGATAACAACAAGCTAACATGCAGAGGTGATAACTGTTAGATGCCATAATGTTTTAGCGTCGTGTTAACTGTAGACATGCTGCTAATTCTATAATTTAGCTTAATAAAAAGCGTCCTCAGGTATATTACATCCAGAGGGATATTATATTGCCAGGTTTGCATTAGCTGTTAGAACTAGCATGGCTAACAAGCTACCAGTCGTGTTCTGCTTATTTTCCTGTTACCTTACGTTAGAGCCGAACACGCCGCCTCTTCTCCGGCACTTTGCAAACACTGACACAATTAATACACTGTAAAATGTCCTTATTAGGAATTAGTAGAAATTCAACAAGTGAAAACTGTTGACATACTGTGAGCTTACAGGAGCAGCGACGAGATTTAAAGTGAGTAATGGATGAACCCAGTCAAAGGTCAGAGGCAGATCAGATGGAGAAAAGTGACGCAGCACTGACAGTAGGTACATTTATTTAGGTTATTGTCGAAGTAATCAAATCAAACACTAAGCAGAGAACATTAAACTAATTGCAATGGGAGTTGAAAACATTTTGTGCAGTGACAGATGTGACATGGGAGCCTAAGTAGAAGGGAAGTCGAGTGATCCAGGTGATGGGACACACTGACTGAATTACAGTAAAATGCAAGGAGCTTAACAACAAATAAAGTTTATTAAAGATTTACCAAAGATCAGGGAAACCAGATGTTACACTGTATCTCTTCAGGTGTTCAGAGAAGGGAAGTGGAGGAGACTGTATAATTTTTTTAAGCAAGAAATGCAGCATAGCTGATAGTGTACAGTCTTATATTAACAGTTACCTCCACATGTACAGATGCCAAGGAACACCAAGGAACTCAATTAGTAAAATTCCACTTTTTCATATTAAAGTCGGGAAATGGGTCAATGAGGGATTGTCAGTTTACACAGGCAAAATGACTGCAGTACTCTTAGCGCTGCATTGAGTAGAGATACAACCCCTCTGAGGGCATTCATTTGTTGGGATTCATCACCAGGCAGAGTACTTTACAGCCATTCAGATAGAGAACAGAACTAGAAAATAGAAAAAAAAAACACGACAAAGAATTCAATGGATTGAAACAAGTGTAGTGTTTTCATGTGTACCAGCATAGCTTAGCATAAAAGGAAATGAAACAGCAGATGAAATTGAAGAGGAAGCAACAAAAGCGTGCGGCAGTTAACTTTAGCAGAACAGTAGCCAAGCGCATTGTTAAGCAGATATTGAAGTAAAAGATCACAGAAGCAATGAGGGGAAGAAAGGAAAGGACTGTGGTCTTATAGAATTCAAAAGAAAGTAGGAGAGAGAGGTAGGGTACGAGACAACAATGGAGAATTATATTTGGACATTCTGGCTAAACGTACGCCATTGAAACTAAGGACAAATGACTTTGTGGTCTAATGTTCACGGTCACCAGTTTGTCACTGGACTGATACAGACAAACAACATTTACAATGGCCAGTGAACGTCAGCTGCATTTCTTTGGATTGTTGCAGCACTTTGAGGAATATACCACCATGCTGCCCTATGTGCTGTATGACTAAACGTTTAGGAGAATCACCACATATGTCAATTATGTACTTTTCTGGTGTGTGAGGAGTATTTGATGCTTCTACAGCCAGTCCAGCTTGGCAGCAGGTTTTCTTGATCATCTTTTCACCGAACTTTGGCTAAATTATATTAAAATTTCACAGTCCTGATTGCTACCGAACCTGCATTTCAACTTGAACACAACGAGCAGACTGGCCCCTGTGGAGCCTAATTATGTTGTCTTTCTGGTACCTGACAGCGGCGAGCCCTGCGAACTGCATCAGAGAAGCTGAGGAGTCGGACGTCCTTCTCAGCCACAGCCGTGCAGCACTCGCCAGGAACACGAGTCAACCGCTACATCGGGCGGCTCATTGAAGCACGGCAGACCGAGTCCGAAACCTCAGACCTGAACTACATCACTCTGTTCTACAGGAGCAGAGACAGGGAGCACAAGGTGAGCGCACACATAAAGCTGTGCAGAGGCCAGCAGCTCAGATTCAGAGACAGGATACACAGTGTAAACAAATATATACTTTGCTCATTAAACATAAGACAACAGGCTTCGTGACTGTGCACCCCCTTTTTGTTCTCTCACATACACACCCTGCACAGTCTCCTAATTCCTCTTCTCCCCTTTCTCCTTCTCTCCCACGCCTGTTGTCGATGATGTGTGTCTGTCTGTGTGTGCGTGCGTGTATGAGGAATCCACCCACCTTCTCAGGAGGGGGCGCAGATAATGATTTGGGAACATCTGAGCAGCACACTTGATATCTTTCTCCTATGTGTGCGTGGGTACAGCCATAAAGGAGACACAGAAAAGGGACGGGTGTGTGTGTCAGTGTCTGCTTGTGTGTGTGCATTGTGGACATTCATGCTGGCAGCAGCAGAATTAAAAACCTACACAAAGTTAAAACTAGTTAATTTATCTCACTTCAACATATTTTAGATGACTTCAGCCACCAGGAGAAAGAAATGAAGATACAAATTAGTGTAAATGGTTTATTTACTCCCACACAACAACTACACTAAAAAGATTTCTTTCATATAGAGTTCAGGACTCATCACTGATCCACAAATTTAGATCCAACCACACACCAGATCTCTTTCTGCTTGTTGTTGTTATTTTAGAGCATATGTAAATTACTCACAAAAAGTTAGGGGCATTAACTGCAAAAATAATGTCTTGATTCGAGCAGTAAATGTTCAGTGACAGTTTGTATTTAAACAGTCCTCCTCATCGTGCTGTTCACATTTTCACATCATGAGAATAAGATGATGCCTAACAATTGACAAGTTATTGAGACATCGCAGAGACATTTTTTGTTGTAGTACACTCACCTTTGTTGTAAGCTTTTGTTTCAATACATTGTTTGAGATGAAGATATTACCATTGCATGCTTCTACTTAATGCTCTTCTTTCGTGATATAATATCGCTCTAGTGTGAACTTTTTATTTTTTATTTTATTTTCGAATATCCCTAACGTTTTGTGAGTTGTGTATTTTATAGTATGTCCTGCCTCTTTAGGATGAGCAAACACAAAGTTGTACAATCCACAGAAAACAAGACTGTCCTCCTTTAAACATGATTTCAGTGGTTTACATAACATAATATTGCCACTAAAATGTATATTTTGTTAGGAAAACTATAGTGGCTGCAGGAATCGTAATATGAGAATTTTTTTTTGGTATAGAGCAAGAAAGTTTTATTTGGAGCAGTTTGGCTTGATATATATATGTGTCAGAAAACCCAAGCAAAATGTTATATTGATGGTTTTACTCACAGCCACGGCTGTTTTTAAAGGGCTTTATAAATAAAGTTGAGTTGAGTTAAGTTTTAATGTTTAACTCCAGCGTTTTTATTTAGATCTGATCTTTTTTAGCTTTGCCTTTGCTTTGGCAAATTTATCTGCAACGTGAACTGCATGTTTATGGTAACACATAATTTATGTGTTAATAACGGTCAATTGTTTTTAGTAAAATATATTGAATATGATGTGTTACTTTCACTTTGGCCTTCATAAATGTCCAGATATGAAACTTCCTCATCTCTCCATTTAAACACATTTGTATTGCTTGGAACTGACTGATGATGGTAGATGATTTGCACAGACATTAAAGGTCAGACATTATAGAAACACTTTCTTCTTAAATCACACATCACTTCTTAAAAAAAACAACAACAACACTTGAGGGCAAAATGATCAGATTTATACTTAATGCAAACACGGCCTTTTCTCCATGACTGTTCCAGAGTTTTAGGCTATACAGTCACAAGGCTCATCTATGTGGAGCTGGAGGACTTGCTGCAGAAAACCTGTCGCACGTTTGTTTTTGAGTCTAGGAAAATTGGTTTGTCTCTGGATATCTGTGGAAAAGACAAAGCAGTAGCCACTTAAAGCATGGTGTAGTGATGTAGCGTTCGTGAGTGATTCGTTCGATGGGAACGAATCTTGCATATGACTTGGGAGTAATGAGTCTCTCAGTGAGCGATTCGTTCATTTTTCTGCAGCACCTTCTCTCACCACATGGCAGCAGCTGCATAAGCTCAGTCAGCAGGACAGGAAACAGAAATGATTCGTTCACGACTCACTGAGCTGTGTGTCCTCGGGTCCTCGTTCTTTTGTCACGTGACAGCCAGGCCGCTCCGTGGTGAGCAGCAAGTCCTACAGTCAGGTTTATCCGGATCGTTACGGATCTTTATGAATCATTGTTTCGTTTATTTGTAGTTGCTGTACAGCAGTGTTTCTCAAATAGTAGCCCCTGGGGGGGCGCAGAGCGCTGCCAGGGGGGCGCGTGAGACCGTGGGGAACACGCTTTTTCTGCCGTACTAGAATAAAGTGTAATTGCAGACCCAGTCCAGTAGTTGGCAGTGGCGCTGTCATTGTCAGAGAGTGTGCAGCGAGGATTAGCTCTATGGTGTCGGGTTTATTTTGCACCGAGTAAACGAACGCTAGCAACCCCCCCGTCCCCCCCCCCCACGCCGCGATCAGAGTCACGGGGGCCGCGAATTTTTTTTTTTCCGCTAGGGGGGGCGTCACAGAAAATAATTGAGAAGCACTGCTGTACAGTGACAAAATAATTTCAAGTGTTTTTCAGCAAAGAAAAAAATAGTGGTGTATGTAGGCCTGTATATTAAAAACGATGCAATTTACACTGTACCACTCAAGTTTTCATTGATATAATCTTCAGTATTTCTATATCGATTTGTGTGAATCCAAGGTAATTTGTAATATCCAACAAAATATGCAAAATCTCCTTCATACTGGCAGCAACATATTTCCAGTCATTATTGTCTTTCAAAGTGAATAACATATATGAAAATGCTGCAAACAAAGCTTGTGTCTGTTGCCCCCCACAATGACTGCAGACCTGATCCTCTCAGAAGCTGGGCTGCAGCCTGCTGATACGACTGCTGTCTCATCAGAATGATTGGTTCTCATGATGCCAAAAATGTCAGATTTAATCAGATTTACACATAGAAATGATTTGCATAAATGGACCACATATTAGAAAAAACATTACAACATGACTAAGTGGTGCATTAGCAGTACTAGGATGAATTTTAATCAGCTCCAGATGCCTGGCTGCCCCAAGGCCAGACAAGTCTACTTCCAAAGCATCCTCGCTTGAATCTATACGTGGTTAGATGCCAACTTTGAATTGGAAAAGTAATTTGGCTTTGACTGATGACGTATCACAATTCCATGAGAACACAAGTCCAGAGAAGAACACATAATAAGGAATGGGGTACATGTCCCCAGATCTGATTACATGCTCAACGCTGAATGTAGCGCACCATCGATAATGTCACTGTCGGAAAAATGTAATGAAAAATGAAAGCATTGATCCTGCTTCGAGGTTTTGCTCGGAACCTGAAACAACCACCAAAACCATAGCTAACCTCAATGAGCAATGATTGTACAGAAATTCATCGACCCTTATCTGCATAGATGTACCGTCAGATAAACCAGAGGTGGTACACACAACAAATGCTTCATGTATTGACGTGTTCTGTGTTTTGCCCTGTCTCAGTATCACCAGGTGTATGACAACCATTTCATTAGCGCAGTGGTTCTCTCCCTCATCCTTGCTGCTCTGTTCGGCCTTATCACTCTGCTAATGATCCCACAGTAAGTACACACAGACACTCTCGTACATTAGCAGTTTGTTCACTGGTGTAAGGTAATTGGATTGATCTTGCTGGGGTGCTGTGAGACAATTAAAAAGGAAGGTGTTTTCACCGCAGTCAGTGGAAAAGCAGGAAAGCCCCTCTCACTGTGGTCTCCCCTCTCTCTCAGGGGGGTTCTGGTGCTGCTGCTCCTTGTACTGTGCGTTTGTTTCCACGTGGCCTGTGCCATGTACCTGCATCTCACCAGTGTTCAGGTAGGACTCTCCACTCTCTCTCTGCTATGAAACTGGCCTCTTCTGTATAGAGCATGTTCTCATTTCATTATATATTCAACACAGTTTGGGAACCAAACCTACGTCTGCACTGAGCTAAAAATGTGGCGATTGACGTACAAATATGATATGACCCTGAAATATGATCAATTAGCGTGAAACCCAACAGAAAAATGCAGCGGCTCTTGTCATTTGAGCAGCTGAAACTAATAAATGTTCAGCATTGTTCTTGATAAATGCATCTAGATTGACATTTGGAAAACACAATGTACTGTTTATGCTTTTTTGCTTGGAGATGAGGTGATGAGGTGGTTTGGTGCCAGTGTCATGTTTTGTAGGAAGCCAAAGTCACTACCAGGTTAGCTTAGCATAAAGGCAGGGAAACAGCCCCATCAATATCCGGTGACCATCATTTTTTAAAACTTATCAATTAATTGTTCATATCAATAACAATTATAGGTGTCTTTTTAACTTTGAGCAGAGTTAGTCTAATATTGAGAGCAACTCCTATTGTGTCTATTCCCATCTTTTCAAGAAACAGGATTTTACAGTTTTATTGCAAGTACATTCATAAGAACATTGCTTTGTAATTGTTTGAATATGTCACATGATTTTTTAAAGATCAAAATGAGTTCACATGGCTCCTTGCATCAGCAGACTGTTGACTGCAGCAGTCTACCTGATACTGTATCTTCTGAATCCTTCAGCACTGTGTACTGTGTTTAGCCAAAGGCCAAGAAGACTGGAGGCACCAAATTCTGACAATAGACATATTTGATTGATTGAATTTATCCTTTTAGAGCCAAGGCTAAAAATGGCACGCTGGACATGGCTTGCTTTTTTGTTCTATAAAATGGGGATACATTGTGCTATAATCAAGTGCTACATATCCTTTTTTTCAGCAGAACTTTTACTTTCAATATGTCCCTTAGTCCCTCTGTTATGCAGTTTAATAGAAGAAGCAGTGTGTAAGCAAAGAAACACAAACATTTTCATTACATCAAAAATGAAACAAAACAGATTCAAGGAATTTGGACTCAGACAAAATATCAGATATATTACCCGTGTCAGGTTCAAGCCACTGCATAAAGTTTTAGTTTGGTTCTGGATTTTCATCATTTTCTTTGTATTCAGTGCTGGTAATAACCAAAATACCAGTTCCTGTCCATGAAACATTGTGGCACCGGCACGCTTCACACTACTTGTGTCTCGTTGGGGCCCTTTGGGTTAGTCCAGCGTCTTCATTGTGGGTTGCTGCTGGTCCAGCTGTTGTCCTCTGGCTTATTAGACCCACCATGTGTGTTCTGCAGCAGCAAAACAGTCCCTGCAAAACACACATTGAAGAATAAGAATCATTTAGTGTAGAAATGGATTAGTCAAGTAAAGTAAATTTTAAAAAATGAAATGTCTATTTTTTAACTTGCTTAGCCCGTACACCAATATACACATCAAATCAATGACTGCTGACTCCAGGTCAGGGCAATCACGTGGAGCTTCCAAAATTTTGTCAGTTGCTCTTATGGCTTATTTCTGTATTTTCTTTCATTGTCTTATTGTTTAATTTCCTCGTGTCTGTTTTGAAATTTGGCATCTCTGTTTCTGTTCTTTACACAGAACTTGTCATTTAAATGGCTTTTCTAAACGTAAGAAAAAACAATGTGGCTCCCCACAATGTACAAATGCAAACTAAGCTGGAGGCCAAGGCCACTTTTACTACATCCCTGTAATACGTGAAAATAAACATGGGAATTTGACTGGAATGCAATATTTTACTGTGATGTGTCACATATTGGCGGAAAGTTCAGGTTGTGTGGTTTCAAGTGCAATTGAGAATTTTTGATATAACTGGTTACAAGTGGTGGACAGCGTGGACTTTGATATAATCTTTTCTCCGACTCACACCAGTCAGGTTGGAGCGACGTGGGGGTTTTCATCTGCCGTGTGGTTTGCATCTTTTAAGTGTCTCCTTTTAATAGGCTTTGCTCATAATGAGCCACACACTAAATGCACTCATTTCATTTCCACTCCTAGCTAATGATGTGTCCAGATTGCTGTTGATGTAGATAAACAGGTGCTTCATTTACTCTCCCGTCCTCTTTTCCACCTCCTCCCCCACGTCCTCCGCTTTACTTTTCTTTGGTTATAGTGCCAACCAGGCTGCCTCACCATCCAGATCCGAACAGTGCTGTGTGTCTTCCTTGTCCTGCTCACCTACTCCGTTACCCAGGCCTGTGTGGTAAGTCCCAATGAGTGTTTACACACACATAATCAAGAAGAATATTAGAAAAGAAGGTATTAAATCCAGGTCAACTTACTAGCTTTTTGCAGAGCACTCAACCCCCTCTCCCGTAGACTTTCTCAGCATGTTGAGTTTGCACATCTGTCAAGCATATGTCTTTGTTATACGCACATGATCTAAGCATTGAACCTCAGTCACATGATCACAAACATGCTAGCGAGCATGTAAATAGGGTTGATTATGTTAAAAAAGCAAATCATGATGCTTTTGTACTGCTTATATAAATGCCAACTGGAGCAGGTGAAATTTTATCAATATATTGGCAAAGCACAGATGGCTTCTACGCATAAATTCATGTTCAAAATCAGTGATAAAAGAAAAGAGTTCATACTCGCGTCAGAAACTGTCTTCTTTTTGTTGTTCATCTAACAGATTACGCTGTTTGCAAGTCTCTGCAGTACATGATTTGGCCGAGTAACGCATCACGTCCGAGCAGATGGTGCTGTCTCAGAAGAATAAAACAGTTATTGTTCAAGTCTAAAACACCCATTAAAATAATTTAAGTGCAAATTGATGAGTGTCAGCATTAGCCTCAGATCTTGGTCAACATCTCACTTGCAAAAGTGTGTGTTATGGGACCTGTGCTTTAAATACAACAAAGCACAGGTGCTGCTGCAGATACTGTATGTGGTGAGAGCTAAAAGCCTTTCAGGTTTTTATTCAGTAATAAAGACAGTGAAGTTTAGTGCATTAGGATTAACACGGCCTGAAGTATCTTAAAAGTGCAACTATCAGAGAAATAAAATTTTTTAGTTCTTGATATTTACAATATTCACTGTCGTTTTACCATTTGCTAATTAAGACCAAAAAACATGTTGTCACGCGATGATTTTTGCTTTTATTGTGATTATTGATGGAACATTTTGGTCCATGGTAACACAGATTAGTTGCTTCAGCATACCGTCCTACAATAAGTTAAGTGAAATCGTTTTATGTCAGAATCCAATGATTAAACCTTTGTGTATTAATGGTTTGATACCTCTGCTTTTTTTTAACCCATGTCGTTTAAACCATCTATGTAATCCCCTCCCCCAGGTGGGCTGCGTTCCTTGGGGGAGATTTGAGAGAAACTCGAGCAGCTTCGTGGAGGACGTCCCCGCCGATGTACTTGCAGTTGGATCTTCAAACAACACAGCCGCAGACAGAGGTTGTCCCAACATGGCATACGCTCTGTTGTCCTGTGTGGCCGGCACCCTCACAATTGTCCCCTACCTCCGAGTGTCCTCCCTCCCCAAGATCCTCCTGCTTTTCCTCCTCTCTTTCACCTACACAGTTGTCATGGAGACCAGCGGCTATCGCCAAGCTGTGGGGTAAGGCTGAGCTGCTGATATGTGGCGTTGTTTAATATGAGGAAGATATATGTGTTCATGGATGCATCACTGAACTGACCTAACAGACAAAGGGCCAGAGGCTCGCGGCGTCCGTATTTAGTTAACGTTTCTTTCTTGAGACTAAAAATCACCTTAATCAAACATTAAACCACTATAATGAGACACAAAACAACTTTAAAGGGACACAGTCTCTTCGAGTCTGGGTAGGAGAGGCTGAGGCTTTTCTAATAATCATCCATGCATGTGTATACCTAATGTGTTTTTAAGTGATATTTCTGTGTGTGTGTGTGTGTGTGTGTCATTCAGTGGCGGTTTTCTCCATACGCGTGGTTACGATCCTGTGCTGGCCGTCTTGCTGTTTTCAGGAGCTCTGGCCCTTCATTCGAGACAGCTGGACCTGAAGCTGCGGCTCGACTATCTCTGGGTCACGCAGGTCTGTGGACATTTAGCCTATTTGGCTTTGCATTTCAACTGTGCATTCATGAAGAAAGAAGTTATTATCTAGTCGTGTGTGTCTATAATAGACATTTATTTGGTTGTAAAAATGTTCCTGAGTAAGATCCTGAATCCCCAATTGCTTCATGTAAGTGAAAGAAAGTTTGCTGCTTAAGATAAGTGGATCCCAGCTGAGGGGAACTGCAACCCATTTTTTTAAAGATTCCAGTGCAGCAGACAAAAATATGTTTGGTGTTGTATGGATAAAATGACGTTATTTCACCCTCTGTTACTCAAACATGAATATTCTTGAGCTATTAGGCTTAGAACACGATCTTATCTGATGTTACAGGGAGCTGTAAATTCTCCCTAAAGGTACATGTGATTGACAATGGACATGGAAAAGTATAGATTTGAGCAAAATATTAATACATCAGTTCATGGCATTTGCATTTTTTGAAGAAATAAAAACTATAATGTAGTAAGCAAATCACAGTAGGTTCTAAACAAACATCAGTGTTCCTTTGAGATTACTAGAAAGACAGAAATAATTATTCATTCTTGATCTGAAAGTTTTTACAAGTGAATGTTGTCTTGATTATGAATCATTGTCTCCCTCTGGTGATGGAGATGGGTAATTACATCTCAGCTTTGAGCCCCAACAAATGTTTATAGTTTTTAGACGATAGAGCATTAGTTTCTCTTTGGATGTCCATTGTCTCTGTAAGAAGCCTCCTCCTCTTCTCCGTATGTGTGTTGTCTAATTGCTGATGTTGTCCAGGCAGAGGAGGAGCGGGACGACATGGAGAAGGTGAAGCTGGACAACAAGAGGATCCTGTTCAACCTGTTGCCAGCTCATGTGGCTCAGCACTTCCTCATGTCAAACCCCAGGAACATGGTGAGCAACCGCAGACATGTCCAGGCTCATATACACGGAACTGAAGAGAATTGATGCCTCTGAAACAGCCAGGAGGTGTGTGGAGATTACAGATCTGCTGGCAACTTCAGGGCTTTAAGAGGATGACAGTACTTTCTTGTTTATTTCTTTAGTAATCTTCTCCTGGTCCCTGGGATTCATCCTTTGAACCACTAGTAATTCCAGCCTATTACTTATAGGAATCACATTAACACCATTTAAAAGCTCATAAAATAATTTCATCAGGTATGTGTAGTCATAGTATTGTTTCAGGTTAGAGTGGTGAGTAAGCAGTTCATAAAGGTGGTGCATGTTGTGCAATTTGGGCTTAGGCACTGGCTGAGACAAAGCAAAAGACAATTATTATTTGTTAAATTAAAACTCAAACAAATGTGGTTAAAGTCATTTGTTTGTATACTTAATATTGATTACAGAGGGTTTTTTTTAATCTCCCTTTACAAATGAATATAGAGCAAAGTAAATACAGAACACTTTTATTGTCCTGTGGCATTTAGATTGATTTGGATGGTAAGGCTGCGTTTGGAACATGGATTTTGTAAGTAAGCAGATCAAAATTGCTTTGATGTTTAAAAGCCAGACTTTAGCCAGTTTAGAATATCAGCACCAAATAATAGGCTCATTGGAGCATTATGTGTTCTAATGAGCTGCAGCAGCACGGGCTCAGAAAGGAGTTGCTGATATCATGCAAAACGACCACCGTCATATTTTAGGTTAGTAACACTGGTGTTATCAGTTAGCACGCAGCAGGCTGTGCATCAGAAAATGTGGGGATCATCTGAGGCTGAGACTAGTAAACACTTGGAACAGGAAGCATGTATCCGGCACAGTGGTGACCCCTCAGGGCGACAGTGTATAGAAAAGCTTCCTCTCTTTCCTCTGTGCTAAAGTTCACCCATACACTGTAATCATAACACTGCACAGTGGGACTCCGCCGCCCGGAGTTCAAAGATTCACTAATATACTGAAAATGGTGTTTAACTTCATCTGAAACTACCACATGTACCTGTGAACACTCATTTTTGCTGTTAGTAACTCATAGGGTTAGGGTCGCCCCCGACAGCTCCAGTTAAAGCCGAGTGATGTGTAACAATTTTTTCTAAGCCGCTCACTTGGTTCCAAAATGTCCCAATAATTTGATGATTTACATTTTCGAATGGCTCGGCTGCTGATTGACAGATGCAAATCAAATTTTGATAAAACTAGGACAGGGGTCGGCAACCTTTAACACCGAAAGAGCCATTTGATCCGGTTTCCACAAAAATGAAAACACTGGGAGCCGCAAATACTTTTTGACATCTAAAATGAATTTATTTATGAACGCATTTATTAAATAGAAAGAAAAAATATTTAAAAAAACAATAACAACTTAATAGTGCTTTGACTACCCTTTTGAAGATGGGCTATCATCTTATCTAAAATGAAGATAACACTGTATATATTGCCTTTTCTTTACACTTTGTATAAACAACTAACGTGTGTTGCTTATGAAATCCACGAAGTGCTACAGAGAAAATAAAATTTTATCTATGTAATGAACACATTTTGAGCATTTTGAATTCTTGAAAAAATAATACAATGTCTGAATGTCACTTTCAAATATTTTAAAAGCTGAACTTAAATTATCCATGTAGCAAACAAAAGCAAAAAAATGCCGTGAGCTGTCATCCTTATATCGCGACAAATGGGCGGCGTTTTGGCGGGTATACCGGCTTTCGCGAGTATGACGTTTATTTTGAGCGACGAAAAACAATAAAATATATTTATTCTAATATGTCAAGATCACAATAAAATTTCAATTTAGAACTAAAATATTAAAGAACTAACACAAATAAAATACATTTCAATTAAATGCTTTTTTAATAATTTTTTAAGCTTTTTTTTATAATTTAATTTCCCAAACCACTCAGAGCCGCAGTATGAGGATGAAAGAGCCGCATGCGGCTCCGGAGCCGCGGGTTGCCGACCCCTGAACTAGGATATATTTACATAACATGGCCTCATGCTCAGATCCAATTTTTCTTTGGTCGGATCAAATGTTTTTGAGTGTGCTCTTCCTGTTTGAGTACTGTCACGGTGCCAAACTGCTAAACATGCGCAAGTGTACCGAAGATACGACCCATATGTCATTTGTGCAACAGTCGTATCGTGAAATTTCCTGACACGTTTAAAGTTCCTCGTGCCTCCGTCCACCCTCATTTCTTTTGATGATCCCCTCCATGTTTATTTTTACAGCCCAGTGGAATTGAAGGGATCGGATGCTAGTCTAATTTAGGAGCACATGCAACAGTAGTCCACAGCTGATTGGAGAAAATCCGTTTTGGGTTGTTCACACTTCCTTTAAAAATTCTGATCGGAGTCACGCAAGGGAGGAAGAATCATCACATCTGGGCAACTGCAGCTGTGAATTGGGGCAGAGATGTTTTAGTAGCATCTCTGTTTATTAAAATAAAAAAACACAAAATGGTGAAGTAGTTCAAATATAATCCAATACAGCAGTGACGTTTCAGCTCAGTGTACATACTGGTCGACATACTGCACGCGTGTCGATAGTTGCAGTACAGCTAGATCAGGTCCAGCTTTGGCTAAAGTGAAAACCCTCCCCTTCAGGACCTGTACTACCAGTCGTACGCTCAGGTTGGAGTCTTGTTTGCCTCCATCGCCAACTTCAACGATTTCTACATCGAGCTGGATGGGAACAACATGGGAGTTGAGTGTCTGAGGCTGCTAAATGAGATCATCGCCGACTTTGATGAGGTGAGTCAAGTACTCCATAAATCTTTTCTTGCAGGTTTCATGTCTACCACTGCTGTACATTAGGGAATCTGGAGGGAAAATCTCTGGTGCAACAAAACCTCCATAATGTCATTTTCAAAGATGACATTGTGGCCATGACTGAGGCTTTCAGAATTTCTGTGCAATGGTCGCGGTTGGGAAATTTTTTCAAAATAGAGAATTACTTACAGATGACATTTGGCCTGCTTGAATCTGTAATCAGTGACATAAAGCATTCATTTACTCAAACACACTAAAAGTAGTCCATCCTCAGATGCATTTGGATTTTTTGCCAGCACAATCTATGATATACTGTCTATAAACCCAAAGTTGCAATTTACTCCAAATTGACTTACAATTTGCAAGAGTAGTAATGTTCTTGTTTTTATCCATTGTCGTTGCAGCTGATGGATAAAGAGTGCTACAGGGATATCGAGAAAATCAAGACTATTGGCAGCACGTACATGGCCGCGGTAGGGCTGGTTCCTACAACGGCTTCCAAGGTACACACGCAGGAGCTATAGTTAGTTTGTGTTTGTGTTTGCAGCGTATTAGTGACTGCATTTCTTCCAGGTAGTGTTGATATTTACAACATTGGATTACCAGCATCTGTGGCGTCAGCATATTCTGCATTTATAAACTTTCTTTAAATCCTGTCGAGCCGACAAACAAAAGGGGCCTTTCTGAAACCTCTGCAGACTTAACATCTCTTATGTTTGCACTTTGACTTTGAGGAAAACCCTGCCGGGTGCTTTTGTGGCAGTCACACTGTCGATAATAATGCGTATTATCCAATATCACTTCCTGCCTCCGTTTGGTCTCAATGTGTGTGTGTCTCTGATTCGTAGGCAAAGAAGTCCATCACCTCACATTTATGCACAGTGTCAGATTTTGCCATAGAGATGTTTGATGTCCTGGATGCCATCAACTACCAGTCCTAC
This sequence comes from Channa striata, assembly GCA_033026295.1. Lineage (NCBI taxonomy): Eukaryota > Metazoa > Chordata > Actinopteri > Anabantiformes > Channidae > Channa > Channa striata. Next base: position 711,640 of record CM065179.1, read on the forward strand.
AACGACTTTGTCTTGAGAGTCGGTGAGTGAACAGGCCCACACATGCACGCTGCTCTGTGTAAACTGTGGTTTCTTCTGACCTATTGAACTGGACACCGTGGGTGCTCAGTGCCGGTAAGTTTGGAAGTAAGGAAATGCATCACAGAAAGATCCCCTCAAAGGAAGCTCGTCACAGCGAAACCTGGAGTTCTGGGTTCCATTGTGTTGGGTATCCTGTGGGGAGCCTGCGACAGGAGCCCGTGTTTAATCCCAGCGCAGCCTGGTGTACACAGTGCCATCCTGTCTGCAGACACTGGGGATACGTGTTGAAAAACTGCTCGTGCTTGCATGCTCAGCTCAGTTCTGTGACACAGAACTCATCTCTAGACTGCACTTCCCGAAAGTGACACACCGTGTGGAGCCTCCAAAACTCTGGCTGAAGGTGAAGCAATACCTCTGATTGTCAGTCATTAAAATGGTGTAATTTATTACTACTACTAATTAGTACTTTATTAGTACCAGTGCTACCAATTTTGAGTGTGTCAATCCAATCCAATGTTGGACTCATGTTCTGATCATAATGATGATCTTGAATCTTTTACATTTAGGCATTTGGCAGACGCTTTTATCCAGAGTAATGGTACATACATACCAACTGGGGGTTCAGTGTCTTGCCCGAGGACACTTGAACATGTAGCAAGCAGGGACTCTGGACTTTATGCAAGAGTTTGGAAATTCAATCACTTGGTTGTGTAATAATCTATGGCCATTTTAATATTCTGTGCATAGAGGACGTTTGATGTATGATCAGCAGAATTTTTGAGCTACTTCAAATGTTCATTCATTAGAAATTAAAGGTATTTTTTAAATATTTTATCAAGGGGGGTGCAAACTCTGTGTGACTTCTCACAATGAAAGAAGAATTGTACTAGCTGACTGTGTATTCTGTAATGTCAGGGTTTATTCTGCAGTACAAGGCGACTCAAACCTTATACTGAACTTGCATGTGTGCGATGAACTGCAAAAACGTTGACGTTCGGACCCAGTTCCAGAACAATCGGTCATAAAGTAAGTGAGGCTTGGCCACACGTTCAACATATTTGAACTATTAGACTTAGTTGTACAAAAACACAATCAACACACGTGTGAAGGAAATATTTGTGACTTTTACGCCCCCTCAGAGGAGTTCAAATCATCCCCCAGCAATTTGGGAAAAGAACTGTTCTACACTAGGCTGGACTTGTCTAGAACATGGACTTGGCTAGAAACACAACACCTGTCAAAGACATATACCATTGCTCATATTTTCATCACAATTCAATACAAACTATGAGTGAGCTTCACGTTACAGTATGATAGCCCAGATATTGTCTACTCTCTGGTTATGGCCGCACCAGGCATCAATGTGGGACCAGTGGTGGCAGGAGTGATTGGAGCCAGGAGGCCTCAGTACGATATCTGGGGGAACACGGTGAACGTAGCCAGCAGGATGGACAGTACTGGAGTACAAGGAAAAATACAGGTACAACACTTTTGCTCGTTTTTTTCCCACAGAGAGCTACACTCTGACATTTGAGTGTGTGTAACACAGATGGTTTAACCCTGCACCTTAGCCCGATAAGGTGGGTTTGATGTAGTGTATTAAAAACCATCTTGTTTGCATTACACTTGTCCTGAGAGGTGGTTAGCCTAGCTTAGCATAAATACAGGAAGAAAGGAAAAATATATTTGCTTTGTCTTAAAATACACCTACCTAAACCCAGCAACACCATTAAGGATAATTTATTAATAAACAGGGAAGCTGCCAGGTTTGGCACCACGTTGAATCACTTTCTATTTTATATGTCAGTGTGGGACGGACGCACAAACTGTAGGTACTACAAGTCCTTATGAATATTGTGCTAAGTGGAAAATGAAGAATAGAATAAAGAGATAAATTGATCACTTAAAATACTTTCTTATTAGATAGATGGATAGTAAAAGTATAACGTTTGTGACACCATTATGGTTGTCACCACTCGTCAGATGAACAGATTCTGATGAACATCATATGTGTGTGTTTCCTCTCCAGGTGACAGAAGACGTTTACCGCCTCATCACAGACTACTACGACTTTGTTTGCAGAGGGCAGGTCAGTGTGAAGGGCAAAGGTCAGATGCTCACGTACTTCCTGGGAGGGCGCACACAGGGCAGCAGAGCCTCTCACACGCAGCAGTCCCTGGGGAACGCGCCGCGGCGGTCCAGTGTGTTCGCTCAAGGCAGCGTGTGCACCAGGCTGAGCCCCGCGCCGATTGTCACCAACTACACCACCATTAGGAGCCCGAGTCCAAGCATGGCCAAACCTACCACCTCCACCAGCACCACCAGGTACCTGCCCTCTGTCCCCAGAGCAACGGTGTGACACATGCTCTCTCCATGTTGACCGTGGAAAAACAAGAGAATCAGAGCGGAGGTGCAGAACGAGCGTAAATAACAACGAGACGCAGCAGAGAGAAAATCCTGCTGAGAGGCTGAGATGTTGGTTATCCAGCGGGAGGCGTGGACTCAGGCCTGTGCTGCGTTCAGGACTGGGGAGTCTGTGGCGGCTTCCATCGGACTTTCCCTCCACGCTCCAGACCTGCTTGTTGTTTTACAGCGCGGGGCGTCGCGGACAGGATACAGGATACTTCAGCCACGTTACTTGTTGTATTCAGTTATTGGCCAAGGACGTGTCCGGGATTTCAGTCGACTTCACAAACTGTGTCCACAACTTTAAAAAAAACACAGTCAGCATCAAAATGAAGAAACACGTCGCAATGCACAATTGATAGTGTAGCACACAAATCTCTCACGGTGACCACATCCCGAAATTCCTTCAGCAACCTGAGTTTGACCCTTTTTTCACATTAAAACACCAAAACAGTGCTGTTGCCTTAGCGACGACTTCTCAAAATATGTTTCTTGCCTTTTATTTTGTTGTTGTTGTTGTTGTTGTTGCCGCCTTTTGGTTCTATTGTTGATTTGATGACGCCAATCCAGACAAATTACGTACAGGGTCGTTTTAAGTGAACTAAGCCAAATGTATAATTGTAAATGGCAGTTCCTGCTGTAAACTTGCCAAAATCCAACAGGGCATTGCCTTCAGTCAGTTCTGGGTCGGCGACAGGACGCCAAACGGCACGCAAGGAAAACTCTCGACTCCCTGAGCCAAGCTGCTCGGTGTCTTTAAGTGCATGATGCCCCTGCTGCATTTCAGTCATGTTTGCCGTCTGTTTCCCTGTGATGCTTGACTTCCAGACTCTTCCTTGTCAAAGTGTAGCAATAAAGCCGTTTGTCTCCTATCTCAGCCTGTTCACCCCTTGCATGCTGTAGCCAGCTGGATCCTACTTTGACCTGATAGTGTATGTAGCCAATAGAATGTGCGTAGCTAGCCACACCGGTCTGTGTCTATGTGGATTGAAGCATGACTTTTGAGTACTGTGCTGTGCGAGAGTGTGGTTCCTTCCTCACGGAATGATGTTGAACAAAGAGTGCGTGTTTATTAAGAACTATTTTCTATTGTTAAAGTATTCCGTTCTACTATTTTTATGAACTAAAAATTGCTTTGGTCGAGAAAAGGAGACTGCTGTTTATGAGGAGACACCCAAACCGCCATGTCTGGCTTCCTCATACAAGTCGGATGATTAATTTGATGGTATAGCATGTTACTCACAGTACGGCTTACCGCAGCCATTAACTCTCCTCTAATGTGTTCTAGCATGCACTGCCTGCAAGCCTGTGGCTCGTACATGCATGCTTTGAAGAAACGCTACGACGGGCTGAGCGGCAGACACGCAGTGACTCGGTTTTGATGTAGTCCTCATGCATGCGCTAACGGTAGCGGTCTTCTTGAATGTAAGGTGCTTTTTTTGAGCCGTGTCTCCTTCATGCTTGGAATCTTTTGGGGGAAATCTTTCAGGATAGCGTGACATCAGGGCCGGGGGTTCCTCCTCCTCCCAGCTCCTGCTGTAGTCCACAGGTAGCTGGTTTTCAAATGTGCCAACCTATTTTCATAAACATATCAGACTCTTTCGTGTTGAGCTGTAGCACAGTTGAATGTGTGGCTACACTTATTGATTTTCTTTTGTCGAATGCCTATATTTTTACTGCTTGAGCTGTCCCTGAACAGATTTATAACTCAAAACGATAGCAAGTGTTGATTTTGGGGTGATTTATTTCGACGCCAGAGCCTGAATGAAACGACATATTATCTCATTTAAAATCGATACAAAGTCTATGTAGTAGCTTGGCTGCTCACTTTGAGTTTCTTAGAGGTTAAAAATGAGGATTTTTATACACTTGCTTTAATCTGTTGATGGATAGTTGGTGGAAAGGAGTTGTATGTACAATATTTTTCCTGTAATTTGGATATTTTCATACTTTATGATACGGGTTTCAATTGTTCTATGTAGGTATTACTAACTATTATTGTACATTGTAGAGTCTTTTTCAGAGATCTATTATGAATGATTTGTTCTTTTGTTGAAAACGTATTTACTGAGATGTTTTATGTGAATGTAAATTTTGTTAAAGATGATATTTTATACTAAGTGTTTGCACTGCAATGATATTGACGTATTCTAAAATAAAACCAGTGGAGACGTGTCTCCTGGAGTGAGTGCGCTCTTCCTGTGCTTTTCCTTTTCGACTAACATGCGCGCGCACACGCACACGCACACGCACATGCACAGTGCATACAGAGAGGCCATCAAACTCCGAAGTTACGTAACAGCAGAAAAACAGTAGCTGATGTAAGAAGCTGAAGCAAATATCAGGGTCATCGTCAGTCCAGTGGTGTTGTTGAGAAGGATCCTGGTGCTGAGGTTATGAAGACATCTGCTGCTGGAAAAACACGACAACAGAGTTTGTTTGTGTGGAGGAGGAACACGCTGTGCATCACACGGAGGTAAGGGTGACAAATGGCCATATTTGGAATTTGTTGCCTGTAAAGCTCTTTGATAACAGACGACAGGTTACGTTAGTGCCGTGACGCAGGTTTAAGTGACTTTGAGTCGGTTTATAATTGATGTTTCCATTGCCAGTGAAAAGGTTTGGGGTCACTTTTCAAAGAAAATCAGATTTCATAAAGGTAAACTAATCAGAAAAACAATGAAGACATGATTGACACGAGTTATTTATAATTTTTAAAGGCTTAGACCATCTGTTAGCACAGCTGAAAAACGATGTATAGCACTTTTGAAAAATGATCTTCTAAAGTTTGCTCAGGGGAAAGAAAGATATCGTGTAGAGGTTGAACAGGACCTGGAAAATAGGTGTAAACAGGTAATTTAACAAACTTGTTTCTTCTTGGTTTGGATTTTCCCTTTAGATTTTAAAAACTCAGATAAAACTAAAGTTATTGTGTTTTGGCCTAAACATCTCAGAAACATGTTTTCTAACCATATCACTACTTTAGATGACATAACTCTTGCCCCCAGTAGTACTGCAAGGAATCTCGGAGTCATTTCTGACCAGGATTTGTCATTTAGCTCAAACATAAAACAAATATCTAGCACAGCCTTATTCTACGTAACATTGCCAAAATTAGGAGCATCCTGTCTCAAAGCAATGCTGAAAAACTGGTTCATGCATTTGTTCCTTCTGGGTTGGACTACTGTAATTCTCTACTTTCAGGCTGCCCCAGTAACTCTCTAAAAAGCTTCAATTAATCCAAAATGCTGCAGCAAGATTACCAACTGGTATTGGTAAGAGAGATCATATTTCACCTTCATTAGCTTCTCTCCATTGGCTTCCAATTAAATGCAGAATAGAATTTAAAACCCTTCTTCTTACCTAAAAGATCTCCTAGTACCAGATCATCCTAATAGACCACGTCAGTCTCAGAATGCAGGTCTACTTGTGGTTCCCAGAATGGGAGGCAGAGCCTTTAGCTATCAAGCTCCTCTCCTGTGGAACCAGCTCCCAGTCCATATTCGGGAAGCAGACACCCTCTCTACTTTTAAGACGAGGCTCAAAAACGTATAGTTAGTTCTAGTCTTGCTGCTATAGGCTCAGACTGCTGGGGGATCAACAGCTGATGCACTGAGACACTTTGCTCCTCTCAGTCCACATTTATATGTCACCACTGTAGGACATTAGCTCTGTGTGTTCTTTGTCCCGTAGTTGTGCTTCTCTCTCTCTGTCTGTCCCTGTCTTCAGGTGTCCCCAGCTTTGGAGCTACTGGTCCTACCAACCTGCCCAATGTTTTCCACTCTGCCCAGTGGGTCGAGGCAGATGTCTGCCCACCCTGAGCCTGGTTCTGCTGGAGGTTTCTTCCGAGTTGTGTTCTCTGCTGTCATTGCTGGCTGAAAGATGACAGACTTACGATCTTTGGGGTTCACCGTCTCACCATATGTTCAGCACTCTTCTTTCTGATTTGAACTGTGTGTTGTCATAAACAATCACACTTTATAATTACTGTCTCTTTTGGTTCGTCAGTTGGGGGGAGCAGTTTAGAGTCAGGATGTACTCGCTGTTTACCCATGCGTACATGTAAACTGCATCAGCGTCATCTTCATCATGATTCACATACTTGCTTGTGTAGTTGGTGTTTGTCTGGAGGATTTAAAGGCCAGCCACAAGGCGGCCTAGTCATCCCTGACTGAAAACAGCATTTCTTCCCCGTAAACATCTGCTTGTTCATGACATAAACAAAAGCCAAACACTTGAAAACGTACATGTTGAGATCGCGGCAAAACATTAATGGCGGGTACGTAGATTTGGGAGCTGTGGACAGGTTTTGTCCCAAAACTATTCATGTTTCTGTAATATTGTTTCATCTCACGTTAATCCCTGATGTGCACAACTGTTGATGACCCTTTCCGTCATTCGCTCCATGGTGAGGGCTCTTGACCCTGTCCCCGCTCCGTCTTCTGATGATTGGAACACAGAGGAAGATAATTTTAAAAAAGTCCTTGACCACATTGGAAATAGAACTTAAACATTTAGCTACATGTTCTCCCTTGTCTCCTTCACTAGATTGGTTTTGCTTTATGTGCTGTTGAGCAATCAGCCCCGATGTGCTGCAGAAGCTCCAGTTAAATAAAGTGTATGTGTGTGTGCGTCTTCCACCCGGCAAGACGGTGAACCTTACGCTCGTCCCTAGTGTCGGCTTGGCTAAAAGCGTCTGTGAAATGACTAATTGTAATTGTAAACAGTAGGAAGGTCCCCGTGTTCCTTTACTGGATGCTGTGTGTGTCCACCCCCACCCCCAACCCCCGACAGAGGAATCTCCCAGTCAGAACAGAAAACAAAACAAATACGGGGCTTCCAGTCCTGTCACAGGAACAAACATTCATCAGTGATGTGAAACTGTGTGTGTGTGGGGGGGGGGCGGCTAAGCAGCTCAAAGTGCAATGGCATGTGCAGCATCCCCGGTAAGCGGTTGTCATGCCAACACAACAAGCTTGTAAGGTTGTGTTTTCCAGCGAGTCAATGATAAACCAGTCAAGCAGCCTCCTCCCTCTCCTGCTCCAGTTCCTCCTTCATGTTTACAGCAGTGTATGTGTGTGTGTTTCCCACCTGCTGGACTCTCCAGTACGATCAAATCTCAGCATGAGATAAGTGAGCGGAAACGGGCCTTTTCAGGCTTCGTTTACGACCGTCCATCAGCAGCCTGAGTCAGACCCGAGCGGCGGTGCAGCTGAGGGTGATGCTGCACCGCCGCCACCCCCCACCCCATTGACCCTGTGTGTCATAACATCCCTTACTGTAAACGCTGCCAGAGCGTGGGAGGGAACACACAGCCCGTTGCCAAAGAGCGTTGATTAGCACGCATGTTTGTGTCTCGATGTTTTTGTCCTGCTTTAAGTGGCTGCGTGTTTGTGTGTGAGCTCCAAACTAATTCTGCACAGTAAACACAGCGACGTGTGCAGCACGTACCTCTGGTCTGGACCCGAGGCCCGGCCCCGACACACAGGGTCACAATGTCAGCGTTAGGGGCTGTAGGCTGCTGTGAGAGCCATGCAAAGCGTTTTTGTTTCTATATCCGTGTCTCCTTCTGGATCTTACTTTTCTCTTTTCTCTGCGCAGCTACTGGTCCTACCAACCTGCCCAATGTTTCCCACTCAGCCCAGCGGGTCAAGGCAGATGTGCACCCACCTGGTTCTGCTTCTTCTGTTAAAGGGAGTTTTTCCTCTCCACTGTTGCTTATTGCTGCTCAAGGGTGATTTGTTGGGTTTTCTCGAAATGACTTTATGATTTAAAGTGCCTTGAGATGACTTTGTTGTAAATTGGCGACATATAAATAAAGTTGAATTGAATTGAATTGCAAAACAAACTGTATTAAATAAATCAAATGTGGAAACTGTCAGAAAGTTGATAATGTGTTTTTATATGGTTCTAATGTTCTGGCCGCCCTGTTTAAAATGAAGTGGAATCCATGGCAAAGGTGCTGTAACTGATTCTACAAGTGTACCTAATAAAGTGGCCACTAAGTGTATATAAACATATATAAAACTGTAACGCTACCCAACAACACACTGCACTGCACAAATCTAATCAATAACACGCCAATTTTTAGCTTTATGTCAGTCACAATAAGAGAAAACAAAAGCAGTTCCTGGTTCTGGACCAGCAAAGACCTGGTGCTACTCTGGAAACAGTTTGAATTGGGTCTAAATTAAGCACTGATTCAGAATCAGCCATAGACCTTGTTGGAAAAAGGGTGGTGGGGGCGTTTCAGGTGACTGGGGAGGGAGGGGAAATCCAGGCGCTTCCAGTGTCTGCAGGGACCAGAGCAGGACACAGTCAGAACTTGTTTTGTTGGAGACCCAGGTCACTGTGAAGGGAAAATGACCCACTGCAACCACTGGACCATCAGGCCCATCCTGGGAGGTGGTAACAGTGTCAGTCCCAAATCTCCTAGTGAAATTCTGGAAAGTTTCCCCCACTGCAGAACTTTGAGGAACATGAAAATAAGGAGGACACAGGGGATCAGCTATGGAACATCCAACGCTGACAGATGATTTTTAGTGCAAAACAAAATGTGCAGTTGAGGAGTTTGTTTCACATGTCGTCTCTGGGGGTTCCACGCTGCCAAGCACAGAACAATGTTCAGAGTTAAAGCCCATGATTCATCCTGAAACATTTGCTTTGCGTGATATCAAATCCATATGTAAGGACGATGCTTTGAAATGGGCTGAATGTTCTTCCAAGAAATCTTGCTTCATATGGAGCCTCTGCAGGGCCGTAAAAGCAAACATTTCCTAGAGGTCTTCAGCAGGAGCCCAGAACACAAGTTGCTCTTTTTGTGATTAGTGGAGTGAAAACATCCTCTCACCAGCTTGTTTCTCATCCCCCATTTACACTGTTGTTCCCTGTGTTGCACACACACACACACACACACACACACACAGTGGGCCGATGAACTTGTGTTGTGTAAGAACAGCGGTGACCCTCGCTGACCTCCTCCTACCTCTCTGACATGTTTGGTCCGTTCTGAACGTCCACGCCGATGGAATGTGATGAGCTGAGAGAAAACGCCCTCAAACATGTGGAAAATGGCAGAATAACCTCGAAAACATCAGCGTGACCGGAGGTAAACTGATAACAGACCAGCAGTTCGTTAACCCACCGCCTCACCTCCGTTCACATTCAGGCTCCCGTCCACAGAGCTTGTCCCGCTGATCCAGCCAAGCTGGTTTGTCTCTGAACCCTGAGCACCTACGCTGACACCAACCCAATTACAAACGTTTGTGGACATTTTCTCTCGCTTGCACAACTCAGAACTCGTTCCCCCCTCAATGTTGCCAGCAAAGCAGTTGTCACTGCAATAGAGGCCTTTGGTTTCCCAGATGTTCTTCAGCAACTAAAGTGTCCTGGGCTCCAGCCAAACCTGGGCAGTCGGGCTCAGACTTTGATCCGTCTTCTTTCCTAAAGCAGGGCCTCACAGCTGACTGCAGCACCGGACTCTGAGCTCCCCTTCAGGTGAACTACTCACACACTTACACGTAAACAAAATAGACACATTATTTAGCAGAAGTTCTTGTTGTCACTTGTGTCACAAATGGTTCATAAATTTGGAGTCCGATAATGAACATTGTCCTGTGTGTGTGTCTGGTTGTGTAATGACGTGCATGCTGCACAATTCTTCTTCGCTCTTGGGACCACTGACGTTGAACGCAGAGGCTGGAGCTCTTCCTCACTGTACGCTGTGCGTATATCTTCATCTGAATCGTTTGGTGTGGACGTTCTGCACGCACTGTTCTGCGGAGACACACGTTTGATGGAAGGAAGAGGGACGAGGGTCTCCAAAGTGAGACGGAGTGTGGATGGAAACTCCTTATGCTTGCACAGGCGCATAATAATGGACACAGCTCCTCTGACCCATTCATGAGACTGTTTCCAGTTAACTCTGCCAAGTGCAATCCTCTGGCTCAGACTTCCTCCTACTTCTCATTAGAGCTAAACACACACACACACAGTTACTCAAAGAGAGGAGGAAGCTAAACACAATGGATGCTGGCGCATGGGAGCCTGGATTTCCTGGGTTTCCCACACACAAGCGCACAATCACAAGCTCACAAACACACACACTCGCTCGGAAACACACTGTGACACACCGGCACGTGCACGTGAGCCATCCGAGAACATGCCAAGACGCCGGGGTCTAACCAATAAATCCATTTCCCCACTTACACCATTAAGACGGTGAGGGCGTGAATGACCCCAGCACGGACCTCAGTCCATAATCTGCCCCGCCTGTGGAAGAAGACATGGATTATCCGATTAAGGAAATCTTCTGAGAAGGAGTAGAGAAAGAACAACTCAAAGACCAAAACACTGCCCACTCACGTCACAGTCCTGGCTGCTGAGTCTCAGCCCTGGGACAGGACGCCGCTTATCCCACAGCCTGCCACCGTGGACTCCTGCAACCAGAGTCCAGAGCTTCCATCTGCTGCACACGGTGCAGACTGGACACAAGGGAAGCCACCACCAAACCATGTCCCTGGGCCACATCTGAGTGTCAGTGATGCCCAGAGTTTAAATGCAGAAGTCAAACTCACACTAAATACTCACGAAAGGTACCCTTAATTTTCCACTTTCCATTTCTGGACTAAATCACTTTTCAGAGATAAATGTAATATCTTTACTCCACATTTAACTGATGGAATCAGATTAGAAATACGAAATACAGTGTAGTAGGATCCTATTGATTTCCAGTGGTACATGAAGTAATTCAATGACTCGTTAATGCATCAGGAAATATAATTCAGCATCACATTCTTCAGGATTCTTTGGTGTCACTTGTTTCCTCCTGTTCTAGTTTATGGGACGAACATGCATGAACATCAGGAAACCTTCGTTTGCCTCCCTTTAATTGTAATAGACTGAACGTTCTGTGAGTCCTTGGTCACCGTCCTGATTTTAGCTTTAGCTCATTGTTTCTATGCGTATAACAGATATTGTTGAGATGAAGCCCCCAGTTTGTGCAGCCCAGCAGAGGGAGAGACGTCAATATGACACTTACATATTCACAGCATCATCAGGATGACACGGCACGAGACGTTCTTTCTTTTTCTTACAGAATCTTCCACCGTCTGTAAAAAGCGAAAGCTGCCAGTCATGTTTCTTTGAACACAGTCAATTCTCTTCTTGGGGGATTTTCAGACATGTATGCTCCATGAAACCGCTCTGTTTAAGATATGGAAAATACGATAAACTACACACCACACCGCACCACACGCGGCACAATACATTCCACTAATACAGCGTTGGGAGGTACTGTAGACTTTTCCAAATTTCTTTGCACCTAAATTTCGTGACTACATACCTTGACCGTTAACTTAGTTGGACACAGTTTTCATCAGTTAACTACAGACAAACTATTGTCCGAGTCAGCTGATTATTAGCAGCCTGCTAGCTAAGCTAACAAGTTGACTTGTGGCGACTGCAGCAAAGCGGGACACGTTAGCCTGCTCCGCTAACTTAGTTAGCCAAGTTAATGTCAAAGTGTGATACCACAGGAAGTTCAGTCATTCAACCACATTACGCTGATCATGAAAACGGACCCCAGGGCCCAGACAAGTAAGACACACTGTGACTAAAAAGGCTTTCGGCGTCCCCACAGTTGTTTTCTGGTCTTTGTGGTCATTTTTTGTGGCCATCATTTTTACCTGCGTATTAAAAGTATGTCTCCTCCAAAGCGCCTCTGCGCCATAGTAACTTCCAGCTTTTACTTCCTGTGCAGGATTTTAGGAGCTCAGATGAATGGAATTTTTATGTGAACCTACTTTTGCACAATAATCTGGAGAAAATGACACGATTAAAGGCTCCCGAGCAGCCACACAATAGAGTGCGCTGTCAGATGGTTTTGTCAACCTTAATAAATGATTTATGAGCCAATTCTAAGACCAGCAATTACATCTTATAAAGCCTTTTATAAATTGTGCGCGATTAGAGCGTTGTGCCCCAACCTGCAGTGAAACGCTCTACATCCTCTGGTGAACTGCACCTGACTCGAACGTATACGCATACGCCGTGTTCCCCTCGCAGGGCCTCTGGGTGTCGGCCTGTGTTCCTGCAGGTGTGCATTCTTTCCATTGGGTGTGATTTCAAACAAGCCTGTTTCCCTGAGCTCATCTGTCGTAGATGCTCGGCAAAGGGCAAGTTTAATTCGCCATAAACACATCCTGGAGGGCGTGTGCGTGTGTTTGGGGGGGGACTGTTTTTCCCGTTGCTCTCCTCAAAGGTAAACATTCCAGTCTTGGGACAATCAATGCCAAGTGCTGTTTGATCTCTACCGTGTGTGCCCCCCCAACCGACATATGGGGCACTGTAGACCGCGATGGACACGTGTTTTTGATTCAGGTCTGTCCCTGACCTGAGATAACTGTGTTTGACCAGTCCACCTCTTTCAGCTGGAAGCAAAACAGCCCACACGCCCTGAGCACAGCTCATCCTTCCTGGTGCCCCTCAGCCCCTCCCTCTTTCCATCAACCTGCTGATGACGTGCGTGATCCCATGCAGCCGTCAGTCGTATGAGGCCATATCATAAACATCGGGCTGTGCACCAACCGATGCCTCTGGGAACTATTTTTATCAGATTCAGGGTTCAGTCAAAAAAGCCGAGCTGAACATGTGGGTGAAATGAGAAGAAATGTCCTGTCACGCAGCACTTAATCCACATCTCAGCTCCCAGCGGCCCAGAAGTCCACATTCCGTCACATGGGTCGCAAACTGCTGGCGTCATCGTCAGATCACAGTTCAACTGAGGACACGGGTCCAAATATACTGCGTGTGGTGTATCAGAAAACATCCCACTGCAGCAAAATTACACGTTAGCAGGCGTGTGATATCGCTGTCGTTCAGTAAAAGTAGCAACACTGAAAATCAAAGTATTTTACTCACAGCAAAAAAAGTCCGAAATCCCTTCAATGCTCAGAAAAATAACCAAAGGTATTTCATGCAATACTGCACTGAAAGTTTGGAAATAAGATCAGAATCGGAGCCCAACTCTGTCCACCAAGGTAACTGTGTAGTTTCTTAGGGCTGAAAAGTCACATTTATATATTTGATCTCTTGAGGTACAATTTTAGGAGATGATAATGGAGTAGATTTGTGAATATGGAAATTTGCTGTTACAATTTTCAATCAGTCAATAATGTAGTTATCATTGTGTCACCACCAGAACACAAACAAGTGTGACAGGTGGTTAGTTTGGGTCGATGACACAGAGGACAGTGCAAGTGAACCCGATGGAACCAGCGAGTGTGTCATCAGGGGAAAACCCGGTCACTCACTTGAATCCAGGTGCTGGCTGGAACCGGTTAAGACACAATCTGTAAAAACATGAATGGGACATAATATTTAAAACTATAGACAACAACTTGATTTACATTTCAAATGTTCCCATTGGGTATAAAAGTGCTTGTTTACATTTTAAATTGTACACAGTAATATCAGCAACACGTTAGTCCGGATGAACACAGGTGAGGAGTTTCACTGTCCCGCCACGTCACTGCAGGTGTGAGCGTGAGCTCTCAGGTGCGTGGACGCGGGAACGTTCTCACGCCAAAGCCTTTGTTCACGTGCGCGTCACGTGAGTGGGGCCGTTAACGCCGGTTGGCAGATGATGCAACGCCGCGACGCCCGTTGCATCAGCGAACGGCCGGAAACGTTCCGGTCGTTTCAGTGAGTAAAGACGCAGCAAACCGTGAAAACGTGCAACGTGGGGCCCAAACAGTCCCCGGAGAGACGTGAAGGACGTGCCCCCCCCCACTCCGAGCTTTGCTCTATTATTATCTCAGGAAACGGGTAATTGCGGTGGATCATCTTCTGAACCCGGAGCCGGTCTCAGTGCGCGCACGAGGGACCCAGAGCCCGACTCACTTGCGTAAACGGGGACCCCGGGTCGTCCAGCCGGTTCTGAAAGTGTGTTTCCCCTCAGCCGAGCCCGGCTCCGAGCCGCTGGGACGCGCGTAATTTACGCTCATATTTATTTTCCCAAAGTTGTGTAAGAAGTTGGACGTAGGACAGATGAGGGGAGTCCCCCCCCCCCCGCAAACACACACAGAACACCGGCCGATCCGAGCAGCCCCGAGTGACCCGAAGTGAACCAGAGCCAAGCGAACCGTCACGAAGCGCGTGGTTCGGCTTCTCACTGCAACATCAAACACCGATGTCGTCACTCGTCGCCGCTACGTGCAGCCGCTGGCGGCTCCAAAACAAGGACGGACGCGGTGTTGTATTCAAATGAGCTGCCTGGCCGGACGTCCGCGAGCCAATCACAGCGCGTGGTCTCATTACACCTTCTTTTCACAAATCATTCATAACGCCGATGCGTCAAACACTCGCAGCGGAGCCGGCTATAAAAGCGGCTGCGCGCGGCGCACACGCAGACATCTGCCCAAATCAAACGAAAGACGCAACTGAGCGAGACCTGTGGGAATCCGGCCGCTCTCCTGGATCTCTCTCCACCTTGTTCTACATTTCCGACTCTCCGTGGTGGCTATGGCGGGATTCTATTTGCAGCACGTCGTGGCGGCGCTCGTGTGCTCCGTGCTGGCCCAAGGGACGCGAGGGTCTCCGCTGGGGGGGCAGGAGCCGATCCGATGCGCACCGTGTACCCCAGAGAAGCTAAGCCAGTGTCCGCCGGTGGCACCCGGGTGCGCCGAGGTGCTGCCGGAGCCCGGCTGTGGATGCTGCCTTGCCTGCGCCCTGGCGGCTGGGGAGCCGTGCGGGATCTACACGGCGCCGTGCGGCTCAGGGCTGAGGTGCACACCGAGACCCGGCGACCCCCGGCCGCTGCACTCCCTCACCAGGGGACAAGCCGTGTGCACGCAGCGCACGGAGCCCGAGGCGACCCCCGAGCCCCAGACTCAAGGTAGGCCTGTTGCCCCCCACGCAGCGGCTACGTCCATGTGTCACTTCAGCGTCACCGCCGCGGAGCGTCTGGGGCCGTGAGCACTTTCATTCATTGCGTTTCCTCCTCCAGATCAGGCAGAGCCAGACACCGAGATGGACAACGCAGCAGTCATCTCGGACCCCGGCTCCAGCCACTACCTCCCCGGGCACGCTAAACCCTTCGACCCGAGGGCCGCGGCGGACGCTCAGGAGAGCATGAAGGCCAAGCTCCTCGCCAACCGGAAGAAGGTGATGGAGCAGGTAAGACACGAGCTCTGCCTCCGGCTGTGGTGTGGTGCTCAAAGTTTTTGGGGGGACGCTGGGACAGAGGAGAGCAGCGCCACCAGGGGGAGCCGGTGCGCCTTTTGACACGGGAATGGGGCGGGGGGGGGGCGGGGGGGCATCCCAAGTTTTCTGTGCGGTTTGGTGTCAGAGCACGTGATGGCTGCTAATAAAGAGGCCCTGGAGCTCGTTAACCCTTCTGTCACCTGTGTCCGTCCGCAGGGGCCCTGCCACATCGAGCTGCAGAGGGCCCTGGACAAGATTGCCAAATCCCAGCAGAGGTTAGGGGACAAGTTCACCCGATTCTACCTCCCCAACTGTGACAAACACGGGCTGTACAAACCCAAGCAGGTTAGTGGCACCAAGCTGTGTAAGTGTGTGTGTGTGTGTGTGTGTTGGTGCTGCGTCACACACGTGAAGGTGAAACGGCCTGAATGAACTGACGTGTGTGTTGCCCCACAGTGCGAGTCCTCCCTGGACGGACAGAGGGGCCAGTGCTGGTGTGTCAACTCCTGGAACGGCAAGAAGATCGTAGGTTTGACCGACCTGCCCGCAGACGCCGACTGCCCTTAAACCGAGCTGGAGCCGCGTGCAGATCTCACCGACGCAGGAGAGAAGAAGCACGCCGCTGTTTGTCTTTTTTTGATAGCTATTTATTTATTGATCTTGCCCATGGTGGTGACTAATTCAGGTACACTGTCACTGTGGGACCGCGGGTCCCGGCCACCAGCCCCTCCCTCTCCGAACATCCATCCCAAAGAGAAGAAAAATCTATTTTTGTTTTTCTGAAAAGGAGATTTTAATATTGATGCATTTACTTTCACTCGTCAGCCTTATTTATTTCAATTGTATTGCCTTTTTATTTTTGATTTGTAATTATTTCACAAGTATTTATATGATTTGTTCTGCCTTATTGTTGTTATATTTTTATTTGTATTGGTGTATAAAGTGTATATATGTACCTCGGCCCTGAGTTACTCCACCGGTGAGTTGAGCTCGCTCTACTTAAGGAGTTGTTTGGACGTTTGGTTTTGTGACAAACCGAGAAAGAACAGAAGCACTGAGCACTGACCAGATGTCATTTAGAAGTATTTCTAAATATTGTTTTTATAACTCGTTTTCAAACTGTTGCCATTGTTACGTCTTCTTTTGCGTTACTGTCTATTTTCTGACGCTCTCGTCAGCGAACACAAAACATTTCCCATGGTTCCATGGGGCCGCAGATAGCATGACGGGCGGTGCGTCGCTACGCCGCCTCTCACACGGGTATTCCGACATTTACCTACCTCCAGTATTTATGTGTCCGCTGTCAGTCGTGTTGATGTATCTGTTCAAAAAGAAAAGACTTGCTGTTTTACTTTCCATGTCAACTGCTGTTCTCTCTGACCAAGACCACGTGACCACGAAGAGACAGTCCAACAGTGAACCATGATGTGCTCTGCTCTGTCTACATGCTGCTGTTGGAGAGACAAGTCCTGTTTATGTGTGAGTCTGTTCCTGCTCACTCATGTGTATGTGGACTTTTGTAATTGAGATGTAATGTAAAAATCTACAAACAGGTGATATATTTAATAAAAACATTAACCTCAGCTATGCCCTCCTGGCCTCTCGCTCAATTCAGGAAGGTCTATTCTGTGCACAAACGTCCATAGGGAGCAAAACACGGGTCTCATGTGGAGATGCACACCTGGACCACATTTTCTATATTCGGCGTGTTTGTGTGTGGTGTTATCACGCCGATCTCAAGCGCAGCTTCTCGTCGACAGCGCACACTTCGCTCTGCGCTGCCTTTTGACCTGCTCTCTGTTTGCCTTGGTCGGGTGCAGGAATTTGGCTCGACCTCGTGTGCCCGCTGCCAGCCTGCCTGGCACCACCAGATGTATTTTTATTCTTTACAAATTGAACCTTTGCTTTATCCTTATTGACACATTCCGAGACTCAGGGGAGCCCGATTGCCTTCGTGGACTCGTGTCCTGATCGTTTGCTGCAGAAATGAATCCGAGGAGGGCATGACAACACCAGGGAGAGACGAGTCCAAAACAAACGCCGCATGTGTTCACTTTTTATTTAGAAAAAAGACATTAAAATACAAATGATACTTTTAATCAAAACCTTTTTTGTTTTCACAGAGAAAATAATAGCTGTGTGATTTAATAGTTTAGTATCATGAAAAGCTTGAATAAAAAAACTTTGATAGATAAACTTGAAACAACCAAACACATTTACCCGTGAACAGAGACTCTTAGCGTGGCCAGTGGGTAAAACGGAAAGGAACTAGTGACATTAGGTTGATGTGACCCTGGCTGGGGGTGCGTGGAGTGAAGTGACTCGCTGACCCTAACAAGCAGTGACCCAGGACGACCGTGAAAAGAAAACATTCATTAGTGATTATATTCCCCAAAATACACTGAATCAGAGAGACTTTGCTGTGCAATCGGTGAGTCACTGAATTGTTCATAATAAAACCTAGTTTGGATCAGCTTATAATCTTTGTTAGATAAATAATTTTATTTTTACGTACTGTACATGATGTCTAGTCAGACACATGGCTGGCCAGGAAATGACAACAACAACAACAACAATAATAATAATAATAATAATGTACTGGGTATAAAAAGACACACAAATATTCAGGAGGGAATAGCTTAAACATGTTTGAAGTAAGTTCCTCCCTTTACATCAGGTCTTTGACTACGGCGGGATGTAGCACCAACAGGCTGGGCGTGAGTCGCTGCCGTCTGTCTACAGCCGATGTCATGCTACCAAGCTACCGGGCAGGGCGTTCTTTGTCGGCGCTCTCTCCACGTTTCAAGTCTTTACACAGGATGTGGGAGAGCATCGGGCAGGAAGCTCCTCAGGGAGGAGCGCTCCGCCTCCATCAGACCCCCTACCACTTGTGTGAATGCATATTTGGTGCTGTGTCCACCTTGTGGAGGTCTGTTGGCGCACGATCATACGAGCATTTTCAAAGACACAAAAACAACAACAACAAAGAAAAATAGTTACGTTGAATGGAAATTTTCTGAGGGATTTTCAGTAAGTTCGCTGTAGGAAGTCCCGGTGTAGCTTCATTTTTTAAAAATTGCTTTCTTACAGTATCACACTGTTTCATCTGACATTACCTCGGAGGAAAGGTATGCAGACGCAGATAGGTCCAATTGTCTTTAACTGCATGCGTTGACGAGTAGCAGCGCAGCTAAAGTGCTTTAAGTGCTTGTGCTTGAAGCTTAGGGGCAGCTGGCACCTGTGGTGATGGGGGGGCTTCCCCAAGTTGCCCCACTGACAGAAAGAGGATCGGAGTAGGGCAGAGTGCTGGTGTGGGAAAAGCAGCTTGAGTTGGGATGGAGGCAGGGATGGCATCAGGCGCAGAAGGACCTCGGCACCAGGAGAACAGCTTGGACCGAGGAGCAGGGGGCGTGGATGTGGACAGGAAGAGCAGAGGGTGGGACAGAGACCGAGACAGACTAACTGACCGGGAGCAAGGCGTCATTCAGACAGACGTTAAAACACGGCAGGCTGCTGCTTCATGGGACATACGCAAGGAAGATGCTAGAACACAGCACAGTGCTCTCCGTAAACAGCCAATCGCGATTCAACGTCTTCCTCCAGCAACATGCTGAACGAAGTCAGTACGCGACAGATAAAACTGAATTATAGCCGGTGTCAGTCCCTGCTCAGAGCGATTGCAGTTTTTACACATTCTGAATGTGGCACGTCAAAATAATACCTCAATAAAAATGTCTCCAGGATTCACACTAGTTACAGTGGATTCAAATGGAAACCCACAATTACAATTTAATTAGCTTTGTTTGCATTCACATCTGCACTTAGCTTACGTGCTAGCAACAAAAAGCCCCGTCTTGTCATCTCCATGACGCACTTGCTGTTTTCCTGTTTCATGTTCACTCAGTGGCATTGTGCTTCTTTGAACGGCCGTTGTAACTGTTTTCAACACGTCCGTTGTCGTGATATTGGTGCGAGCTGAAAGGAGGTAGAAAATGATGTGCTTGGTCCGGGGTTCCCTCCGACCAGTGAGGCAGAACCAAGGAGCGGCAGCGACACTAAGTGTCACAAAAGGACCAGCACACACCCTTAGGCCATTTAGCATGACATAAGGTTTTCGACACGATCCCCATCGAGCACGTATCCGGCATAAGCGACGAACACTCTGCACTGTCCCTGAATGCCTCAGTCACGGGGAATCGTGGCACCGGTATCATTCATGCTGGATTTATGCTGTTTCTGGCTTCAGTAAAATGACGCTTAATCCCAATGACAAAACTCACATTTTCTCCTGAATCTCCTGAGGTGGGAACGTGGGAAAGAGATGCTGACTGCAGCGATTTAAACCTTTGCTTCAAAAGCACTTGTATATTACATATGCTACGTGAACTTTTTGTCAAACTATGATCTGCCCAGAGACCTAACACGTTGTTGGAAGTCGTGTATTTAAGTGTTTTTTTTTAAAGGAAGTGGCAACAAATGGCGAACAAGAACAAACAATGTTGGTTTCGAATCTCTCTTATTCCCTTCCATCGTAACTGTTGTGAATCCAAGCAAACCACAGGCACATAATGGAAAACTGACATGCCTACAGCTCCATATTTTGCGTGAAGTATTCCTTTAATTGAGCACCTCAGAGGTGAAGTGGAGGGGGAAATTGGACAGGTGACTTTTTAAGGCACGGTTCAGAAATGGTGATTTGGGGGGCAACCGAGCCCTCCATAAAGTGAGTGGAAAGCCCCTCTGCCCTCGCTCTCTCAGTGCTGGTGACAGGATTCTTACTTTCTTCCTTCTCACTCAGGTTTCAGCTTAGTCGTATTTTTTGTTTTGTTGAAAAAGGGACAGATTTTTCATAAGCACAGGACAGACAATTGTGATGGACAGAAGGTTTGGCCGCTCACTGAGACTGTGCTCCCCTCCCTCCTCTTCGTCTCCCCCTTTGACAGAAATGGGACCTAAAATCAAAGGTCCACAGCTCCTTTACATAAAACTGCATGCGAGAGCAACAGAGGCTCGTGTTCTTTGTCTCTGTCTTTGTCCCACACTCAGCCGCTGTCCTCCTCTCTTCGTCCGCTCGCTGTACCTCATTTGCTCTCCAGGTTGTAGCACTGAGTCTCACCCCGTTCTTTGCCGTCAAACCCGGGCAGACGCTCCCCGTATTTGTCCACGCACCAGCACAATCCCCGCTTTTTGCCTTTGGATGGACGGCACTGCAAAGAGAGGTGGGGAAAAAAAGACAACAGTGCCACGCAGAGATTAATGAGTGCGAGAAGCAGCAGCTTTGACTTCCATCCTTAGTTCAGTGTAGAAGAGGACTTGTCAGTTTGAGACGTATTGTGAAAACAGATTAGCGTTTCCCAGGTGAGGAATTATTACCCTGACACAGCTTCAGCGGCACCTTCACTGTGCATGTGTGTTTTATAATAACACTAAATCTCTCTGTTGCTTGTCAGGAGGCCAAGTCATGCCTCAGCAGGACTCTAATAAGACAAACATCGATCGTGAAGAGAAACGCCTGCCTGGAACTCTCTCAGAGGTTTCGCTGTTACAGTTAGACGCCTCTGACCATGCAGCTGCTCGGCCTGTCAAAGACGATAATAAATGAATCCAGATCAGAGTTGGAGAGGCGTCCAGCTCGCTGCCGAGCAGTGTGGTTATCAGGCTCGTGTGCTCCTGACCAGTGGGGTAAACAATGAAAAAACGGACCAGTTTTAATAGAGAGGGGCAGGAAGTGAGGAATGCTCGGAGTGAGCGAGAGTGAAGGAGTGTGAAGGTAAACATGGAGTTGCTAAAATATTTACCAAGGCCAGTTGGAGGGCTGCAGGGAAACCAGCGCTGCTATTCTGGGAAACTGGCAGAAACTCAAAATCATCTGGAGCCGATTATGGCCGTGTGTGCACACGCGTGTGCTCACATCAACACGGAAACCCGTACAAACAAGAGCTGCGTGCACTGCGAGCACACACACACACACCAGCACTCACACACACGCGCGTACGCAGGAATATCGGATGTCCCACAGGAGGCCGGGCTTTGTGGAGTGGCAACTTTATGAGCTCCATTCGGGTTACGCATGAAACGGCACAATCGGACGGGCCAGCCGTTGGAATAATCTCCTCTTAGCCGTCACCCTCCCCCGGGGGAAGTGGTGACAGATCGGCAAGGTGAGCAGCCACAGTCCAGACACAGCTGTGTGTGTCTCGGCCTGCCCGTCTCACCGGCAGTGAGTCCGTGAGCAGAGCACAGCTATGTCCAGCATATACAGGAGCTCTCTCTTTGTAGAAGGTCTGGGTGGAGGGTGAGGGTCAAGCCTTCTACCTTGCATTCCCTTTACTTACAAGGCTTGAAGAGAAGAAGGTGAGAGGTTCAGAGTTGCAGCCAGTCAAGTGCAATCCATTGTCTGCAAAGTTCAAAGTTCAGAAGATTTAGGATTAAAGCTAAAGCTTGTAACTTGATGGAATATTGGTGTAGAAATGTTCTTCGGAATCTAGCTCCTTACTGAGATTCACTGAACACCCTGACAGCAGTGCAGCATCTTCTGTCTTTCTAAACAGGCAGAGCATGTCACCTCAAAGCGTGGTGGAACTCTGGACAGACAGACGTGGGCCTGCCTTCGGGTCTCTCGCTGGTGCTATTTTAAGCCGCGTATTGCAGCTTTAAGTTGGAGAGCTCCCAGACGTGGCTGGAAACTAGTACAGGGTTATTCCAACATCTTGGTCTCAGTGCTAACTGTCTGGATGCCCCTAAGAGCAGCACACAGCAGCCAACAACAGTAATCGAAACTCTAAGAGCATGTCCAGAATCCTCAAAGACTCTTCTAACCCTCTGGACTCAAAAAACAATCTGGTTCTGTGTAGGACAGGTATTTTTTTCGTCCACTTTTTTAACCCATGCTTTCGCATCTGTTTAAAGGGCCAAAAGAAATGTGAGGATGATGTTGTCTAAATCTGAAGATTATAACTATTAAAACAAAGGAAAATTCAAAAATATATTTATCTTTTTAAAATGATTTCGGATGATTTTTGGATGATCATTTCCTAACTACTTCTTTGTTTGTGTTAGGACGTAATTGTTGACAAATTGACTGAAATAAAAATTTTCCTGAGCCAGATTACTTTTTAATCTGAAGGCCTAGATTCTGTGAGGATTCGTAAAATACCACGTGCAGGTTTTTCCTCGAGAGTTGGCACTGTAACTGTGATTGATGTCACGTCTGCCTAAAGTCAAACTGAACAATTTGTGGATTTAGCAGAGTTAGTCAGAGTCACTTTGCAACGAGCAGAGACTCTGTAGGTCCATTGTTTGTTGAGCACTAATTCCGTGTGAACATCCCTCTAACTCGCTCTTTGTGTTTAATCCTAGTCTCAGTGTCAAATGCTTTAGAGCAGGGGTCTCAAACTCAATTTACTTGGGGGCCGCTGGAGGCAGAGTCGGGGTGAGGCTGGGCCGCATCAGGTTTCCACAAGAAAAACTTTTAAATAATTTTAATCTTCTGAAATGTCTTTATTTTTTATTTTTAACACAAAATAATATGAAAAAATAAATAAACAAATTAGAAGAAAATAAATAAGAAATTAATAAGTTGAATATATGAATATACAAATAAGTTATATAAGAAAATCAATCAGTAATAAGTAAATAAAATAATAATAATAATTAGAATAATTAGAATTCAAATGTCTGTATTAACAGTTCTTTAAGCTTTCTTTAAGCTGTCGCGTTGAAGTTTCAATCAAGTGTTTAGCCGACGCACAAATAACGTCATTTCCTCAATATACGTCATTTCCGTTCCGTGCCGTTCATAACAAACTCGCGGGCCGCACTAACATTAAACTTTAATAATAAGGTGGGGGCCACAAACTATCGGCTCGCGGGCCTCAATTGGCCCGCGGGCCGCGAGTCTGAGACCCCTGCTTTAGACTACGAGGCCTTATGAAGAGACATTTTGTCTGGACTGAAACGTGTCCATCTTTGACAGCCAGTGTAGAAATCACTAGTCTTACAGCTGCCAATCAGCACTGCTTTTCTAGGAGTACGGAAATCCCAAAGGTCATGACAGGCTGAGGCAGCCATGCGGCGAAGCAGAGGCAGACGTACAGACAGAATCTGGAGAGTGACCAGGTGTCTACGTCCGGCACAGCCAACATCCACATGCAGCATGAGCGCACGATCAAAGGAGGCTTGATAGAGACAGAGGCCTGTTAAAATACCTCCACAACAACTACTGCGGCCGTCTGGGGGCAAAGACGCAGCCCAGCAGCATCATCAAGAGATTCTTTTCGCTGAACTCAGTTTCACTCATCCCGACCTCTCCTCTTGCTCTCCTGCCTCCCTCTTGTCCATGTCTCTGTCCTCCGGCCCGCTGTCCCCAATCACAAGCCATGGTCTGCGGCCAGCTTCTTTATTAGCCCTGACCCAGCGGACCCCGAGACTGCAGAGCAGAGCTCAACACTGTCTTCCTGCGCTCTACTTAACAATGGCGGAGTCCTGTATGCATCTGGTTTGTGTGTCTGTGTGTGTCACTGTGCGTGTTTGTGTTTGGGAAGGTTGAAAAGCAAAAGGGGAGGAGGAAGAGCAAAATGTGCATGTGCGCATTCCCCTGTTGCTTTGAATTTCCGCTCAGCCTCTCTTTGATCTGTGAACTATTAGCAGTCATCTGAAGCGATCCTCTCAGTCTCCACACACGACCTCTAACGGCTGCACTCAGTAGATTCAGCAAACGGCACCTTTAAAATACACATTCATTCCAATAGTTTGGGGAAATACCTACGTGGGATGAAGCACACACAGCTTTTTTTGCTGGGAGTTTTTTGGGGTTATTTGCCTAATGTGACTAAATTGTAAGTATTCAAAGACCTCTAAAGCAGAAAACTAATCTAAATGGGGGTTTCTGCAGTTTGAATGAACCAATTCAAGTGGGTCTCTCCGTCCAAGATGCATCTCTACTACTGTCCGTACTGTAAAGACTGTAAATATAGAAGAAAGCCACGAGTCTTTTTGTCCCAGCCAAACTCCAGACGTCATTTTGCATAAAATAAGGGGTATGCCATTTGTGCCACATGTTTTACCGTGGGGAGTCCCCTCAAGAAGCGGCTGCTCTGTAGTGAGTGATGCAAGCTGGAATAATGAGCAGTAACTCCTCCGCATAACGTGTGAGTATCTGTGTGTGACGGAACATTAATAACACCTGCTGGTTTTTTCGATAAAAATATGAAGAAGCAAATGCTAATGTATCATAATGGGTTAACCACCAGCAGCTTCACTTTTATAAACGCTGACCTTTGACCTTGTTTCATCACAATTATTATAATCAGTATTGTTTACAATGACTGGAGAACTTTTACTTTTTACTTTAAAGATAATCTGCTCAGTGCATTTACTTGAGTAAACGATATGAAGCAGTGGCAGAGGTTTTTTAATTTTTTACCTTTGTCACATGTTGCTGTGTATGAGCCTGTGTTGCTGCAGACTCTGGTCCTCAGTGGCATTAGACCAACTTTTAAATGTTTTGGGTGATTGGTTTATATTGGGTTAATGATTCAGTACCGTGAACATAATAATGTCGTCTATCTGTGACGCATCATTAATTCATAAAAGATGCTGTTTTTCACGTTGGGAGGATCTGAATCGAATGATGTTGATTGACGCCAACTGGCTGTAACTATCTAAAGATAATCTGCAACACGCTTGTTTTCGCTGAAATGCAGTAGAAAAAACTCCATCAGCAGCAGTGAAGGTGCTGAAGCCTGTAACACCAAATTAGATTCGTAGTATTTTGCTTTAAACAACACACACTAAGGCAATTTTTACTGTTTGTGTCGACTTCCTGCTAACTAACCCGCATGAACAATTCACTTAATTTAAGAAAGAGGTCTAATCAACTGCAGCCATTTCTTTTTCCCTCCATTAAACAACAGGGACGGCGACACTGTGGCACATGAAGCTGAGGAGAATTCAATGAAAACAGCATCACTGGCATCACTTAAATAGAGTTGATTTGAAAACATGCAAACTTCTCACTTTTTAACCTACTCTGGTAGTAAAATACAAAAAATAGCTTTTGTTCCTTTGTATTTCTTTATATTTTCAAAATTTTCATATGTCTGGTATCTCTCTACTGCAGGAACACTAGCAACGAACGGAAGCTGCATATTTTTCTGACTTTAGCATCATTTTGGTGAAAATTTTGCTACGCTGCTGTCATCTGTTACTGGCACATCTTTGTCACATCTTTGTCTTAGATTAGATTCTCACCATTATTGGATTTGTTAGGCTGGTACAGATTCAGGTTTTTATTTTCAGTTCAATATTTCAATAATCACATATTTGCCATAACATTATATTACATGCCCCAAAAATTAGGTAACCATTTTCCACAAAGTCACATAGAGGGGAAGTGTATTACTGTACCCCTGCAGTAAGAACTGAAAGTAGTTTTTGTACAGATGTAACCGAGTGGCTGGAGTTTCATCCATCATTCCTGGGTTCAAGCTGACTACAGTCATCGTGTCCTACATGAAGGAGTTGGTCACAAATGTTTCAATTAGGTGAGAAGCTTTGATCAAATGGCTTGACTCTAGGTTTGTGGAGGAGTTCTCATTGTATGGCGTTCTTTAGTCCCAGCTTTGGAAACAGTCTAAACCCAGCATCAGCTCAGACCATGTGCCCTGATATTCTGAACCTCACACTCCTGGTACTGGCCCTGCTTGCCCAACATGGCTGACGCTACAAAAAGCACATTTTATCCACCTCACGCATTCATAATGCTACCTTTATGGGGTATATATGAGTATATGTTGTATGTATGAATGCGTGCTCTTGTGATGCCGGCCTTTATAGCTAATAGCAGCACCGCTGGGCTTCACGGACATTAAAAAGAGCCTGGTGTGACCACAGGATAAACACAAGCTCATAAAATGCAATGTGTGTGTGGGGGTGGGTGTATAGGGGTGCACCTATATGCATTTGTGTCAAATAGGTGCATCTGTCTAAGTTCATGTTTGCAGTAACCTGGGCCCTGCTGCAGGTTATTGCTTTCTTAAAAAAGTGCATAAGAGCTGCAGTGAATTTAACTCCAGAATAATCTGTGTTGGTTTTAGCAGATTTGGTTTATAAAGAACAAGGCTTGACTGGACCAGGTGTAAACATGTGACACAGACTCAGTGTAAGGACTTCTTATAGCTTTCCCTCCAGCAACCAGATGTCCTTGAACCTTCAGCTCCCCCACAGATACTGACTTCCTCCTAACCTGTATCAAATCCTCTCATCAGTTGATAAATATCAACTCTGTCATTGCCTCTTCTTGCCTGTCAGTGGATGTGACCCACGACTATTTGCCTGTCACGGATGCAACTTGGGGTTATATTCACATTTACATTTAATCATTTGGCAGATGCTTTTATCCAGAGTGACTTACAATTGAGGTACAAGCAGCAAAAATCTAAGTCGAGGAGAAAAACATCAAAGCAAAGTGCGATCAGAGAAGTGTTTCTGTTTCAAGAGAGGCAAGTACGTGAAAGAGCAGAAAAGTTTGTGCAAAGGAAGATGTGGAAGAGTTCTGTTTTCAGCAGTTTCTTAAATATTGAAAGTGAGGTCGCTGAGCACGCAGAGTGTGGCAGCTCATTCCAACATCGTGGGATCACTGAGTTGACAAGTTTTCCTTGGTGTCTTCTGTGTGGAACTGGGACCACCAGACGCCATCTGCTTGTGGAGCGCAGCGGACAGGAGGGATTGTGGACCTGAATGACTGAGTTGAGGTAAGCCGGAGCTGTAGAGTTGACCACTATGTAGCCAGAGAGACAGAGCTTTGAACTTAATCCAGGCAACAACAGGAAGCCAGTGCAGAGATCTGAAGAGCCGTGTGACATGAGTCCTTTTTGGCTGATTAAAAATGAGGCGTGCTGCCACAGTTTGGATGATCTGCAGGGGTTTGATCGTGTATCTAACCCCATCAACAGTTCATTGCAGTAATCGAGACATATGACCAACCCATGCACAATGTTACAATGCACAATATTCCAAGAAGTAGGGTCTGATCATTCTGATGTTGTGGAGGGCAAATCTACACGACCTACAGACTGAGGCGATGTGTTCCGTAAAGCTCAGCTGATCACCGATGATGACCCCCAGATTTCTAACCGACTTAGCAGGGAGAATCACTGCAGATCCAATGTTGATGCTGATGTTGTGTTTTGTTAAATTCTGGCTGGGAAGACTAGAACTTCAGTCTTGGGGATGTTGAGCTGAAGATGTCCTTCTCTCATCCAAGCAGAGATGTCAAAGAGACAGGCAGAGATGCATGACGAGAGAGTGGAGTCATCCGGCGGAAAGGACAGGAGGAGCTGCGTGTCATCTGCATAGCAGTGATAGGAAAAGCCATGTGAATGGATTATAGAGCCCAGGGAAGGAGTATAGATGGAAATAAGAACAGGACCAAGGACTGAGCCCTGCAGTACACCGGTGGAGAGGTTATGAGAGTTACAATCATGCCCCTGCCAGGATACCCTGAAGGTTCATCCAGACAAGTAAGACCGAAGCCCGACTAGAGCTGGTGCAGAGATTCCTAATTTAGAGAGTGCAGACCACAGGATCTGATGCTTCACGGTATCAAAGACTGCAGATAGTTCTAGTAGAATTAACACAGAACAATTACCTGCAGCTTATGCAGCCCGTGTATATACCACAACAGTCAGAAGTGCCATCTCTGTGAGTGACCCCTCTTGACGCCAGACTGGTTGACATCGAGGAGGTTGTTCTAGGAAAGAAAGTCTGAGAATGGATTAAGACGGCTCGTTCCAGGGTCTTGGCCAGAAATGGAAAAAGAGACACTTGTCTTTAGTTCTCCACAAGGGAGGAGGCTCCACTGTTGAAGGCTTCTTCAACTGGCGTCTGCAACTAGAAGTCCAGTCCCACTTCCCCGGTGTGATCCAGTTCTCTGTAAGTGTGAGCAGCTGAACAGCTGACTGTGTAGCAAAATCTGGAATGAAGTCAGCCTTGTTCACTGCAGACTGGCAGTTCCACAGGGCAAGACAAAAAGAGGCTGGCGAGAAAGTGGTCTGGGTGAGGGCACACAGGTGGGAGAAGTGTCATCCTTGGGAGAACGGCATGTCCTGCGTCTGCAGCGGAGTAGAGGGATCTGCTGAAAACACATTATGAAAAACAAAACATCGGCTTTCCGAAGTGGAAGGGGGTTAAAGTGAAGAAAGATCACAAAGTGCATGATTCTAGACTTGCCCAGGTAGACTCGCTGGTCTATACACAAGTCGGTTTTCACACAAAAGAGAACTGAACGCAAGAGCTGATGCTTCAGCAAAACAGGTGCCTTAACTGTGGTTTTAATTGGCTACAACCGAAATCACCCCCTTGTTAAAACCCAACTAATTTGTGTGCCTTTGTTACGTCAAAGGTGTGATTACTAGGCTGAAACTATCACCAGTGAACCAATAGGGGTTCAGTGTCTTGCCCGAGGATTCATCGCCACGTAGCAAGGAGGGACCGGCGATCGACCCACTGCCCGTGGACAACTGCCTTACCAACTGACCCTCTGTGCCTCTTGTGTTGTCTTCCTGGATGCTTTGTAATCCCATAGCAGGTTAGGTTCCTTCCATAATCCCTCTCCACCAACATGTTGATTAGTCCACCAAGAAACAACCAGGTAACTAACCTCACCTTAGCAGAAAAGGAAGTGTCCACCCTCATTTAGCTACTGGCCCTGCTAAGCTAGTTAGCATGCTAACTATGTGCTTGAGTTAACTACACACCATGTTTAAGCTGGTTATTTTGCTAAGCTGGGAGCATACTATGGTCCCTGAGCAACGACATGACCCAAACACGGACTCCACCTTTGTCATGTACCAGAGCTGTCGAACCAACCTTTAAAGCGAATAAAGCAAAATAAAGATAGATTTTTCTTTTTTATTTAAGGAATGTTTAGTTATTTGACACCAAGTTTTTTAGTTTTTTTGGGGGGGGGGGGTCACCCTATGCCTGTTCCTGAAGATGGTTCCAAGTAAAAACCAAACGCTCGGCTGTTTTCTTTTTTCTTAATTTGATAAATTTTTAATCTTTGATTCTGGGGAACTTGCTGTTCTAGAGACCTGGAAATGTGCAGAACATGGGGGGTGACTTTCATGCAGGGGGTAGAGGCCTTGGTTGCCCTTATAATCTTAACTACAACCAGTTTCATCCTGTCAACTGCTGTTGTGGGTTGTTATATTTACACGAAACCCACTTTGTGCAACTTGTCCGGGAGAAAATTAATGAATTAACAATGAAAATGATTGAGATGGAGCCATGAAGGTATCACTGCGATGAGCTACAGTGGTGAAAACAGTAAAATGTCTGTAAAATCAGGTGTGGATTATCAGGTCAGGTTTTGCTAACTTATCTCGATTTGCTTGTCCTTAAAGTTATCGCATAGTTAGTTTTGTTAAGATATTAAACATAGGTGCAAATTAGCCACGTGGGAAAAATGTTTGTGTTTAAAAGTAACACACTAAAAATCTTTGGTTTTGGGTCAGTACCAAAACCTGGGTACCTTATTGGTATTAGTACTGAGAAACATTGCTTTGCTTTGATATTACACAACAGCCATGGCAAAAAGTGACTGCATATCCCCCAGTGAGGGAAGAAAGAAGGGGTGGATAAGAAGTCCAGGGAGGGAACCGAACGAGGGCTAGAGACAGAATGAAAATAGCTGTCTGGGTCCCCAAAGGTTGCCCAGTTATTATAAAGCCATTGTGGTCAGTGTGTCCGCTTCCACAGATCCTTCTGAGTCACGCTCAATAAGTCAACCCTTATAGGCCTGTCAAGACAGAGGGAGGGAGGACGTACAAGGCTAAGGAGGCACCTGGCTCACGTTCTTAAGCCACTGCTCTTCCTCCTCCTCTTCCTCTCAACACACACACACACTAAAGCCTAAAGTGTACACCGAGACGCAGACACGGTTGTTCCACTCACAACCATCTGCAGGGTGATTCCTGGCCAAGCAAGGAAGGAAAAGCCAGGTGGGTGGAAGGGCAGGACGAACACAGGCAGGACAAAAGACAAAAGTTTCACGACTGTAGCCAGAGAACAATGGGTGGGTGAAAGGAGGAATGAGGGAGAGAGTGAGAGAGACTTTGACGGGTGTAATGAATGGGTCAGTTCTGGGCATGCAGGTCCCGAACTGCGATACTGAGCCAATTCATATAACTGCTGCCAAAAATAGGTTTGTGTTGAGCTGAGTTAGGACGAACACTGCTCCCACTTCTACAGCCTCGAAGCACTAACAACCTAGATACCGAAAACCACACACGTGCACGGTCGTAACTTTTGGACTCGTAAAATTACATAGTTTTATCCCCAAACTGTGTATCCTTTATCCTAAGTGTCTGGGCTTGAACGTGGCAGACGTTAATTTCATTCCTAAAACAATTTACAGTGACAATGGGTTTGAATCCTTAGAAGTATGTGTCACTTTATCCAAAATATCCCTAGAAATTTTCCAACCCGTTCTTGCAGGCATTATCATCTGTAACATCTGTAATTCTTTTGTTCTTTAGCTTACACATTTAGCAGCTTAATGTCCGAGCTAAGATGATTTAGGCCAGCATGGTGGTGCAGTGGTTTTGATTGTCTGTGAATGTCTGACAACATGTATCTGCTGCTACTTTTTTTTAGAGCCTTTCATGAACCCCGAACATTTTTAGGCAACATGGACCTTTTGCTGTTTTTTAACCCTTTCA
Organism: Channa striata; assembly: GCA_033026295.1. Lineage (NCBI taxonomy): Eukaryota > Metazoa > Chordata > Actinopteri > Anabantiformes > Channidae > Channa > Channa striata. Next base: position 742,992 of record CM065179.1, read on the forward strand.
GTCCTTAAAGTCCTAATTCTGGAAGGAGGAGCCTCTGGTGTGCTTTATTATAAATGATTCTGCTGGATCATTAGCTTTCATGTTCACTGAATTCACTTAAACTTAAAGAGAAGTGGCTGATTCAGAATTATCGAACGGTTACACAGTTGATTTACTTTACTCTAAGAATGAGGAAACCCATCTGGTGAAAGGTGTTGTGCCTTTCTAGTCTTTCCAAGCTCCACTTTTCCCTAGTTCTCACTTCTTTAACTGCATGAATAATGTACATCCTGAACAAACATTCCAATTAATCTTTGGTCTAAATTTTATACTTCTTTCCATTCGCTTTTCTTACTTTCTCTACTTTCCCACTCTTTTGCATTGCTTTGTGTTTGCAAACCATTATCGTTATCTACAGTTGTCTAATCCGTTGCTGCTCTGATTTGCCTAATCCCCATAGTTCTTTAGATGCAGTGAAAGCTCACGCAGGAATGCACAAAAGGGACTTATATATGGTTATTTTAGTTCCCGACTTTAGTTTCTGTTGTTTCTTTTCCTGGAACTACTCAGTGAAAAGGCGGAAAAGGTCCATATGAAAGATGAAACCAGCAGCTTTAACCAGCCACCTCCTAGCAGCTCGTGACAATATCACACTAAAAGAATCTGGTCGCAGTATCAATTGATGATATGGAAACAGCTTGTGTATCATGTGTATGGTTATGCCCTCTTTTCCTCCAAGTCCTTCACCCCTCCTTAATTCCCCCGCACTCCCTTCTTTTCACTGGAATTGTCACCCTAGAAAGTTCACACGGTCTCCTCTTTGCTGTGTTTCCGGTCATAAATCTCTGCAACACACCGTGAAGGCACATCCCCTCGAAGGGATTTAACACAACACCCTGCACCCCACCGGCCTTCCTAAGAAAAGTGCCACAATGGCTGGCACACACATTTAGACCAGAACTGACACTTTTTTCCTGTATTTCATTTGCTGATGAAATTCAGGAAAACAACGAGGAGCAGTCTGATTTCAATAACCACATCAGAATGAAACCACATTTTGGGGAGTTTGTGTAGAGAGAGCTAAGAATCCAAGACGATGATTTGGGTGTGTGTGTGTTATGTCTTAAGTTGTTGTCTGACTCACGATGCTCACTGGGGGGTGGAGTGTGTGTGTGTGTTTGGGGGGGTTGGTGACTCGTGTTTCTCAGACTGGGCCCTGGCTCTGTGGAATCCCTCAGATAAGGGCTCCTGCCTTAAAATGATAGAAAGGCAGTATTTATTAGACGTGCTTCATGGCTCACTAATGCCCCATCGGCCCTCCCGTCCATCCGCCACCTTTCTCTCAGGTCAGCACATGTCACCCACTGACATCTCCTCTGAATTTCAGCTAACTCCTCCCTGCTCCCCGCTGTCTTGGGCTATGGGTGGCCCGAGTCTGCCGCACCACGGACAAGAAAAACTAAACCAGTGTCAGCCTGTTTGTTTTCTTTACCTCACCGTCAGCACCCCCCACACCTACACACCCTCACCAGAACTACCATCATCAAACGAGCGCCATACATACACTCCCCTGACGCCACATCTACTGTGCCACACACACTCCCAGACCACATTCTTACATCTTTACCCCCCACACTCACACACCACACACCCACAAACACACCTGACCGACTTCATTTCCTGCGAAGCATGAGTCAGACAGCTGCAGTGCATTTACTGGAGTAATAAATGGTTATTAGCCATTCTGATAATACCGTGTTGATGTGGCTGTCAAGGCAACCCAAACCGGAAAAGAAAAAAGGGGACTGTGCGTGTGTGGGTGGGTGGGATGAGCTGGTGAGGAATCTTTGGAGGTGTTCGGGCATGCGGTGGGTCTTTGTAGGTTCACAGGTATGTGTCTGTGTGTGTTAGAGACTGTGCAGATGAAAGAAACAGCAGGGAGAGCCATTCACCTGTTTTTTCTTGTAGAATCCCTTTCTGTCACAGTTGGGTAGGTGGAAGCCTCTCGGGTGGAGCACGTTACGGATTTTATAGTCGTTCAGGATGCTCTCCACCTCCCGCCGACACGGCCCCTAGCAACAGGGCAAACACATTGTAAGGACACGTTGATCCTCACAGAGCCGATGTGAAAAAGGTTCACAAGGAACTTGTAAGTAAATAAAGGTTAATCCATTTCCTTAACATTCGATCAGCGATAACGTTAGGTCGGGTTAACGACGAGTTGGCCACGACATCACACCAAAATAAATATATTTATTATGTCTTATATACTGAAATATACCAAAACTTCAGTCTGACATATTTTGTATTTTCGGAGATAAAAATGCAAATGACATTATGTTGCAGGGATAAACCCACGGCTGGGTCCAAACTGTTGACGTTGACGCCCAAAATGAGACGTCAACTTTGTGAAAAAAGTGGCACGTTGATTTGCGCAGCGTTTGATGGCATGTAATTAGAAAAAACAACGTTGTTTGAATGACAGTAGATGGCTTACAGGGACCTTGCGGAGTGGGTGACCACTAATCGCTCTGTCGAGCCATGTTTTGATGAGGCATTCTCCGTGCTCTTTGTTTCTGCATGTGCATGGAGTCGCACAAACATACCACCTACTACGAGCTGACAACATTGCACTTTTTGACCAACATTATAGGACGGGGTGGCCATCTGTGTGTCGCACACAGCCAGCAGTCTGCAGCTATAACCTCGCTGACCCCCCATTAACACTCATTGTCTTACCACTTCTTCCCTCAGCACTCAAATAACGAAATTGAACTACCAAAGACCACAAAAAGAACATAAAGTTTGCTGGCAAGTAACTGGCCACTACTGGAATTGAACACTTTTAGCAGAGAAAAGCTAGCAATTAAAGGTATTTAGCTTAGAGAATAGAAGATGACAATCCAGTGTAAAGTGCAAAGTTTTGAACATGGTTTCCAATAGAGAAGATTTTCCCTTAATCCTTGAAGACACGTGTCATTTGGTATGAAGCTCTGATGTAAAAATAAAGGGTTTAAATACAATCAAAACTCCACCAGGTACCTTAAGTTTGGGTTTGATGCTAATATTATGAAATAATTTTTAGCGGCAGAAATACTGAACCGTTAACCACCGCAGGTATGGACATACGGCAGCCGGACAGATCGCACCTAGGTGAGCTAGCAGCTGTGAAAACAAAGAGAGATCAGGTAAACCTTGTTCACCATTTCCCTAATGCTACTGATCGCTGCACAGCTAGCTAAAACAAAATGTAGCGGCTGAACGCTGGGATAAGTGCTATGTGTCTTTTCACAGGGTTTAATGTCATTTATTCCTGTTTTTAAAAGGTTAAGTTGATATGTTTTGTGTTTAAAGCTCTACATTACATTGTCTGTATGCTGTAATTATCTTTGAATATTTTGTAGAAAAAACTAATCGGAGGGACAATTAACTTGTTAGCAAACTAATAATTTTAACAACAGCTCATTATCTAAGGTAATCATTACCGGCACATACATAAGCGTATGTGGCTGTGAGTACGTCGGACAGTATTTTAATAGAAATCTCTTGCTTCATTAATTTGTAAAAAACAATGTGCGAGTTTACCTTTAACTCTTAATCAAAGGGCAGCCCTGCCATTACTGTTCTTCCTCAAAGCAGCACAACAGTGTGGATCGGATCTGGTCATGACTTACATACTCAGTCTCCCTCTTGCTTTCCTGGGAGAAGTTCTGCATGTCCATATTGGCTCCTTTTGACACCGACTCCACCTTGTAGCTCTGGGTTTTCTTGTTCTGATCTTTCTGGATCAGTTTGTTGTGCAGTGGAGGCCTGGTGTCCATTGACCCCCGACTAGGTCCGGCCTTTACAGTCGCCACACCGGGCGCCACCGTCATTGTCTGGGTCACATTGGCACTGCTGTCTTGTAGCTGATTTCCAGTGTTCTCTGAATATAGGATGATAAGTCATGTTTTACACGTGCTGATTATAATTATGAAGATAGCTAAAAAGGGTAAAGTCAGAGAAAGATATATAAAATTGTTGTTGTCATTTTTGCACCAAAAACATGCAGGCTGGCGAAAACCCACTTTCAGATTTGCAAAACCTTCATTTCACCATGATGACACCATGTATTCAGGTCAAAAATGTAACCCATCAAGTTTGGACTGAGTAAAACAGACATTTGTTCAGCAAAGCAGTTAAATTGCTTTTTTGTGATTTTACAAAAACATAGAATATGCGTTACAGTTAATAGTGGAAACGAAGAGAGTTTCCAACACTCTTAGAAATCTAGTCCACGTTTAATTTACATGCAGGAAAAAAAAAAAACAGGGAAATACTAAATTATTATATATGTTTCATCGATGTACAGTACGTTTCACAAATTGGACTGGATTTTAAACAATGTACAGTAGCCGATGTGTGTTCCAGAACTGCAGATCAGTCAGATAAATGTCATAATTTACTTCCCCTAATCAGAAGCTGCAAAATATAAGCCAACTTTAGCATGCATCATAGAGCTGTTTTAGTTTGAGGTTCTTACAAATAACTGTGATACAAAATGATGAATCCCTTCTTGTCATGCTCTTAATCCAGCAGAGAATTCTGGAGTGCCAGAGAAAGGCCTGTTTAAAACAGCCAAAATAAAGTTAGCTCATTGCCTTGTGGCTGTTTGGAGCCAGAAACGAAGCCAAGTAATAAACAGAAACATGAAGATTTCATATCCACAAATTTCCACAGTATGCAGACCAAAAGATAGTCACAAGAGGAACTGAGTGTAAACAAGGCTTTTTAAGGACGCCATAAAGAAGACGAAAACGTAGCCTGTGTGTTTATGTGTGCAGAGTGGAGAAGAGGGGATTGGTCCTAAAAGAGGGTGAGGTAAAGCCGGAGATGAGGGAGCACATGTATTAATAGCCCTTGGTGCTGGCAAAGAGTCTGTGAAATTGTTCAAGACCAGGCAGAGCAGGGAGCATCTGACTAGAGGAAAAGCGAGGAGGGGGCTCCAAATGCTCCTCCTTCCTATAGAAACCCGTCATGTGCCACCTGGGTTCAAACCACCACACCGCCACCCGCCACAGTTTGTGGAGCTAACGGAGCCTGGAGATGACGTCCCGAAGAGCCTGAGGGACGAGGAGAACACACATGCAGCGGCTCACACACCCAAACACAGTTTTAAACCGTTAACTCAAAGCAGATTTTGTGTTTGAGAGCTGCGGTGATGGTGGCGAATGGGCATGTAGGGGTGTAGCTGGTGTGGGCAGGCAGGCTGGCAGCCCACCCTTTCTTCCTGACCACCTGATCAATTAGTGATGTGGCGGGACTCCTCAGTCTCCCAGGCTCACCAGGACTTAGAATAACAACACGAACGTCAACAACAGCATCGGTGGCAACAGATGCTCTCTAACCTGTTACGACTTCCTCATGGTTTGTCTGAACTCTTCAAAAGTGTCCATAAATGTCCATAACCAGATACAGAAATACTGAATCCTGTTTAAAATCCCTGCAAGGAGGATTTTTTTTTTTATTGTCAGTATAAAGTTTTATATAAGCTTTTTAGGAAGTCTGGGGCGTTTTGGATAAACACATTATGCAATTTGTTTGTGTGGCACAGGAGTAAACAGCACAAACTGCGGTGAGGAGCTTGTTAACGTCTGGGACGAGAGGATCTCTGGGGACGTAGACTGAGGGCAGAGGAGACCGGGTCCTGCACTTGCTCAATAAGACCAACAGGGGCGCTTCAGAACAGGGCCCACAATCTTCAGCATGAAGCACGAAGGAAATCTGCCTCTTTCCTGTAACTTCCAGGATGCTGTCGTCGTTAGATTTGTCCTCAAAATCAAAAGCCGAAATCAAACCAGAAACAAGGAAGGGGAGCGACTGATGATAGGTGACAGGAAGTGAAATACGAGTTAGGAGTAAAGTTTGGCCGAGTTGACGATGGTCTGCAATTGTGTGTGTGTGTGTGTGTGTGTGTGAGTTCTTGCACATCACACATTACTGCAGCCAAACCAAAGAGCCAGGACGAAGAAAACACACACACACACAGGCGGAGGGTCCTGGAGGCCTGACGTCAGCAGAGCCTAAACACACAACAGTGTGTGTTCACACGGAGGTGGCATGTGTGCCATCCATCCACCACACGGACGCCGTGCTTAGGAGATCTCTGAAAAGTGCCGCTCTCAGGTAAACGGATGTTGACCTATGACCCTTCCCTTTGCCACACGTCGTGCGTAGTTATGCCCACGACCTGCACACATTTTCGTGCAGTGCGCAAAACCCCCCTGAGCTTTACGTGAAGGAAACTCAGTCCACGACAGGAGGGAAGGTCGAGGCCGAGCCTCAGCGAGCTGCTTGGTACGTACAGTGTGTGTGTGTGTGTGTGTTGTCCATCTGTAAGGACCATCTGTTTTCACTCATTGCCGCGTTAACGTCCAGCAGTGTCCAGTAAACGGACGTTAAGACCAGAGAGCTTAAATGGATCCGTGCGTCCATCTTTATCTCACCCACTTCAGTTGCTCCATGCGCAGGGAACCCCCCTCCCCCTCCTGGGGGAGCGCCTGTCAAAGCCGCCAAAAGGCAGCTCCTCGTCCACAGCCGCCAAACTTTGGCTCTTACCTCTGAAGCCGTGAAGCTTTCTGGACGCGGCGCTGGCGCACACTCCCCGGCCGTCCAGCAGCGCTTGCAGCGGTCTGCTCTCGCCCGGCTGCTGCTGGCAGCTCAAGCCTGCGCCGCAGCGCGCCGTGTACACTCCGCACGCCCGTCCCTCGCCGAGGGCGCACGTCATGCAGCATCCGCAGCCGGGCTCCCTCACCTGCTCCGCGCAGTCCTTCGGCAGAGGCTTGCAGTGCTGGAGCGCCCCGGCGTCGCAAGCCTCACATCGGACCACCGGCCCCACGGTGCCGGCGAGCCGGGCGAACGCAGCCAGCGCAACGGCGAGACAGAGCACACCGAGAGCGGGCATTCTGCCTATTAAGCTGGTCACAAAGGGACAGGACGGGAGCTGTCACGGACGCGTAAGGGGGCTCTCTGTGGCACAGCGAGCCGGCTAGACTTCTCCATCTGTGTTCGCTTTTACGCGAACTTGTCGTTTTATAGAGGCGGAAAAAAGCGAGCCGACAAGTCACACCCTCCTCCGTATGAATAATGTAAGCGGAGAGCCCGACGTGAGGGACCGACACTTCCAGGCGCACGACAGCTCCCCGTTCTGCCGTTTAGCGAGGCTGCTTGTCCGGCATCACCCACGTCAGGTCACCGGACAAAGTGCAGATGGCACAATGTGATTCAAAGAGCTGCTGACTTTTGTCTTCACTTTAGCTCATGAAGTTGTTTCGTTGTTCTTACAGGTGACAGGTCACCTGCACCACCGACGGTGGACTGGTTCCGGCACCACATCCCCTGCAGGCTTCAGTGCAGTGTGAGTAAAGTGGCACTGACCAGTGCCAGTGGGCAGCTGTGTGTCTGGCTTCCACACGATAAGACATTCATGTCTTTACACACAGCTTCGGTTTCATGTGCTTCCACGTGAGTCCGAACACCAGCCACAGGCTGCCGGACAAACAGTTTGAGAAGCCGTGTTCATATTTCACATACCCTCAGCAGACCTGATGATCTGGCACTTTGCAGACGAGCATTCAGCCCTCCCTCCACCTCACAGGATTTCAAGTTATTAGAAAAAAAAAAAGGTCAGATTTAGCAGGATCAGCACCGTGCCCCCACGTCTGGCATATCTTCCTGTTCTGCAATAACAAACACACTGAGAAAATACAGCAATCAGTATCAGGCACTGTGAGATTTCCACCACTGAGGCCAAAAAAGTGTTGAGACTGCATTATGAAAAACGAGTGTAAGGAATGGCAGGGAAATGCCTCCGACTAAGATTAGTTTTCTTATTTTTCACGTCTGAAATATTCAGCTTCTGACCTTTGGCTTGTTTATTGTCTGCCCCTCTGTCTGAGGTGTGACTTACCTAACTTGCCGCTGACATTTAATCTAACTCAGCTACTGTGCCGCCCTTGTGTGAATACAGTAAGGTCCTGTCTCAATTTATCAGGCTGTAAAATTGACATGGTTCATCCCGAAGCTCAGTTATTGTTTCATTGCTAATCCAGTTTTCAAACAGTATGAAAACAACCTTTCTCAAGTTGTACATCGTAGCGTGTTGGGTGGGTTGTGCGGTCGTCCACCAGTCCCACAGTGGATGGTTCGATCCCCGGCTCCTCACATGTCAAAGTGTCCCTGAGCAAGACACTGAGCCCCCACTTACAGTAGTTGCTCCCGGTGAGTGTTGGCCAGCTGTACAGCAGCTCCCCCATCGGCGTGCGAATGGCTAAATAAGATTATATGTAAAGAGTCTTTACCGTTAATGCAGAAGTGATAGGAGTCAACCAAACGGAGCACACTGCGGTATGACATTCACTTTATAGGGATCACCTAAATTAGATGATTAAAAAGTCCAAGAGGAGTGTTTTGTAATTTGCCCCAGCACAGTTTGGGTATATTAAAATGAAATCCGATAAGTGCTGGCACAAACATGCTCTTCTCATTTTCCAACCCATATGTTCAACTGGACTCTGTGGCAGTCTGAACGAGCTGCAATAAGAGATACGTTTTGTCTTGCTCAACAATCTTGTCTTCATCGTGCATCTGCATCTTTGTCTTCTTTCGCCCTCTCTGCCTTCTCCGCCTCAAGTAAACCGATATTCCTTGGTTATTAATCTCTCCTTGCTTTTTAGTGCCTCTGTCCCACTGAGCATTCCTCTGTGTTACATTCCCACAATGCAGCACATTTCAGGCCCTAAATCATTAATTAGAAACACAAAGTTGGTGACGGTCCTCTGTAACACTGGCACAGCGCACTATATAATCTGAGGTTTTGTGGCAACAAAAAGATCTGGACACATTTTTTTGTTTCTCTCCTCCATGATTGATTCAAGCAGCAAATGAACTTGTTGTCAACATATGCCGTCTTCATATATGAGCTATAGCATCACCACATGCTGCGGATACTGACCACAGTATGAGCCGCATCACTTCATACAAAATGCAGATGTTTTACAGGCTTTGCATCATGGATCATGTTGACAGGACTGTTATTTTGTGTTTTATCAGTTGGCTGCCTTTCAAGGCCATGTACTGCAGCGTCTTTAAGCTGGATTCTGTTTTGGTAGTTTCCACGGACACAATAACATATTTACTCAGAGCTACTGTGGAGCTGATGTTCTTAGTTAATCTGAACATTCACTAGCTAAAAATACAAAAGTCAAATTGATATCATGAAATGTTAGCTGATGGAAGACGTGGTTAAGATCTAATGAGATCCCCTTGCTTTTGTGTTGGCGGGCTTCAAGGCTGTGTTGTGACTGTGACACGATTCTGAACCACAGTACAGTGGGTCAGTCGTGCCTTGGTGCTACCTAGTGACATGTTGCATTTCTGCAGAGCTGCATGTGCATGTGGCTGCGCCATACCTATAGCATACATTCAGAATCATAACCCAGAAACACAAATGAAGCCTGAGTGAAACCCTAGAGACTGTTACGACAACTCCATTCACAGATGGACATTGTTGCATTGTTGCAAGTGGAGTCTGAGTGTCCTTTTATGTCCATTGTTATGCCGCCAAACTGGTCACAGCTGTGGCTGAAAGGATTATGGTTTTCTCTGTCTGTCCAGCCAAAACCGTCTTGTGACTGTAATAGCTCAGCAACACCTTGAGGGAATTTCTTCAAAATTGGCAAAACCATCTACGCGGAAACAGCAATAAACAGCAGTCAAAGGTCCGGGTCAGCTTGAGACTTGGACTCATGGACGAACCAATTAGAATGTGAGTTTGAAGAGAGATGCATGTAAACTGCACCTTGATTGGTTGTTGGAGGCACATAACCACAGGGTGGAAGTTTCAGTTTCTCTTATGACATTTAAACTTGCCAAAGGACACGATGACACGTGAGAGACAATCAAATAAAAGCAATCTGATGATCGGACCACCAATGCTGTCAAACGATCGAAACCAGATATTGTGGAGGTATAGAGAAGGTGAAAGAAGTGATCCCTGAAAACAGTGTGCATACGAAACACTCTCTGTTTTCTCTTCCAAATAAGCTGGTGGCTTGTTCGTTCGGTAGACTGTTCACCTCGTCTTTTAAGCTACATAACTCAACCGCCAGATTTTAGCGGTAACTCCTGTGAATACTCTGACATATTGCTTTGTAATCCAATAAAAAGGTAAGTTTTCATCATGTCATGTTCAGTGTGACTGAAGTATGACGGACATATACAAAATTAGTAACGTCTCACAAGGGAGTCAATTGTGATGTAACTGAAGCAACTGGCCGTTTAGGGTATTCCGCATTTGTATATTTACTGTCACTGTTTGACAAAGTAACTGTTAGAGCTGAAATAAATGACGCTCAAAGCTGTAAAACAAGATCTTGGTATTAGGTTGGAAGTTCCAAACCCAGATTTGATCTTAGCCCTTTATAACATTGTAGAAGCAACTCAAATCAGAGGAAAACAGATCAAATCACTAAAATGTATCCAAACGTTGCAATACCCTCCTTATTAAAATCAAATTAGCTGACAGCATCCTCACATTCTTCCTTCGAAAACCATTTTCCTGCAAGATGCAGCACATTCTAAGGGGTGAGCAGAGTTGAAATTAATTAGGCATTCCTTTAAGCAGCCAAACAAATGCATTTCTTATCAGCGGAATGCATTCCAAAGTGGTAAACATGCTTGTAACGCAGCCCAAATATTCTAAGATAATGTGCTTCATGTTGCACAGCTTTTCTTGTGCTGCTCGGCCAACGCAGCCACTTTCAGTCTTAGCTCTTTTTTTTCACACTGTTCGGTTGCTTTTCCATCATCAGAATGATTAAGATATAATTTTGTTGAATGATGTTGACTGTGGCTTACCGGGAAAAGGCATAAATAATGTGTTCTGCCAGGTTTGCGTTGAGGAAAGTCATTTGTTACTCCTTAACTCAGCCGGAGTGCTGACAGCGAGGACAGGTCTCGTCCGTCATAGGGCAGCATAAAGATCAGCTAATGAAGCATCCCTGCTTATCCCTGCCAGCTGATGTTTGCATGTGAGAGGTTTTGGGGTCTTTAGAGAGACGTTAAGACTTTAAAGCATGTGGAATATTGGAATAATATGTACGTTTGCAGCACAGCAATGTAAGGATTAGTTGGTGGAAGTTGGAAATCTGCTAGTTCTGTCATAATTAGAAGTGACATCTAACATTAACGGCAAAATTCTTTTAACTGTCTTTTGAATATGACAGGGCAAAAAGTCGGGATGTAACCATCTGTAGGATGCCAGCACAGGTGGTAAACATCTGCCTTTGTAAACCGCCATCTTCAGACCGCATTAATTTTGCTCGTTTGAAGTTAGTAAGCACTGCAGAATCATTTTCTATTAATTTCAAGGCCCATAAAATATGCAGCATATTTTTTTGTTTTTTTGCTCCACAAGACCCAAAAGATGTTCTGTTGGCTTTAAGTCAACCTGGACATAGTTTTCAAACTTTTTGAAAACAAATGTATCATCTTTGCATTGTGATCATTTCCATAATGGATCAATTCTCTCCTGCCACATTTCTTAAGATGGGGAGAAATATTTCATCCAGTATCTGGCTCTGCAGTTACAATCATTCTGGACATGATTGTCAGGAAAATTATATGGAAAACACCAAATATTTGTTGTTTTTTTGGGTTTTTTTTACCTTAAGCCGAGTCCGAACACCAGCACACCTACTATTTGGTTAAATTCGTCATAGTAAGTCTTACCTTTTGCAGACACTTCTGTCTATAATAAAATTGATATGCCATCGTCTGCCATCGATATGCTTCCTGAGCTCTGGTCGGATAGTAAATGCGAGGTTACCTCAGGCTGAGTGTTGGGGGGCGCAGTGTGGTCTGTTCACCTGTGCCTGCCACAGTGGTTAGAACGGGCTGCTTGCATATCTTTTGGATAAAATGTTTGGTACATTTAATAAAGATGGTAAGTGATGAAAACAAATGAAAACCCTACCTGAAGAATTTTAATTGCAAGAGTGAGCAGCTGTGTTTGAAAAGAATAATAACGATAAATACATGAACAATGTTCCAGTGGTTCGGTGCAAGATTTTCTCATTTAAATTCAAGGCGGTGGAGACACTTTCCAGACTAAAAGACAGAAACTCAAAAGAGCTTTAGCGACAGAAAGGCAAAGGAATTTTTACAAGATGCTACCACAACCTGATATTGTCCTCACATTCTCTATTGGTGAAGCTCAATTGAATTTGTTGGTTTCATGGCACAGACCAGACTTTTAAGCACATATTTTTGACAGGCTTGAGGTCAGGACTTTGGGAAGTTCATTCCAAAAGCTGCTCTATCCACAACCAGCTTTTCATGGATGTTGAGGGTCATTTTTCTGTTGGAACACCCAAGTGTATTCAACTTTTAATCAGCTTGAGGTTATGCTAAAGAATTATGATGTAATCCTCGATGCTAACACTACTGTGGCTAACATAAGGTGCAGTGTTCTTTACTCCTCCAAACACAACTTGCGATTTAATTAGATTACCAAAATCTTTGTTACCCTAAAAGCTTTGTCTAAACTGCTTTGAAGTAACGCAATGTTATTCAGCTTCTCATTTTCATATTTTGTATTATTTTGTTATTTTTTGGGGGGTTCCTTCTGAATTCCTGTTTAGTTCTGGTCACTTTCAACAGTACTTTTATTACATTACAGCACTAGTTTACTATAATTTCATTTAGTTTTTAGAGTTGTCAAGAAGCCGTGTGGAGTGATCAGGAATAATGCATTGGTTTCAGACTAGCTAATCTTACTGTACAAGACAAGGTGAGAATTGAATATTTGAGTCGTTTACTTTATTAACATATTATTGTGATAAACATCATCTCTGATGTTTGCATCTGATCTTGGACGTTTGTTTCATCGTCGGCACTCTGCCATCCCTGTGGTAGTCCTGACCAGGGCCGTGCTGGATTCCATCTGATCCAAACAAATTTATTTTGACCAAAGAATGTGCTGCCAATATTCATTAGGCTTCATTTCATCTTTTGTCTTGTTTTTTGAGCAATGGTTTTCTTATTGAACGCAGTTCTTACAGAATGACTCTATGCAGCGTTCGTCTTCACAGTGTCTGATTTGTGGCATCAGTTGGCATCATTTGATATTATTGGTAGTAAGACTGTGGATCACCCACCCACTGCTTCAGCTTACTGTGTTTTCAAGTCAAGTCAATTCAACTTTATTTATGTAGCGCCAATTTACAACAAAGTCATCTCACTTTACATAATGAAGTCCAGACTGTACAGACATTCAGAGAAAACCCAACAAATCCCCCTTGAGCAGCTATAGGCAACAGTGGAGAGGAAAAACTCCCTTTACCGGAAGAAACCTCCAGCAGAACCAGGCTCAGGGTGGGCGGACATCTGCCTTGACCCGTTGGGCTGAGTGGAAAACATTGGGCAGGTTGGTAGGACCAGTAGCTGCGCACTGGAAGACACACAGCTACAAAGACAGGGACACCTGAAGACAGAGACAGAGAGGGAGACAGAGAGGGAGAAAGATGACTACGGGACAAAGAAGTAGTTCCGTATGTGCTAGACAATTCCTCAAAATGTGGTGCCATGCTGCATTAGACACAACTCACAGATGCAGTGATTACACGTAAATAGACTCGGGGCTTGTGTTTTTCGGTGGGGTCGAACTAACCAGTTTGTTTAAAGATCACTGTCACATAAAACTTTCCTGTTTTAAGCTCGTTCGTGTTACACTTCACTACAAATTACTACTGTTCTCATTCAAGTATTAAAATATTCCAACAGTCCATTCAGTAGCCGTTTCATCTAGGGAATGAAAATGTGAAGCAACAGCCGTCTGCCTTGTACGGTTAGAAAACACATCTGGAGGCAACAGGAGAGAGACAAATGTGGAATGTGTGGTGCTAGAAAGGTGAAGAAAGAGCCAAAAAAAGTTAACTAGCTGTAGCTTTTTTAATCAAGGCAGCTGCGTGTGGGAGCAACGAGAAAGTAAAGAGGTTAGGGTTCAGGCATGTGTTATGATGTGTTTGTGGTGAAATATGCCCCATTTGTTTGGGCTGGGGTTAGACATGCCTGACAGCTCTCAGCAGGAGATCCGGGTCCTGCCCAGCAGAGGCTTACTCTAATTGGTCAAACAGGCAGTGTGGCACTTTGGGCTGAAGTCACGCCCGGAGGCCAGTTATGGCATACTTAGCAGCATAAAAATCGGTCGTGTGCTTGCAGGCGCTGACTCTCTTTAGGTCAGCAGTCCTCCAAGGCAGGGGAGGAGGCCGCCGCCACGGGAACGAGATACAAGACGAGACAACCTTGCCTGCCGCTCATAGGGTGACCAACTCAAGTGACACTTTCCTGAGAGTGGGCCAATTCCGAGCTGCTAAGAGGATCAGTTTCCCCTTCCTGCCCTGACACACATACCAAGAGTCAGACACAGCCACTTCAGACACTGTGAGGTGCTTGCCATGTGGCCTTGCAGCATAGATGGGATCAGAGAGGCTTTCACTGCAAAGATAAGAGATCTTAAACCTGACTCTCCCAAAGTCCAACTGTGACCACAGGTAGGCAGCAGTCAAAGGCCTGCGTGGCAACACATACAATGTGCTCTTCACACAGAATAGAAGGTGGGGTAGGGAGGAGGTAGGGCACTGTGGCTGAGATTTAAAAGACCTGAGCCGGGCAGACACAAGAAATGCATGGCATAGTCAGGGAGAGACACAGAGAGGTAATTTCTAATCTGGGAGCTGACGAAGCACGTCACATATAGTGACGTGATATCCGGAGAGTGGGCGTGTTATCCGAGTCGACAGATCCTTTCGGAGAATGTGTGAATGGATACTTGGGACAGAGAGCTCAAGGGAGGGAGGAAGACATTTGTTAGAAGAAAAAGTCCCTGAGACTATTTTGTGGTAATAAGTAGAGGTTTAATGGACACTCGTACATAGACTCAGTGATTGTTTTGGTCTCTTCGCCCCCACTAAAGAAATTCCTTTTTAAACATTGCATGACATTACCATCTCACGTTTACACTGCCTACAAACAAACAAATGCCTCTTTTTGAAAACCTGAAAAAATTGTTTTCATTGAATTTACGTTTTGCAAGATTTGATGAAGATGATCTTCAATGCCAAAGTAAAAGAAAGGAATTTAAAAAATAGATATTCACTCCTCCTTCTACTTTAAGACGTCACATAATTAGGTAAAGGGAGATCAACTTTTTAGCATCATGCTGATCAACTTTCTTTGGGATTTAATAACCATTGGAATAAAGTCATTCCATCAATAAAAAAATAGACATGGAAGGGTCAGGTAAAAGTCTAGAGCAAAGCTTCCTCAAAAACTGAGTGACCCCGGAAGCAGGAGACTAGTCAGGGAGTTTGTGGGACACTCTCCTTTGACTGGTGAAGAACCCGCCCAATAGAGAATGTGTGACTGTTTTCAGGTCACGGTTCTAAAAGGCACCACCAGAGTGGGCCAGAAGAAGACTGCTGCCGTAGCTTTGCCCCATCTCCATCAGACTGATTTAAACTCTTAGTCAAACGAGATGTAAGGTGTGCAGGTACGTTTGCATACCTCCCCAGACCGGGCAGCATTGTGTCGCTGTATCGACGTACAGTCTCTTCCATCTGGGCTGCTGCAGCATCTTGTAGCTTCCTCGGAGGAGCCCCAGGAGTCTTCGTAGCCATTCAGCCATTCATGTGAGGACAGCCTGCTCTGCGCACATCTAAACCTGAGCCACACCTGTGCTGTGTATAGAACTGACTAGAGCCTGACTTTCTTACCCCCGAGCTGCTCTCAATATGACTCTCTCATTATTTTGTGCACTGATCCTGTTTTTACAGGCAGGCGATGAATAGAGCTTATGCATTTAAAATTAAAAAATGAAAGCTTGTCATTGATTAAGCACTATATGTTTGTGCTGCAGAGAGCACTGTCAAACAGGCGAGCGGACGGGCCATTATGTATGAATGCAACACTCCCAACGCCGGTACATTTCGACACATGTTGGGGCCTGACGTGACACTGAACAGGTGTGTTTAGCCCTGAATGGGCTGAAAGGCAGCGTGTTCTGCTCGCCGGCTGCAAAGTGGTTCTGGCTGAAGCCTGCCTCCTGCTAAACCTGTGCTCCTGACACGCTGTTTGGATAGCCGGTGACTGATTAGATCGTTATGTGGAGCCCCTCCACCATGACGTGCCTCAGCTGATGCACTCAGGCAGCCAACGGTTGTTCGCAGCAGCGTCTAGCTGTATCTGAATGGGTGCTGCACACGTGGAGGCGCTGACAGGCTGTATAGGAAAATTCAGGTGTGGCCGTGATGTTGGGCACGTACGATGGCGTGTGTAGCGCTACGTCTCTCGCTGTAAATGTTTTGGTTATTTCTGTCAAACCTGTACAACGTCTGTCTGCTGTCTAATATTTTCAACTAGTTTGCCAAGTTAGGATCAAGCTGAAAATGCTGGACATGTGCATTGTGAAACACCTGTGGGTGAGTAATTAACACCCAGATTTATCTTTTCCCTTTGAATTACTCACTGTGCACACACACCTGCGCTTCGGTGGTACCACGAAGGGCACGTTGAGCTCTGCAAATTAACAGTGTGTGTAGGGGGAGAAAGTAATGGCTCCCCCAGCATATCACTTAGCAGGAAAGCTGAGTGAGGCGACAGTGGAGTGGGGGAGCGGCAGTAAAAGCTTACTAAAGTAAATACACTGTACTCTTCTGTCAGCAGTGGAAAAAGGGAGATGAATGAAAACGAAATCTCACTCAAGCATTTAAATCAGTGTCCTCGCAAGACCTTGAGAACAGCACATTTCCCATCAAACAGCAGATTAATCTCGTGCAACTCATGCGCGGCCACATCCCGGTACACTCGCAGTGCTGGGAATGTGTGGGAGTCCAGGCGGGAAGGATGACAGGGAAAGACGGGAGGAAGGGCTCAGAGCGTGCTTCGCATCATCTGATTTGTGGGAAGTGTCAGGGACAGAGCAATAATAAAGATGCTGGGAGCGAAAGCAATATGGGCCAGCGTCGCTCCTAAGAGCCGCCTCGTATAGGCTGTGTTTCCGTGCCATGGAGCTGCCCACTCTCTGTTTACAGTCAAACAAGAGGTCTGCTTAAATTCTGAGACTTGTAAACATTTTTTTTTGGATAGATGTCAAGCTGTATTGGGGAGCTATTAAAAAAAAGACATTCGGTGGTATGTCAAAAATGAGTTTTAAGTACGTTTTTAATTACGTAAAGTCCAATTTCATCGTTTGAGTATTTCAAGCTGTGCAGCAAATGCCACTAATTCTCCCGACTTTGAGTGTGTGTGGGAACTCAAATGTACGAGTGCGACGCTCCCAGCATTATCCAGACTTTATCATGAGAGTACAGTGGCCGTATCTGGACTCAACTCGTCGTGCAGGCATTGATCATATCTCGTCTAGATTACTGCGACGCGCTGTTGATGGGGTTACCGGCGTGCACGACCAAACCCCTGCAGATGATCCAAAATGCAGCAGCACGCCTTATCTTTAACCAGCCAAAAAGGACTCGGGTCACTCGGCTCTTCAGCTCTCTGCACTGGCTTCCTGTGGCTGCGTGGATTAAGTTCAAAGCTCTGTCTCTTGCCCACAGAGTGGTCAACTCTACAGACGTCTGCCAAATGCCTAAATGGAAAAATGTAAATTTAAATGTAAATGTAGAATGTGCGTGAGCTCGTGTGTGCTGCTTTGTCTTGAATTTTTTGGGAGAATTAAAAATGAGTGAATGCGCCTGTTGATGACATTTCTGACTCCACGGCAGTTTTAGTTAGTGACAGAAACTCTGAAAGAACCTTTCAGACATGCGTCAAAATCCAGACATAATCTAGACTTTACCCGGGTACCCGCAAACGTTCACACATACATTTACTATCGATAGTAAATGTATTTAGACGTTAATTTAGTGAATTTAGTAAATTGATAGTATTAGTTAGTGTCGCCAGCCATTGCTTCCGCAGCTTTTTGTTCATTTGTTTCTGGATCTTTTTGGAGAATTGCTTCACAAGTGTGAACGCATCTCGGCTGGACTGTCTCTCCAAGTTGGCTGCATGTCTGAAAGTGAAAGTCTAGACAATGAAAGTCTGATTCTCTGATTCTCCCGCCGTGCTCATGTCTGAAAGATGCATGTGCTGTAAATGAAACACTGTTCCCAGCAGTTTATCACGCTGTGCCTCCAGTGTGCTCAGTAGCCACATATTAGCATTAATTAAAATCATAATCACAAACTCCTGGAGCCTGGGGTGACAAAGAGATTAGGATGTTTCTGTTCACCCATGTACATGACAGATTCATATTTGCAGACGATATAGTCTAATGTATTTTTGCCACAACCACCTGTGAAATTCCTCATGTTAACTTTATTTCTGACACAAAATATTTGGAAGCTACTTGACATGATGAAGAAGAGAAAGTGAGAGAAAAAAACACAGTCGTGCACGCACATGGGCTCATCAAGGCCTGCACACATATGCATGCAAATATATAACCTTTCTTGGAGAGCCACAAGTTTCTAATTATATCCTGGGTTTCAAATAAAATGCGTTTACAGCCAATTTGTTTGTGTAAATGCCATTCTTGTCCATATGGAGAGATGTGACCATTTCTACACTCGACACCATAAATAGTTTATAGCTTTTATTTGTCGTGGCTTTATGTTGTATTGCCAAGCCCTCAAAAGAATAGAAAAAGCATATTTTCCCACTAATGGCTGCGTGTGATTTACAGAGTCTGTCGTTGACACGGGGGTGTCTGCGCTCTCAGCCCGAGCGTAATTAGACCTCTGGAGCCCCATGCAGCACAAAACACATTAGACAGAAACGCTGCTCTTCCCAGAGACGCTGCTGCTGTGTGGTTTCGGGTATGATGCTGAGTGGTCGGTGGATGAGAGAAGCGCCTGGAGGTTTCCCTTCCCAACGCACGCCTGGTTACACGTACGCACACAGAGGTCAATAATATCGGAGTCAAACATAACGATTAGCTTTGACACACTTTCAGAATCAGATACACGGGGAGAAGAAAGAACATATAGATCGGCTCACTGCAAACCCAAAGAGTTGGACAAGCACGAGCTGCTCCCTGCTGAGCAGAGAAAGAGTGGATTCCCCTCCCTACTTCGCCCTCGCTGACCCCCGAATGCTCACCAAGTGGTTCTAACAGGTCACAAATGAGCAGGACTTCACACTTTTCCAACACGCCCCTCCTCCTCTCCTCCTTCCTGTCAATTTGCTTTTGTTGGTCTCTGTTTCACTTTGTGTGGATAAGAAGACCGCTGAGAAGTTTCTGTTTTGGGTCCCTGACCAATAATTTCCAATGACACGTTGCGCTCATCCCCACAACATGTCTCTTAGAGCGAATGGATGGGGCAGTACACGGCGTGATTAGGTTGAAAGCGCCGCTCCGTGTTGCTAAAAGCACACGGTGCCCTGGAGCTGGGCCGTTCACACCCAACGTCTCCGTGTGTACGTGTTCGGGCGTGAAGCCCTTAGAGCAATGCCACATTCAAGATGCTTAACAGTTTGTAGACTTTAGATCCCGAATCGAAACCAAAGCACCTTGAGTTGATTTATTTGGGAGCTCGTACGCCAAGCTCACATGAACGTCTTCTGCAGCATCAGTTGGACACACAGTTAGGGGAGTGACAAGGCTTCTTGTTGCATAGGACATGTGTGGAACAGGTGTGTGCGTCTCCAATTGTAGTGTGACGACAAACATGGACAGGCAAACAGCCACCAAGCTCACGCTATGACACAGTTGTGTTAAGCTGCCTGAAATGAGGTCGCAGGTTACTGTGCGGTGTGTGTGATGAACGGGGGTATAACTGACACACAGATGTCTAAACTGAGTTGAGCATGACACGTGTTGCAGAACCAGGATCTGATCAGGGGCTTTGACACAAACAGGCACAAATTCATGTCCTACAAACACACGCCTCCGAGACAGATGACGAAGCTACAGTGTTATCTCCTGCGTATCCTGCGTCTGTCTATGAGACACCTTTTCTTCAGTAGGCTTATTCTTACTGGCAAGAAAAAGGCAAGAATGGTGGGAAGTGATGTCGTATTACAATGTGTTTGAGTCAAACTGAAACCAGAAATGCTTCAAGCCTGCACTGTAAATAATGACCATATCTGTCCAAGAGTGATTCAAATGACTCAGTGTTTTTGAGGCCATCATTTTTTATAGCTCATAACTGACTCGATCCCCATATAAATCGTATCAATAAACCATGGATGAGCAACAGAAAGTGACATTTGGCTTTTTGCTCAAAGAAAAGCAGTAAAAAAATGATTGCGTTGATAATTCACTGCTCCCTATTAGTGGTGGTCCTGCTGATTGTGAGGACAGATTGATAACATTGATTTTTGCTGCATGTCACAATCACCTGACTGGTGAGGACTGGTGGAGACAGATCAGGAGGTTTCAGCAGCCAATCACAGCGCAGCCATGCAGTCTGTCAATCATCCCGTCACAACCAATGGTTTACCCCACAGCTGGGCTTAAGTCCTGCCTCCTAAACATTGCAGTCAAAGGGTTAAACAGAAATTCATTATGGTCAAATCATTCGGTGGGTCGATTAAAAGCCACAGAAAACAGTATGGGCTTATTATATTTCCCTGTTCTGTCCATAAATTGATGCACGTGAATCTTCAGTCCTTTCACAGTGCGTTTTACATTATGCCACTTAATATAAAAATGTTTTATTAGGTAACAGGAACAGCTTCTGACAGAAGAAAAAAATGACTAGAATGAAAGAGAGTAGGACTTATTTGTTTGACGACACACCTAAACCATGATATTTAGTAGAGATCTGCATTTTTGAGACCCAGCACAAATACTGGCACATGAATCAAACATACACTTAATGAATAAGAAGAGGAAGTGAGGGAATAAAAATGCAATGCAGAATCATTTGACATAAAGCCTGACAGATGCTAAATGTACATGAGGAGTAAAAGTTAGTGAAAATTTCAAGCAGGCGAGGAGGAGAAGGAAAAACGCCGGGTGTCGACGTGCGTCTTAGTTTGGGGGAGGGCCTAGTGCGTGGATCCGTGTGAAGACAGTCAGGACTCTGCTGCAAACTCTTGAGATGATGCAAGTCTCCTGATGCTCTTACATCAGGCGCCGCGCTTACACGAGCTGTGGTTCTGAAACGGTTAACTGCCCCCAAGCTGAGCGTGCACATACAATAACGCACAGATGATTAAACACGTTTGCCACACAAGCTTTCACTCCACATCCTCCCTTGATCCCGCACCCTCTGTGCTCTTCACGTGTTCTTTATTTTAATACCTTCCTTCCTGCTCCTCCGCAGTCGGCTCCACCACCCCCACCTTTAACCTAAGCGGCAGGTGGGACATAAAATGTTGGGAGGTCTCCAGCTCAGGACATCAAAAAGATGCATCATGGGGGAGTCACCCCGACAGACTCCAGATTGCTGCCGTGCATTAAAAAAGTCATTGGTGACCAAGAGGAGAATAGAAAGAGGGATACGACCTGTCACTGAGGAATGTCCCCGAAGTGGGTGTTATTTTTTTCACAGCAGGCCCTTCAGCCACTCAACCACTGCGTGTGTGTGTGTGTGTGTGTGTGTGTGTGTGTGTGTGTGTGTGTGTGTGTGCACGCACGTTCAGGTGACCGTACATGCATTCCTCTCACTCGTAACACGGTTGGGCTGCAGGCCTGCACGGTTTTCAGTGTTTTTCAGACACTGACACTTTAAGTCCAACTAACACTAACACAAAATCATTTGTCACAAACTCATTTGGACCTGTAGGGAATAATGACCCACATAAAGGCCGGTCACTGGGCTGATGCGTAGCGGCTTTGGCGAACATACAGTTATTACCCCGTCTTTTATTTTAATGTCATTGTTTTTTTTCACCATAATAAATCATCCGGAGGTAACATGTCGTATTAGTCAATTATAACCTCAGACAAACAATGTATACCCTTTTTTTATTGTGCCATTTCTTCCCTTTTTGAATATTGAGCTACCCCAGATCAGCAGCAATAACTTGAAGTAATCATTTCCTGTATGTCTCGCACTTCATTGTGGTTTTGTGGTTTTTGGACGTTTACTTCTGCACAGCTCTCTAGGTCCTACCACAGCATTTCTGTTGGGCTGAGGTCTGGACTTTGACTGGGTCATTCCAAATTGTTGATTCTTTTATTTTTCAGCCATTCTGATGTAGATTTGCTGGTCTGCTTTGGATCATTGTCCTGTTGCATGACCTAATTTAGACCAAGGGGTTTTCAGACAGATGGCCTCACATTTGTCTCTAGAATCCTCTGGTATTGAGAGCAGTTCAGCCTGTAGGCTCTGAGATGGAGCTCTTGGGGGTTTTTGCTTTTCCCGGAGCATTGCACAGCCTGACCTTGGGGTCAGTGCGCTGGGACGTCCACTCCTGGAAAGATTGACAACTGTCTTCAGTGCTTTCCACTTGTGAATAATTTAGGGTTGGGGCGATTCATTGACGTAATCGATGGGCGATCGTCGACACATCGTAGGTCGGGCTACACAAAGATGTATTACCTGGGTCAATAAAATACCTCACAGTGCATTAAGTTGCTAAATTGTAACTAGAGCACCAAAATGTACATATTTGTGTTCTGAAATCACCGGATATGAATTTTTCGAGAGACCTTGGAGATTAGCAAATAATGTGGAGCAGCTTCTTCTCTCTGTGTATGAGCTCATTTAAGTGTCCCTGTGTGCAGCAGAGATGGGGAGCACAGAGCTCAGGTAAAGTCAGAGCTCCTCCTTAACTCGACCGACATCAGAGCTAAAAACGTTCCTTCAATTAATCTATAAGAGGAAATGAACACTTGTTGCACGATCATAAACATGCAGAAGAGCAATAATTTCAGTTGTGCCCACAGTTCTCCATCCACCATCACATGTTCACCGCAGCGAGCTTGTTGGCTAATCGCTAACTGCTACATGTGCTGCACTTAATGCACCAACTGTTCAAGCAAATGTGTCACAGGTTCTGGTGGACACGGTCACGGTACCGAACCGTACAGGACCCATCATCAGCAGACAGAGGGGAGATTCCATAGTGGTCTGTAAAACACAAGTTACCCGTTAAGACCGGCCCACCTTTTTGGTGGGAGGAATAAATGGAAATATTATATTGAAATATGAATGATTAATGAATTAAATTTGTTATTCTTAGTAAATTATGTTATGTTATGTTATTTTATTATGTTATGTTAATATAGCGACCCAAGGGGGGGCGGTCTCTGAGACTCAGACCTCTGGCCGCTAGGGATCGTGGGAGTTTGGTTCTGTTTTGTGGGTTATATGTTGAATTAGGCAGCAGTATCGTTTCCATGTTGTGTGTGTTGTGTAGCAGCGGTTTAGCCAGTGGGCGGAGTTTATGTTGACACCATGACTACAACCTCCCGTCATGGTTCCTGTTGTGTTGTTCATGTCTTGCCCACTTGGATGTGGCTTTTCTGGGTTGTGTGAAGTACACAGCACGAGAAGAAGCCTGTGTTTCCCGTGACTTTGTTACTATGTATTATTTGAGAATTAAAAAAGAGAGTAAAGGGAAAATAATTGTTGTTATAATAATTTCTATATTGTCAACAAAAAAAAAGGAGAGTAATCTTTCTCACTGAAGAATGATGAACTCTGATTGTTGTGAAATGGTTTTCTAACCCTTTCCAAATTGAAGTGCTGCAACAGTTGCTGCAACGTCTTTCCTTCGTGGCATTGTGTTAACACACAAGTGAATGCTCCAGACCAACAAGCCTCTAAAATGTAGAGGCGTGCAGACCTGCTGACGATCACGGCTGATAAATCGCAGCACCCAGCTGCAACGTCCCCGCTTGAATCTTGTGGAAGCAGTAAGTTGAGGTTGTAGTTGCCCAATACCAAGGGCCGCCTGCTGGATTAACTAGTGTACCAAATGCACAGTGTGTAACTCTGAAAACTCTCCAACCATTTTCTTGTCTGTGTGAAGGGGACAAAGAATTAAAACCGTTGAAGTCGGCATAAATTTTTGACAGTTTTTCAGGAGCTAATGAAGATCAGATACGGGCTGTCTAAAGGCTGCACTGGTTTACTTATGACATCAATGTGAGTTAAACACAAATGTCTGCACAGTTTAGGTTTTTTGTTTATAGATTACAAAGTCTGTGCAGGTAGAGTTTGCTTCATGGATTTCATTTCACAGACGTGATGAAGACCAGTGACTGTAATGGAGAATGCCATCTGATCTCTGAACTGTTCAAAGTAAACTGAACTCTTGTACATCTCAAACATATTTAAAGTTAGAAGTTAAAGTAACCTTTGGTTCAGTTCTTCTAGGTTCAAGCTCTTGGCCAAACCTCGGACCATCCTTTTTTCCTTTTTCCTCGTGTTTGGGATCGGCGTTATGGTGAATAGAGCCCTTGAGATAACAGAGGATATGAATCACAAACATGTGACACACCCGTCTCTGATATTCATTAAGGGCGGTTAAGCATTTTTTCCATCCTCATCCTCCAAGATGTTAGTCACCCAACAGACAAGAAAAGGATCAGAAAGAGAGAACAGAAGGGAAAGGGCGAGAGCCTGGTGACGACCCCGAGTAAGATGAGACGTGGTCGACTGAAGATTTACCATCTGTTTCGTGGTGTGACCTTCACATTCGAAGAAGTGCTGCAAAGTGCAGTGATTGTTGTAAATGACGTTATCTTGTCCAGTTCTCTCTCAACAATGAACTTTGAAATCACAGTGACGAGACATAACTTAGTTAAAGGCCTCGAAATAGGAGTAAAAAGTGGACGTTTGGTGGTCAAGCTCAAAAGGGGTCGAGGAGGACGTGACAGTTCGACGGGAGGCAAATGTGGCAGGAATATGAAAGTGCCACTGTCCCTCTGAACAGCCACAGTAAACGCACACAGGCGACTGTTGCACAAACGCCACCAACCGCCATTGAAAGTGGAGGAGGGTGACGACAGTAGAAAGATCGCTGGGGTTTAGATAGAGGCTTTTTTGGCTTTTTTGAAGCGTGGCCCTCTGCCCGCCTCGTAAACTGCATTATTCTGGGAAAGCAGGAAACCGGCTGGATTTCAGGAGCGCCAACGACGGAGTGAGAAAAGAAAAAAATTGCCCTTTACTCAATTGTTTCTTCTCTCTCCAGTGACTTCTTCTCATCTTCATTCCTCTTCAGGACTTCCAAAACATATTAATGTAGTGTAGCCTCAACAAAAAAATATGCTATTAGTAAAAAGTTAAATGAAACACAGTTACATTTTTCGAAGTGCGTCACATTTCAGTCTGATCAAATTTGAGCCAGTGGAAGTGGCAGTTAGAACTAAGACATGGACGACGTGCAGAGAAAGAAATGGGCCTGGCAGGATTTTTGATGTGCACTGTCAGCCGACGGGTTACAATGCATAAAGTGATTCTCGCTCGTCTTCTTCCCACAACTGGGGCTATGCGCCGTTTTTTCATGCATGTGCTGTAAATTACAAAGAGAAAATTCCAAGTATCTACTTGTGTTCTTCAAAGTTTCAAACCACATTGTACATGAAATCCACGGGAAATTAGCAGAAGTGTCTTAAAAGATGGTGGGTTACTGCACCAGAAGTTTGAGTTTGAGGCGAGCCAATTTGTATTATCTGACAATAAACTTTCAAACCCATGAAAATGACATGGAGTTGAACAAAGCTGTGAAATGCAGAATGTCAGAGCCTGTGGACGAACCATCAGTTCTTATTCCTTCATTCCTGCTTCCTTTTTCCTTTTCATCTTCTCCCAGCGCACCAGGAGGTCTATGTTTAGACACGATCGAGTTCTCCCGAGCCAACGTGGTGTCTCTGCATGGTGAACGTGTCGCCGGAGAGAGTTACAAGCCCTGCCCTCCCCACCGCCCCCACCTCCTCCTTGGCAAGTGGCAGCCAGTCAGCTGATTTGTGCTGCTGAGGGGATTTGATGTTCCACATAGGCTATTTAAGAAGCACTGAAACCTCTCACTCCATTTCTCCTTTCACTACCTCATGCGTTGGCTCTCCAATAATCACACAACCCACCCCTCGCCGTACTCCCTTCCCCCGTCCCATCTTTCCAATCGGTCTTTTTTCCCCTCCTGCCCTTTTGTGGCATTTATTCTCTTTCTCTGTCAGTCCACTACTCATTTTAACACCTACACCTACTGGTGAGGGATGGACAATTTCAAACGCCAGGTTTCTATTAAATTTGATCTCATGCAGTAGTGAATTTGTACTTTGATGTGACATTTAGCCCATTATTGTCTAAGTCTCTATTTGATCTAAATGACAAAATGGGAAGTTAGTAAAACAAACTATACCACTGTTCAGAACACGACTAAGTGTTTTATGATTTGGAGAGGATTGTATTTATGCTTTCTGGTAGGAAACTGGTAAGAGATGGTGCATGAACCACAGTCTCACTGGTTGACAGGCATTGATTGTTCCATGGACCACCAACGCCTAACGCACATGGGACATACAGGAGAACTGGTCAAGAAAGCTTGGCTACCAACGTACTAATTCAGGGAACATATACATATTCAGTAAATTGATTAGAATACCCCTTCATGCATACTGTGATTCTAGTCCCCACTGCATATGCTGGCATCAAAGCAGAATGGGTTATTAATTACTGGTTTCTGTTTGAAACAATTTTAAACTTGCATGCAAAAAAAAAGTTAAATGTAACGTAACAGTATGTAAACCAGGCAGGTAACCAGGCGATGATTTTCTTTGATTATCAGTGTCAGTCAGTAACTTTCCCTGCATGTGTCACAGAAAGCTTGCAGAGATATTGCTGTAGAATTTTTAATAACATTTTGAGGCTTAAATTGCAGCCTTGCAGTTTGAAAGTTGAAACCCGGAAGTGCCTAGCAAACGCATAACCCTGTTTCCGCTCAACGCTGTACAACGCACTGACATGGGCACAATGGACTGTTTTCAACTTCTGATGATGAATAAAATTACTGTATTCATATAGTTACAAGGGTAAACGTTTAAATTAGAGCCAACAAAACAGACTGAAAATGAAATTACGCCATAACAGCCATTTAGCCTAAACCCACATTACAGCTAATGCAAAAGCATTATTACATGTACTGTATGTTCTCTAACTTCAACTTACTTGATCATTCTCCCTCAGCAGTCTGAGGTGTACCACAGGGCTCAGTCCTTGGTCCTCTTTTTCACACATCTATACTTCTTTCCTGGGCTCCATCATCCACTCACATGGCTTTTCCTATCACTGCCTTTCACGCCAGCGGCCTCGTGTGGGGTTGAGTTTATCCCAGCTGTTATAGGGCAAATGGCAGGGTACACCCTGGAAAAAGTCTTGAGTCTATCTCAGGTCCCACAGAGAAACATACAGAGACAACCGGAGAACACGCAGACCTCACTGAGGCAGGCTGATTCGAACTGGGGACCTGCTAGTTGTGAGGCTTGTGAGGCTTGCCACTCCACCACTGTGCAGCAAATACTTGTATTTTAGAGAGAAAGGTTTTTCTGTAGCTTCCTAATTTGGTTTTCATCTATACAGCACACATATAGTAAAGTATATGCATGCAGACAGACCTATAGAAATAGATAAGTCAAGCAAAAACAGTGTAACACACACCCTTTCCAGCATTGAGTGTAACCATGCAATACCGCGGGCTTTACATTCTGAGAGTGTCTCCGATCCCTGCACCTCTCTGTCAGCAGCTCTGCATTTACAACGGAAACAAAATCATCGCCTTGGGACTTCACAGCAATGTAGAAAGCACACGAGAGTATGTCTGAGTGTGTGTGTTTGACTTCTCTGGATGTTTATAGGTGTTTGTCCCCATAAAATTTAGGGAAACAGAAGAGTTATCTGTCGTTTCTAAAAAAGTTAGTGCAGATTTCTTAGGATGAAAACTAGACCAGGAAGTGAAGATACCAGAAAACACAATGAAAAATGAGTGGCACAATTCTCTGGTTAAAAACAAAGATCTTAGCACAAACCATCAGGGGATGAGTACATAATAAATATTACTGTTATTAGCCACATTTGGTGAAATATACTGTGCCAAATAACTCACCAATATACGGAAATTCTTACAACAATGAGCTTTCCCTGATGCACCAAAAACACTGGCTTACAAACTCTGTGTACTTGTAATGTGCAAACTGGTCTGCGTTGCATGGTGCTGGGGCGTGGGATAGTTTATTAGCTTGAGTTTTTTAAGTACTGGCAATAACGTTCTGCATCTGTCCCAAGTCACAACTTTGAGGCCTTCAACAGAATCAACAACAGACTTAATGTCTCATGGCTTTGCTTTGAGTCTCATATGAAAGAGGGGATGTACTGGAGCCTAAGAGGAAGAATCTTAGCTCAGAAACTGAATGGCTGTTCAGGCTGCTCAGTAGTAGTTTTAATATGCATAGAAACAATAATTGTGTCTTTATGGTAGGAAATGAAAGATTTGCTTGTCAGCTGTCGGAGTTTGTGTAGGGCCTGATAGCAAAGAGAAGAATTACCAAGACTTTTCTTCCAAGAACTGCCCTTAAAAGTCTCTTTTTTGGGGACACCCTGCAAGTGCCGGGTCGGAGCCTTTTTTTTGTATTTGGAACTGTCTTCGTCTGGTCACTGTAGGGCGTGGTGGCCAAGTGGTAAGGCGTTGGTCTCGTAAACCAAAGATCATGGGTTCAAACCCCATCCATGCCTCTAAATTGCAAAAGGCCTGTTCCCTTTAAATGTGTCTTTATGTAAATAGTTGTTTCTATTTTCAAGTCAAAGTGTCCCTGAGCAAGGCATTGATGTCAAAGTGTCCCTCGATAGCATAGATTTCTCCACCTCACCTTTGGACACTGCTACAAAAAGGTGCTCACACTATAAATTGAGTAGAGGACGCTTTCAGACATAATCATAATCATATAGGTTTGTAGGTTTGTTTTTATAACCAAATGTTTGCCACAAACACAAAGACAAAACGTGGTCTCCTGTCTGCTGTGGCATCAGGTCTGAGAACGGTGTTTTTTGTTTAAGTCCTTGATTTACCTTACACACTTTAACCAGAAATGGCGTAAATACCTGCAAATATATTCCACCGTTGTAGCCTTTGAAAAGCCAAGTTGCCCCAGTTAGTCCAGTGATGTGGTGCAGGGGCAATTAAGGCCTGAATGTTCTGTCAAAAGCCCCAGATCTGTCTCAAAAGACTTTTCCCTCAGTGCTTCTGGTGGAGCTGGTAAACCAATGGAGAAACACTTTTATTACTGTGGAAATATCTCCATATTACAGATTCCCCACTTTGACATCCGGGAGAAAGAAAATATCCTGTGGCTGCGACTTATTAAGGCGCAGAGATGAGATAATTCATGTTGTAATTAAGATGGGATGCTTGTGGTTGTGCTGCAGTGAAGCTGAACTTGGATAGGCTGTATTCTGTTGAACACAGGCCCGTGATTTAGTTTTTAATCACTGGAATGCTTTCGTGTTATTGATAGATGTGAAATAAAATCAGCAATTTTCAACAAGTGTTTGGATGAATGAAGCATGTTGAATACAGCAGCCTCTCACCCATCAGCCACCGTAGTGGTTTTGAGTGTTATTGAACCTAAAGGTCGCTCTCTCCCTTCCCACTATTGGGTTCACACTCTGCATTGTTGTGTTCATGCACCAAAAGTAACATTTCAGCTCAATAATCAATTTAAGGTGAATAAAAACATAGAATTTACGGTGTCTGCGCAAATCCTGAGCTCAGCATGATTTATCGCCTACGTTTAACATCAGACAGAAGATGCATACAAGGTGTTTGGAATCGAACGTTGATCCTGCTGCGTGGAGACCACAGGGGCTTCCTGCAGTCAAACAAAAGGGCCTGTGCTCTTCTGTCAGAATGAGACGGTCTGAAAGCTGCGACGTCATCACGTCACAGCGCTCGGGCAGTGTGTGATGTGGATGTGCAGAGTGAGCTACGCAGAAAGTGTCCGTACACCTTAGTGGTGCCTGTGATGTCCGTTTGTACTCAGACATCCAGCTGAAATCCAGCTTCAAATCTACTAAACCATGGTCTTGTTTCAAACCTTAATAAGTTTTTTGTTTGTCTGGGTATTTCTTGGGGATGCAGTAGTTTTATTCTGCTAAAACAGTAAAAAAGAAGCTGGTTTTGGATGTTATAATGAAATAAATGACCACATAAAGCAACAGAAAAATATTTGCTGTCCTGTTAGAAAAATTAAATAATTTGTTGTGAATGAAAAATATGGTCCGACAGTTAGAAAGTTGTGCTGGTGAACAGTGAATACATTATTCAAGACTACAGACATCAAATCAGCGGCTTTAGTCGTGTCATCACAGCAGAACCCAGTCTGCATTTGGATTTTCAAAAATGATTTATTTGTTTTGTACTCCGGATGACCTTCACTTCATCGCTCCCATTTTATCCTGACTGGCACCAAGGCTGCCCTGCACGGCCTCACGCAGGTTTGGAAATGCTCATTTCCTTCCTGTAAATTGTTTATCAGTACTGAATTTCTCAGGGCCGTGTGTGTTAGGGATGGTGACACGGAGAGGGAGGTAATGTAGGTCAAGGTGAGCTTCATTCAGAAACACAAGGGAAATAAACAGAACTACACTCCTTTAGGCACACGACGGGCCGTGAAGGAACTTCAGAGTGATTCTGACACAAAGCCAGGATAGCGGGTCCACAATAACGGAACACAAGTGCCAAACTCAGAGCAGACAAGCCAGGAAATAACACAAACCAGATCTGGTTTACTACAATTCGTGACACAATTATAGTACAGTAAATAACTGGCAACAACAGTGCAACATTTCCTGAGCCTCTTTGATTTATTTACGACATTTTAAATTTCAAATCGTTAATTTTTCCCATTTGTATCTTTCGGCCTTTTTCTTCCACTTTTCATGTATCTTCATTTTCTTTCTTTTCTACTTGCCATTTTTCCATTTCCCATCTTCATGTCCTTCATTTGTTGTCTTCCTGTTTTGTCCTTAGTAGCTTTTTTGGTAGCTCAATGGGTAGAGACGCTGGAGGGCGGCAATGCGGGATCAAATCCCGATGTGGGAAACCCAGCCTCCCCACCAGCTGTGTCCCTGAGCAAGACACCCAGCAGCAGCTCCCCGGGCGCCAACCGTGGCAGCCCCCTGCTCCCTCAAGAGGGACGGGTTCAATATGCAGGAGTAAATTTCACTGTAACATGTATGTGCAAATGTACATGTGATCAATGTGACGAAAATAAAGGTTCTTCTCCTGAATTTCTTTGAATCCATTGGCACACCCTCTCCATTGCTCTCTCATTTTTCTCTTGACTTCATTTTCTGTAAATATTCACACCTTCTTTTCCTTATGCTCTTACCATTTTCAGTCTCTGCTCTTCTGCCACTTTTACCTCCATTCGCATTCATCCACTAACTAGTCCCAGTTTTCCTTTACATGGCTAATCTAAAAGTGGAGCCTGTCCTCGTGGTGAACACAGGTTTCTACTCTATTACAATAGCTTTTATTCTCTTATTTTCAGTTTTACTTTTAATTTAAAGTTACCTTTGAAGAAAAGTAACTAGACTCACTTTACCATTGCCAAAAATGAAAATTCCTTTATGATTCCTCGTGCATTAACAGCACGACCAACAGGCACATGGCCACATTTACAGTACAACTTCATGGTACAGCCTTACTTTTTAAAAAGTGCCTTGTACATATTCCCACCAAGGCTTCGAGTTATGGCTTTACACAAACACATTCGTCACTTCCAAATTAAAGCGATAGGCCAGAGCTGCCTGCAGCAGATTCCTCTTATTGGGAGAAAAAGTACAGAAATTGGTGGTTCAAAAGTAACAGATTACATATTGGAGAATGTCACTAAGTAACTGTTAATGGCGTCTAACCTAAAGCACCAGGGGGAGAGAGACGAGGCTGCGTGGCTGGGTCAACAAAATCCCCCCAACGCGGCTGGTTTTGCATTCTCTGCACCGTCCCCCTTTTCTGCATTTGTCCTATTCCTCCAACTCTTCCTGCCATTTTTGTGTCCTCACCTTTTTACTCCCAGCATCCTTCGTCCCGCTTTTCTTTTCTCTGCTCCTTACTTAATTACGGGAGTTGATTGTTGGCTTTGCTTTGCGTTGACATGCTAACAGTTATTGCACAGAACAATGCATTTATAGTTACACCTCTTCAGGATGTCCACACACAGGACGGCCTCTCTGTCTCTCCGAGGCTGGGAGACAGCCAGTGCCTCTGTCCTCCGTTGTCCTGCTGAGCAGAGCAGCTGAATAAGCTCATTGTGGGCCTGTGGAGAGTGCAGGTGCACCTCTTCTTTTTCACCTCCGACCCTCGGCCCTCGACCCCACAAAGCCCTTTGTGAACTCTATTTACTCTCGACTTCAATGAAACTGCAGTCCATTACCAACATCTCCTCTCTTCCTTTGTCTCCCCATTTTCTACTTCTCTCAAGAAACCAATTAGCGACAATACAAGTAGGTTAGACTCTCTATTCAGAGTGGGCATTGTTAAACACAATATCAGGAAGCATTGTGAGCTAACAATTAGTGGCAATGGGGCAGTGTAGTGTGTCACTGACATTGTTGGGAGCTGCACAAGGCTGAGTTTGTTCCCAAAGAGGGAGTTAGACAGGGGTGGAGAAAGAGAGCGGAGGGGTTCCCAGGTGCTAAATTAGCCCAATATCAGCCCATGTGTCCCAGTCACACAAGACTCTTATCAGGAGCAGGACTCAGGATACAGGAATGTGTCCCTGAGAGGGCGTGCTGCTCTCTGTGGGCGTCGATGTTTATGTTGGCCGTAACCCTACCTGGACGGGATTGTGTGTGCGTGCATTCATTCCGGGATTTGTGTCTCACCGAGTGTATGAGCTGAAGTGTGTGAATGTGCATCAAGTTACCTGTGTTATTCTGTTTGGGTTTTGTTTTGCGCTGAAATGCGCTGGACCGGCTGTTGTACACACTTATTGGATCACTCCGAAAAGGAGGTGTTAGCTCAGGGTCTTCTCCCGACCTTCTAGCCTGGAGATCACGACCCTGGATCATTGCCTTGGGCTAACGCTAACAGCCTGGTCGCCACGTGAGGCTTCTGCCCCCGCCACTGCAGAGAGGCTTCACTCGGCCGGTGACGTCGAGCTAGAAGGTCACGACCAGAAGGTCAAGGGTTCAGTCATTATTGTTATCCTGCCCCAGTGTCTTTCACTCCGACACACCCCCGCTGCAGCATGACATCACAGTACAAAGGGAGTCTGGAGGAGGAGGGCCGTGTGGAGACGTTAGCTGACAGCTGACACTCGTCTCTGTTCAGTACTGAGAAAAAGGACAAGCGTGAGACCACCAGACCTGCCGGACACAATTAGCTTTTCCAGGTAAAAAGTAAAACCTGATGAGTTGGAGTCTTAACGACAATGAACCATGTTAGGAACACAGCGTGACGCTCAGCTGCAGAATAACAAAACCCATCTGATTTAAATTTAAATGAACAAATATCACTGTGCTTAATCAGTGTTACCATCAGGTCAATAGGACTGAAATAATACGTGAGGAGATATTCAATTAAATGCTTTAATTAACAGTATACTGTGTATTATCTCTAAAAGGAAAAAACAAAGTGTGGTTCTGCTGTGTGATGGTACTTTAACACCTTTGCCCCAAATATACCCAAAAAGATGGCAAAAAAAAAAAACCTCTGTGACGAACTGTCTTTAAATGTCTACCGGTCCTGCCTGCCCAATGTTTTCCACTCACCCCGACCGGTCATAATTTCGGATTAGGCAAAAAGTAACTGATCGGAAATACAGGTGATGGACATTGTCAGCTTTGTATCATCTTCAGAACAGAACTGAAAACATAATAACTAAAATGTAGTTATTCGGGGGGAGACGGTGGAAGCATTAGAGGTGACCCGAGGCAAACGCTGGCGAAATTAGCTGATTGTGACGAGACTGGCGACTGTCCACATCGGTGCCCACAATCCTGTTCTCTCTGCCTGCCCCCCTTATTTCCTCTCACGCCGTCGGCCTCGTTTCCTGCACTCAGTGATTGGTTGTTTCTTGTTCTTTTCTAAATATTACGTTCATCATTTGTATTTGACGGTTGGACCAGGAGCTTCTCCATGCTCTGTTTCCGTTTCATTAACAGCAATCAGAGAGAAATCTGGTTCACAGCGTCCAAAAAAGTTCAAATGCTGAAGGAGAAAAGTAAAGACGCGTGTTGAGGACCAGAACTTTGTCTTTCTCCACATGAGACACATGTTGTGTCTCCTGTGATGTAACAAGATGTAAGACGCGCACGGATAATAGAAAAGACAGGAAATAAAAGCAAAAAGGAATGTGGCTGAACCAGAAGATGGAAAGAACATTGGCGGAATGTGAACCAGAGATAAGTTGGGTCCTAAAAATTCCCGGTGGACAGAGATAAGAAGCAGTACGAACACATTTCCTGGGATTTTGGTTCCCGGACTTGAGCGATGGCTCTCCTTCTAATCCTGTCTGTGTTCGGGTCCAGCTGCTGCTGACATTAGCAGCTTCCTGCTAACGTCACCGGCGTTTGTAGCTAGGCTCACTTCTACAGACTGCAGACGATTGGTCAGTTCGTCATGTCGGCAGGTCACTGTAGTCCTGCACGAGCGAGTTACAAAGCCTGAAAATCATTTGTCGGTATTTTTGCACTTTCATCCACTTGCTAGTTTTTCACTACTGTAGCTTTACATTTGTGATCATGTCAAGACAAAACGTGTAAGTGCTGTAGTGTTTTGTCAGAACTTTTTGGGGATGAATATAATGGTTAATGGAAAACTATCGTTGTATTTATCGTTGCCAGTCTTCAGGTGTCCCCCCCAGCTTATGTCTGTACTCGATACTCGAAGACATCGATTGCATCTTTACGCTTCCAGGAAAATGAAAATTCAGACAACTGATTAAACTATCACATAAGGTTAAGACCATCGGATGACGGTCGAAAAGACTCAAACAGTGTAAATTAAAAATATTAATAAAAGTATATTTTCCCTGGCTCTAATTTGTCAGAATCGACACGTGAAAACACTGTGATGTACTGTCAGCTATGTCCTTTTATAACACAGGTGTCATTTGCAAATTATATTTATATTTGCAGATTAATACAATAACTTGTCCTCAGTTGTTTTTCTCTTTAGTTTGTAACAAATGTAAAATATGAGAAACTAGTTTGACATTGTGAGAAATGTATTCCTTCAGCCAAATTTCTCCTCGCTCCAGTGTATTACTTCGCCTTGACAGTTTGCCCCTCAAAATATCAACCGTATAATGTATGCTGTATTAGCATTAATGACTTTCTTTCCATGTTGCATATCTCACTGGCTTTTCACTGAAAACAGCTGCTGCTGGGAACAGCACTGATGGGGGGGGGGTCAGACTAAACCTCAAAAGGCAGTTGGTAGCCAGCAAAAGTAAAAGGAGAAGCTAAAGTTTGTTAAGACGCTGAGAGAAACTGTAACAATAAGTAAAATAAGTGTCGGTGGGCTGATCAAAATGATTAAGACGTGGATCAGCACTAAGCGTGTAAGACGTCATCGGCCCCCAACACGTCCTGGTTCACACAGCTAAAAGCACAGGGAGCTGGCAAACCTGAGTCATGGTATTTAATCAGTGATGCAATACCACGAGAGCCAACACACACACACACACACATAATCTGTCCCTCATTAGGTGTATTGTGGGAATGCTGATGTAATGCAAGTTAATCTGCTGGCCTCTGGCTGCCTCGGTGGCCCAGCAGGAACTCTTTGTGTGCGACATTACTCCGGCCCCGCCCCCTGGAGACAGGTTCATTAAGATTGACGCTGATACCCAAGTGCCCGGGCCTTTTGTGCGCGCGTGTCAGTCATAGCGGAGACAATGCAGTGAAGAAGTCGTCCAGAAAGGCGCTGCTTTCTCAGCATGTGCCAAAGAGCACGTAGGCCAAAAATCAGGACTGGCACGCAAAATGTGTGTGTGCAGCTCACCAAACGAATCCTGAGGCCTGTTTGAGTGCGAATGTGTGTGTGTGCGTGTGTTAGTCCGTGAAGCCTCAGGGTGTTAGAACTGTATTTCAGGTTTT
The DNA here is from genome assembly GCA_033026295.1 of Channa striata. Classification (NCBI taxonomy): domain Eukaryota; kingdom Metazoa; phylum Chordata; class Actinopteri; order Anabantiformes; family Channidae; genus Channa; species Channa striata. The sequence goes on from CM065179.1 coordinate 779,066, forward strand.
GCTCAAACAGGTGGAAAATGTGAGCGAGTACGTGATTAGTTGCCAGTAGGGTTCAGTGATACTATTGTCTGACCACATGGGAGTGTGTCAGACTTTTTCCATCACAGTAGAGGATCAGCAGTTTTGCGTTAATGTTGCCATGAAACAGTCCGGTTCGTTTTTTCGTAATGTTAGAGTAAAATCACTGATACTTATAATTATTATTCTGGACAACAGTAGCCTTACGACGGCCTTACTATTTGTGGCCTTTTGGCGAATGACTCTGTTTCTGTATTTTTGTGCTGGTCCTGGTTGTGAGCCTTTGAGAGCAGCGGACTCCTGAAGATTTACACATCCGTTGTATCTGTATGGAGCGACAAGCCAAACCACCGTCATAAACTGAGGATGATCCAGAAATTAGACAATGTAATTGTGTGATTGTGAGGCTGGTGGCCTGTAGTGACACACCGTGCACACACAGTGGTGCATCCCACTAAAACGTGATGTCGAGAATATAAAATACACCCCCCCAGTTTGGTCTGGAAGCTCCAAAGTTGCTGCAGTCACACGGCATCGAATGACAAATGAAAGGAAGAAATCGGTGGCTTGGGTTCGGCAGGTCAGGCCTGCAGACTGCGAGCCTTCAGCCCACCAAATTAAAAATAGGCCGGGGATTATTTGTAGGTGTTACACCCGTGTGCAGTCAAAACAGCAGCAGCACACTTAGCGCGGCCTTTAAATAGCTAACTCAAATAAAGTGAGGAGGCCAGGGATCAGAGGCTGAGAGGGAATCTGTGAGCGAGGCATTCCCAAACGGAAGCCGGCCTTTGGGTTTCCAAACACCACTCGCAGCGAGCAATGCCAGGAATGTGAAGCCGTCTGGCAGCGGCAGCTACGAAAAGTGCTGGGCCACCAGGTGCTCGTGTGCTGCCTGACAGGAAGTGCGGCAGGAAGTGCAAGCAGAGGTCCAGCGAGGAGGCGCAATGGCAGCAGGTGACTCAGACGCGGAGCGCGGACACAAGCCAAATTGAGCACAGTGTCTTTTTGGAGGCCGACTGGAGCTTCTATCAACCCTGAAGATCAGTGAGTGTGAAAGGGGAAGATGACTCCCCCTGTGAAACCGCCTCTTTCTCATCCACACTTCCACACTGTTACATTTCTTTTCTCTGCCGTCCCTTTTTACCTTCTGACGGCCTTCTTTGTGTGCAGGCTGTGGGAAAGTTTCCCGTAATGGTGAGGTCATCCGCCACCTCCATCACCCCCACCCCCACAGACACAGCACCACGACACCCCCGACCCCCCCTCCCCACCCTCCGTGCTGTCTCCGGGCCAGGCAGGACAGCAGGACAGTGATGTTCCCCCCACGTCTCTTGTCCCACTTCCAGTTCTACAGCATTCTCCAGAGACCCGGAACCTGAATAGAGCCTCATTCAAATCCGGTATCTCATGATCAGGCCTCCAAAACCAAGACAAACGGCAGCTCTGTGGGCCACCTGGAGACCGATCAGGCATTTTAAACACCTTTCTCTGTCATGGGTTTTTCACTTTCCTCTGTAAAACACGACACGAATGCAGACTGAGGCTGGTTCCGCCTGCGTGCGTGGACCCGCTCTGATTCATAGGCAGCTGTTTCTTGCTTTAACGTTTGTGATAGAAAAGCTGCAAATCAAATTTTTTTTGTCCAATTCAGAGACACTGTCAAATGTCTTAGATTCTGCAAATTCAAGCCAGTGCACAACTCGTCCCGACTTGGAGGTTAGTGTGAAAATCGGTGGCTGCTCACTGCCATCTATGGGCTGAAGGACAAATTGATTGGAACATCTTGCTTGAGCACATTTGGATTCCTGAGGCAGTGTGGTGTCTGAGGATTCTCTGATTTCATGGGAGGTGGAAATAAAAAATTAAAGCTGCACCAGTTGAACACAGTGAACAGGCTACAGTCTGTTCCAGCAGTAAAACTTCCAGTTAAACTGCCTCAAACAATGACGCTCATTTTAAAACTTTTACCTTTTAACTTCATAACTTCAAACCTATGTCACCCTCAATGGTCAACCCATGTCAGTCAGCAGTAATTGTCTAGTGATCAGATCAGTCCATCATAGTGTAAAATGTTCTTTATATTATACTGGATAAAATGAAACACAATAAAGAAAAAATAATGTTTAGAATTATGTTTTACTTGCAGCAGTGCACTTTCAAAAAATCGACTCCTCTTTCCAAGAGCAGACAAAGCTCGATGGTCAGTTGCACTGGGTGTATGATGCTTTGACCCTATGAATTATTAATATGCTTCATGACCCTGCCTGAAAGTTGGCCTGGCAGACAGCACCGTTTTGCGAATTACTGCCTCCCACTTGTTAAGCCGTGCCACTGGCTCATCGCTAGTTTGAAGGTAACAATGAGTAAAGAGTTTTTCTCCAGTTCATATTGTTGATAACTGAGCAGCAGATCTAGAATGTTTTAGACAGGACCATTAGAAAATGAGTTAAAAGGTTCTAAACTCGTATTGAAATGAAATCAAATATGTAACTCATCTACCATTTTTATCTCCAAATATTCATAAACAAATGATAATTCACAAAATTGTGACGTGAATGTTTAAAACCGCCATAATAACAACTGATGTATTTGTAATGAGAGGGGCTGTTTTTCTACAGAAGGAACCTGCCACCTTGTCACTCTGGCCAGAGCTGGCACCTGCGGTGGCCGATCCGGTTCTAGGGCAGCCAGCGCCACTACTCTGGCCCCGCCCCTGCACGAAACACGTGCAGATTTAATCTTCAGTTGTCTTCTTATAACTGCCCCAGGTGAAAATGCAGAGCCTCACAGCATCACGTCCTTTCAGAAAGCCGTAAAGATTCAGAACTACTTTCCAGAAGATAAATCGTTTCAACTTTGTGTGAAGATACAAGTAACAACTAGTAAAAAAACATATTAACAAATTTATTAGTAAGACAACAAAGACACATGGGCATGGTATGCAGTTACAGTAGCTTACTGTTATCGAAAATACCACATCAGACAGTATTTGCAAAGACATGGAAATATGTGAAATTATTGGATAATTTCTGAGGTACACTGCCTGTAATTCTAATGTACAATATATGTTAATATACAAAAATAAAGGATAAGTCTGTTTAGCAAAAAGCTTTTACACATCTGTAAAAAGGATAAATATTCTGAGCAACATATAAACACAATGAATCCACCTTCAGTTTGCCGGCTGACCGCATGGATTCGTATCAATGTATGTGATTCGGACTGTGCTTTGTACAAAAGCAGTGAAAACTTATTTATACATTTAAAAAATTATGATTATAGATGTGCAGAATATTTGAAACTGTCCGGGTTTAGTCAGGTGTTAATTTAGCATTACAATGGCTGCCAGTCATAAACGTCACATCTAGAGAAGATTTAAAGATACTGGTTGGAAAAAGTATGTGACACAATATTTCTTTTTTAAATTCAACTCGTGACAAAGTGATGCACAGTTTCTGAAAAGCTCCAGAGAAACGTGTCAAAGTATTTGCAGCCTTGTGCCAATCACGTCATCGTGTGCAGGTCAGTCTTGGCAGCGCACAAATGCAGCAGGACCCTTTGACTCCCCCTGCGTTAGGAGTACAGGTGGAATGGATTTGTTCCTTCTCTGTTTAGATCCACACTCAGTCCCGGTTCTCTTTGTCTTTACTTCTTATTTGAGCCAATCATGACCTTTGAGACAAAGTTGACGATGGCGCTCGCCGGCTGCTCGGGGTCATGCTCAGCAAACAGATGGCACATATTCTCCGTCTCGCTCTGAGATTTCCTGGCAACAAAACCGAAGATCCTGCGAGAAGGAAATGGAGAGAGCCGTGGGTTACAGGACACAGACGGGCCAAGAACAGCTCCCAGCTCACTGAGAAGATGCAGATGGTCCAGTGTTTTGCTTTTGATCTATATGACACTTCAGCCACAATCATAACGATCGCCTGCTGCAGGTTTGAAATGGCTGTGAATCGCTCATGTGCATCTGCTTCAAACAGGGGATCATAAAGTTTTTACAGCCAATTTACAGATTGTGGATTACAAGAAACTTGGCGGCTGGATGTGGAAAACAAAGCAACATCCTGCGTGTGTGTTTCTGTTGGATAAAAGCTTTTTTAGTTTGCCCTCATCAAGCCCAATGCTTTTTTCCTCAGTACTACGCAGACGGTGTGTGTGTGTGTTTGTGGCCCCAAAAATGTAATTGCGGAGCCATTTATTTATGTTGCGCCAACTCATCACTTTATGTATTCCAGTTCTGATGTTATTCATCGACGCTTAAATCCTCGGGGTCGCGACGCACCGAACCGACCCCACAGACGGTATCAGCATCACAAAGACTGCGGTGCAGCAGGAGATCTTTGACAGAGCAGCGACAGCTCACAAACTCAAACCGTTGACCACAGCCGGTGTATTTCGTCTAAAAGAACCACACGGCCGGTCAGACCTCGGTCTCTTCTCGTGCACTGATTTGTTAAGCTGCCAGTCAGAATGGTCCCTGTCCCAGATGGGAACTTCCGCAAATGGACATCAGCTGACTGCTGGCTCGTCACATACAGGGTTGTTAGTAAATGAAGAGGAAATCCAAAGTGACGAGTGATGAAAGTGAAGGAACAAAAACTAAAAACTTACTTTGCTGTGGAGCCGCTGCCTCTGGTCCATCTGTTTTGTCAGAAGAACAGAAGTTATGGTTCCACCTTTATGCTGGATGACTCTCCATTAATATTACATTAGATTTAAATCTAACATCCTCTATTAATGCAAACATGAACTGACACCGAATACATTCTCTGCATGTAAGAATATTTTATTAAAGAATATTTTATTATACTAGTCTTATAATGTATGGGACTAGTATATGACTAAAATGTATTAAATAATAATTTAATACAAGTGTCCCAAATTTAATCCCTGTATTCCTTATTGACTTCTTGTTTTGTGGTAGTTCTGCAATAAAAAGTCTGCCAGTTGTTTGAAAATACTCATCAGAAGATCTGAATTCAAATTATTGTTGCCGAAGACATAGAGACAATACAAGGGAAGATGAATTTATTACCATAAGACACTAATAGAAACAGATTCTGGATACGTGATTTCCCATGAATCGCTTGGTTCCACATTCAATCAGTGAAATTGTTTGACGTGTGGGTCTGAAAGGTTTTTACAAATGTAAAATAGCCTCAGTGAAGACGTGTTTTTCTATTACAACATATATAAATATTTAAATACTCACTTCCTGCCCTGTGGATCCAGAGAACAGAATATGACGGTGTTGACAGCGTAGTGTCTCCTGAAGAACAACCTGCAGGACCAAACAGCGCGTGAACATGTGGACTCCTGTGTGTGTGTGCGTGTGGGTGTGTGTGTGTGTGTGTGTGTGTGTGCATGTGTGTGCGTTCTGCGGATTCTCTCACTTCCTCTGGTTGTCTGTCAGCGTGATTCCCTGTGCCGACACTTTGAAGTGGACAACAGTCGAGGGCTGCGGAGGGTCCACGGACAGTGTGAGCGTGGCGGCCTTCTGAACCGCCTGGTGTCCCGTCAACGACTCCAGCTCCACGGAGCCCAGGTACCACACGTTACACGCTACGCGGTGACGCACACAAATCACATCACCTCCAATTAGACTAAAAGCTGTGACTTTTATTTCTTATTGTATTCATGAGTCAGACGGCACACATTGGTTCAGTGATCGTGTACCTGCTCCCTGTTTGAGGAGTTCAGCCGCTGAGTTTGTCGCCGTTGGTGCAGATGAGTCGTTCAGCTCCTCCATCGGGTCTGCAAACACACACACACACACACACACACACACACACACAATGAGTTCACTGGCCAAAATTGTGCCCTTTCCAATTGCGTGCAGACATGACCACAAAATGTTTTTAAAAACAAAACTGAAGAGAAATTAGTTGCAGAACGATTGAGCAGTCGTCCGCAAACCACAGGGTCAGTGGTTCGATTCCCACTTCATCCCGGCTACTTGTCAGAGTGTCTCTAGGCAGGACCCTGAACCCCGCAGTAGTTTCTGCTAAATCACTAACTCTAACGTAGTGGTAAAAAACCTTTTCTGTGCTGAAGTTGACGTAAAAAAATGTCCAGAGCAGCCGGTAGTTTGTTTGACGGGGGACTGAGCCCGGATTCACATGTTTGTACTCTCACAGTAAAAACATGTCATCAAAACGTCAAATGTGTGGATATTTATGAGGTTGCTGTGGACTCATCATCATCTCCCTGCGACAACAGTAACGTAGAGGACAACGACAGAGTAAGATTTCCGCTGGATCCTTGTTCCTCGGCAAAGTGTGACAATGGAGGTTTAATTCCCAGCTGTATGATTAAGAATAAAATCGTCAGATGTGATGAAGATCGCACATGACGCAGATCTTACCTCTGTCAGGCAGGATGAGTTTACAGGGCAGCGCCAGGGGAGTGATGGAGTGCTGACACACCAGAGCTGTAAGACTTCCTGTCAAGGAAATTCAAATGCGAACATTAACAACAAAGTCAGTAATGAGAAGGATGAAAGATGTTGGAGCCAGCTGCACCTGGTGCTATTAACCACTGGAGGGCGGCACAGGAAACGCCCTGCAACAGTGAGGGAGCAAACTGCTGACGGGTCTGGGTCTAAATGGGCTGTAACTGTTGGACAGAGCGTCTATAATCCAGTGAGTGTTGCTGTTCAATGCTGTTTTCTGATTTTCTACACATTTATAGAAACATGACTGGCTTTCCTCCTCTACTTGTCCTCAGATTGAGCGTGATTGTTGTCTGTCTCTATGTGCAGCCCTGTGATTGGCTGGTGGCCTGGGGTGTGCCCCACCTCTCGCCCAAATGACCCCCGTAATCCACAGATACGCATCTGATAACATTAGCCAAGTTATTTTACCCGTCAGCATGTACATAACATTTTACCACGGGCGCCTTGCTCAAAAATATAAAACCTTTCAAAATAAACTCTCCAAAAATATGAGAAATGACACAAGACACAGCGAATCCACATTTTCTCACCGAAGTAGGGCTCATTGGGGCAGCCTTTGAGACGGACGCCTTTCTGAGTGCACTCAATCAGGAAATGTCTCACCAGCTCATTGGACATGTCTCCTGTTGCAGACGCAAAAAAAAAACCACATTTCAGTATAAAATGCATTTTAATGTGTAAGTGCTTTGTGAATGAAGTACATGTAATAATGTTAGTAGCTGTGAAATGTTCAACATTCTTACAGAGACAGAACGCCTCACCTTTCTTACTCTGCTGCAACACAGACGGAGGAGGCGTCGCCACCTTCATGGCCAATCCGTACGCCCCGCGGAAAGAATGACTGTCTCTGACAACGAAGGAGCCCGGCTCTCTGTCCTTCAGCACCGCGATGGCTGTTCACAGGGACGAAACACAGATAAGCTGAGGTCAGACTCATCGAGCTCAGACCTGCGCAGAGAGAAACCTTTTTATAAACCAGTCTTTACCTTGGTCTCTGGAAATGTCGGGCTTGTACCAGAACTTGGAAGTGTCCTGAACAAACTTCACCGTGTCCTGCTTACTGCCAAAGTCTGCGAGATTCAGAGTAAAGCTCTGCGTTAGGTTTCGGACTGACTTGAGAAGGACGCACCAACGAGAACCAGACCAGCAAATCAGAAAGATACAGTTTTTGTGGTCGTGCGTGGTGCCGCAGCATGTGTCCAGATGTCTACACGCTTAAATGGGGAATTCAAGTGTCACACTCACACAACTAATCCGCTCTGTGCTGAACAAATAGTGCTGAGGCTGTTTTCCCAAAGCAGCTGGAACTAGTGTGAATTAAAGTGGCAGTAGAATTTTGGAATTAATTTAAAGCCTCTGCAGTTCCCCAATCAGAACTTTCCTAATTGTTGTCTTTGAGGAAAATTACAAAGGGTTAAATCTGAAAATGAATCTTTGTGATTAATTGTGAATTTCCGGACTCATGACACTGAGATGAAGTTTTGCCAAGTCAAGAATAGACTTAAGAAACATTTTCAGGGATCTGCCCATTTATGAACTAATGGACTAATAGAATAAAATTGTCCCGTCAACTGTCTGGGACAGTGTACCTGCCGCAGGTGACGGTGCCCCACTGGCTCCTCTGAGGGGGTCGGGGGTCATGGGGGATGAGAACGGGATACTAACACTGCTACCACTGTGAGGGCTGGAAAACCCGCTCAGCGAGGGGGAGTGGGAGTCAAACTCTCCCCCTCTTCTTTTCTCTGGCAGCACTGGAGCGAGGCCCCCGTTTCCCCCGAGGTTCAAAGTCCCAAGGCCCTCCATGGCCTCCAGCAGGCTGTGATCCAGGCCCCCGTTCCCCAACAACAGCGAGGTTAAGTCCGCGCTGTCAGCCTCTCTGCGGACGCCCGGGCCACCTCCGAGGCTTTTCAGAGCCCCCCAGGGAGAACTGTGGGCACTGGGACTGCTGAGGTACAGAGGAGGTGAGGGCTGGGGGGTATACGGGGAGTTCAGAGAAGGATTGTGCCACCCGGGAGGAGGAGTGGAGCTGCAGAGACGGACAGACGGAGGAGAAACATTTGATCAATCGCCCACTTTCCTGTAAGTGTGTGATTCTCAGGAAGCGCTGATGTTCTGAAACCACGAGCCTCTCATGAGGTCAGCTCGTCTCTACTGAGTCTTTTAACGGTTTCGCTAAGAAAACCTTTGTTGATCCTGGTTCGTTCTGGTCAGGACGGTCACATCACAGCAGAGAAGCACATAAACAACTTTAAAAAGCAATATATATCACAATCTATTTCAAACAGTATTCCACTTTAAGGAGCCGTAAAACTTTGTTGTGCCACAGTTTAGTTTCTGCCAGTTCAGAGCCTTTAGTCACTGCTGATAACACCACCTCATCTGTAAGGACAAGCCACCGTCCACAAGGGGGAAGACGCACTGAACTAACCTGTAGAATCCTTTGACCTCAGCTCATGGTAAATGTGGTCACACACACACACACACACACACATTTTTGTAACACTGGAACAAAAACAGAATCATCCAGCTTCAGTTTACAGTTTTTAAACATGTCATTTACTTTCTCTTTGACTTTTAACCTCGACTGTAAAGTCGTGTTCCTTGTAAAGTTTGTCATCGTTACGACTGACATGCCGCAGCTACCTGTGATACGCTGATGGAAAAGGTGACCGATAGTCACCGATGTGCAGAACTGCTTTTATCCTTCAGGATGTCAGTTGGTTCATCAGTTTTCTCTACTCCCAGTTATGCAGCTTATAATTTCTCGGTTCTTAGGTCCAAACTGTCAGAGAGCTGATAATTCAAAAACGTGTTTCTTAGTGAGCTCACAGCGGGTGGGCGTAGGTGCTTCTATCTAAAATAACTTAGGGGGCCAAACCCTCCATGTCATGCCGTCCACGCCATGAAGTGTGTTTCCACTATAGCTGATTAAAACAGCGGAATCAGGTGAGTTTGGGGCTTCATAACTTCGATGAAAAGACTTGTCACACACTTTCCCGCGTAAAGCCTGGGGGGCGTGTTTACCTATCTGTGGGTGGGAGGGGGCTTCCCGACGACACCGAGCACATGGAGTCAAAGATCCTCTGACAGGAAGCCGGATTGACGAGCTCTCCCTCCGTGGAGCCGCTGGGGTGGTTCATACTGTCCAGGAAACTCCGAGAATCTGAGAAGAAGAAAAACAAAGTCATTCCCTCTCTTTTACTTATAGACGATAATTTCACGTGATCAAAATCCTCTGGACGACAGTAATGGCCTGTCCCGCCGTATTTCATTAGGATCCTTGTGCTTTTTGTACCAGTTAGAAATGTGTGGACAGGGTCTCTGCACCACATCTGTGTGCTGCAGATGTGTTGGAGGAAAACACCAAAAATGAAAAAAAAAAAACTTTGTCAGCCACAGAATGAAGAAATTGCATCATTCTACATTCCCTACATTCTCCAGAACCACCCACAAGTATCCAGTCACAGAAACCCAAAGATCACCTTTCAGTGAAGCCAAACTTGTCTTTGCCCCAGTTTAATTTCGACAATTGCCCCTCAAAATACGCGTCCTATGATGTATACAGTATAATATTCAAAGTTTGCTTCGTCAAAGCGTTGAATACGAGGCTGCCGTCAGTTATTAACTTAGTGTGGAAGCTGGAGGAATCAGCTGATGCTAAGTCACCTCCCTGCTATGAAGTTTACAATGGAACCCGACGAGTGTGTGATGTCGCAGGGAAACACGAGAGTGGGCCTCCGCAGGCCTGAGCGGCCGGTGACTCACAGCCAGAAGAGTCAGACGTTATAAAGAGCTCCTTGTTCAGCCGCCCGCCCGCCCCCCCCATCACCACCCCGCCTCCCGCTTCCGCTCTGCCCCTCCATTCACACAGCCTGGTGCCGTTAATGAGGCCGAAGCCGCTGCGGCCCACAGAAAATACACACAAATGTAATGGTACATGATGCTAACGGACACGCTCTGCAGGTTTCATCGGTAACCACCGTGCGATGCCACATTTGCCGTGTTTGCTCACAAACTGGGTTTACGTGCAAGATTTCAAGTATTTATTCCTTCTAATGTGGATCTAAATTCACCTCACATCTGTGATGGTGCTACTTGGGGGTCAGTGTCATCGTTACAACGAGCGTCACAAACCTCTGAACATCAGAATTTTTGAGTCCACTCAGTCCAAAACTATTGTTGAAAGGCTCTAAACGCCGTAGGATCTTTTTACTGGATCCTCATTCATGGGACGAGGCGTCTACTTTCCATCCTATATGGGACCAAAAATGTTGCAGCATGAGCATCATCGGGGTCATTTTAAAAGCTGGAATCTGGCTTCCACTTCTCATAACACACCCATGTTTACAGGATTAATATTTGCTTAACTGTACAAACTACAGGACACACTCACTCGTAGTGAGCGCTCACTTCCTTCAGTTTGGTAAATCAAAACAGACTAATGTCGTCAGCACAGTGCACATCAGTGATTTCAAAAGAAGCTGCTTTATTTCAAACAATGTAGCTGAGGACATCGTGTAAAGTGTCGACGGTCACCTCGCAGCAGGGCCACAGCAAGAAACGCTCTGCCACAATCCTGCAGAAGAACCAAGACGTGTGTCCGTCACTCATCTTAGATGCTTTAGATGTGAGTGCCGTAAATTTTAGTCCGGCACTTACGCCTCAGTGTGAACTCTTAGGGGTTAAAGGTCAAACTCCAAAGCATGTGCTATTGTAGCCTGCCTTTGGTTAGATCCAAACTGACGGACTGACTCTCATCGCAGACACAAACTGAGGGCTGCAGGATTCCTCAAACATTCCCACAGTCGCTGTCGGTTTTTATCTCTTGGGACCGTTCTAAGAGAGCAGCCGAGCCTCATCTCTCTCTTTTCCCACGGCCGATTGTTCTCGCTATGGTTTGCCTCTTGCTCTGCGCCTCAGCTCGACCTCTGACCTCAGATTCCGCTCCGTGGGGATTCCTGCTCATAAATACACGTTACACACACCTTTCACTACCTGTTTCCATGCTGCCGACTCTCCACAGCTACTCACCTTTAAAGACTGTGACGGGCTGAGTGTGAAACCGATAGGAACACAAGGCAATTACATACCAACCCATAAAGAAATCTGTTATGAAATTTGCCACAAATTGGCTAAATATACTCCGGATACTCTCCCAGATTCCTTCAGATGAACTGTAGTAACTGCAGTAGATTCATCAGGAAGTGAAAAGTCACTCAGTGGTCGCATTCAAAATGAAAGTTTTTTTTTCTTTAGTGAGTGCTGTCGTCCAGTTACTATGACACACGTGGCTTATACACAACGTGTTTTATTGGACACTGGTAAATACACATTTATAAAATGACTTAGACAAAAAAAGACGTTCTCATGGGCAAAATATGAGACGGAATATGAGACGGAATTTTCCATTTGGACTCATTCAGTTTATGATTATGTGACTGATGTGTGTACATAACATGATGAACCAGATTATTTCCTTTAATCACTTAGGCCACATTGTAGAAGGACTGTGGAGAAAAGGCACAACACTGGGACGAATCAACCTCTTCACTTTAGTCTGATGGCTGAAAACTCGTCCGCCATCCTCCACCAGTCAACTTCAAACTGATAACACACAGCTGCTCACAGCTGATCCTCCTGCTCACGGAGGATCACCATGACACTGTTCAAAGTGAGAATGTGCACACACCTTCATGCTCGCCGTGGACGTAAATCTCACTAGAACCAGGGTGAAGCTATCTGGAGTTCATACCTTCATATTTCCCACCTCATGCTGCTGTAGCTGTTGCATAAGAAAGAAAAAAAACTGCTGTGCTGTGTCTGTGCTCACGCATCCAAAGGCCGTGAAAGAGTGAACCTACACACACGATGCTCGTGGTCCGTTTACACAGACCAAGGCTGACGGCTCTGAAGGTCTGCAGCACGTTACAGCCGTTCACACCCTGCGCTGCGCTTCAGTCTCCTTTTCAGTAAAATGTCTTTTTAGCTGCCGGACGGTCGTGATAACCACCTCTGCAGCGGGTGTTTGTTCGTCAGCTGAAACCTGTGCAGAGTCTGTGATGATTACTGGATTTCTGACGGAGGACATGCTGCTCTCTCCTGCATCAGAATATGATCACATGTCTGACTTTACCCCCCCTCCCCGGGGGTTTGAGCACTTTTCTGTAGAGGACAAACTAAAACTCCACTGGTGCTCGGACTGACGGTCTCATGGACTCGTTAAAGTGGCCGAGGAGAAGGACTGAAGCCTGACCAGAGTGGAAACAAGTGGAGAAAGAGGCTGGAGCCACGGTAACCGAGGTTGTATTTAAAGAGAAGGCCGTCGTCTGAAGTGTTCCGACGCAGAGCCGATGGCTCTTCACTCCCAGCAACCGCCAAAAGTTCCGTTTTTGCTTCGATAACACTGGACTTTATGATGGTACTGAATGTGAGTGAATGTCCACAGACTCTGGTCATCTGGAGAAGCGATCACGGAGTCTTTGTTTCTCCTGCTCGGGCCTTCATACGTGACAATAGTTGGAACACGGAACATGGCCCCGCTTCAGTCTGACCTCAAAGATTTGCTTCATTGTGAGCTGGTGTATTTCTGAGTTGGGTTCTGGTTGTTTTTCGGTGAGTTTTACTTTGAAATGACATGAACTCAAAGGGGAAATTTCACTTTGCTCAAACTCACCAGGGTTTTGTGTCCAGCACTTGTAAATACTTGTGACCATCAGAGTAACACACTCCCACAGTTTCTTCTTCAGGCAAAAGTTTACTGGCCCGTGTATCCATGAGTCACACAGGAGGACAGAACGAGCCAGGAAAGACAGGAACCGTGTTGGTCCAGTCTGTTCACGCTGCTAAAACGTGCTGTTGTGTTAAGGTTCCAGAAGACTTACTTGCACCTGATGGAGCAAACAGTGTTGTCCTTGGTGTTAAGCCACTCTGCACTAACAACAGCCCCTGGTTCTAACAGATCCTACGCTGCACGTTTCGTTTGAACTCATTTTAAAACTTGTAACGTTGAGTAAAATACCTGTACATACTGTTTGTTTATGATCATGCACCTCAGCAGCTGATCTGAATGGTGCAACAGCTGGACGACGGACAGCGTCCATCTTAAACGCTGTGAAGTTGTTTCTGTGGGAACATCACAGTCCTTCCCCCCGTGCAGCATCACACAGACAGATTCTGGTCGTTTGACAGGTTTACAACACGACACACGACACGTGACCAACGCTCTGGGGAATGAAAGCCCTTGTTTCCCTCGGCACCCTCTGATTGTCTGTTCCGCTGTCACCATTTTCCAGCCTTGTGCCTCTTTGCCCTTAATTTCCTGCAGTCCTGCACAAGTCGGTCGATTCTCACACCTGTTTCAGACCAGTAACTTGTCAATTCATCTCTTTTCTCAAAACACTGTCCAGAAACTCCTGCTTTCCTCTAGGTGACAGCTAGTTTTACTTATAATCCCCGTGCGATTATATGAACGATTATCGGAATTATTTAATTACATTTTCAGTGCAATTCAACTTTAGTTATATAGCGCCAATTTACAACAAAGTCATCTCAAAGCGCTTCACAGAATAAAGTCCAGACTATACAGACATTTAGAGAAAAGCGACCTCGTCCCCCTTGAGCAGCTACAGGCAACAGTGGAGAGGAAAGTATCTTCCTGAGAGAAGATCTTGATTCACATGCTGTTGGTTGAACTCTACTTTGTGCCTGGAGATTTCCAGTTAATTGGAAAAATAACATTTCAAATGAGACTGTTCTTTAATATGATTGTGATAAATTTGCAAAACCATCTGCAGAGTTTTGCTAAACAAACATTTCTCAGTTTTTTTCTTTCCAAAACGAAAAGAAACTAATCTTCATGAAATTAAGGCTTATCAACAACCAAACTGATGGTTGACCAAGCTGAAGATCGTGTTTCACCTAGAAAAATAAGGTTTTGGTCAATTGTTTGTTGCTGTAGTGTCGCCGCTCATCTTCTTCAGGGCATTTAAACATAAAAGCTAAATCAATTTCACGTGTTTCCCTCATTCCAGTCCTGATTAGCCACTTTCAGCAAATGTGGAAAACACGCGCGTCCAACGATTGGTTTGGACGAAAGTGCTGCAAAGGTTTGAAGCCAGTTAACTTGCGGCTCAGTCAGATGACGTTGTGTCATGTAGGACAGCTGTGGCACATGTGGCAAACCTGCACAGTAAAGAGCAGCCCAACAAAAACGTGAATCTACAAAGAGTTTTTTTTGGTTCAATCCAGGTCAGTGGGGCAGAAAAAAGTGGGGGAAACGGCCTCCGTTGGTTAACCGCGAATACATCAGCCCTCTGTGGCTGCAGGATGAGATCATAACCATAGCAATGGAACAAACCATCTCACCATCTCACAAAAGTGTGAGACGGTGGAGGTGCTGTCCAAGGCATTAGCTCAACAACACAAGAATGTCTTTTATGCCTAAACAGGAGGTGAGGGTTTGGAGGAGGCGGAGGAGGTAAAAGGCATCTGATACAAAGATTCCAGAAGCTGCGAAATACCAGAGGCCTGGAGGAGAAAAGGGAAGTGTTTGTGTGCATGGACTGTACGCCCCCCCCCAGAATTCCCAGGACAGACAGTGGCAGAGACACTGTGTCAACAAGACGGAATGAGCAGAAAGCACAAGGGAAAAGAACCAAGGAAGACGCGAGAGTTTTTATGAACTGCTTAGAAATAGTGAATCCGACTGTTCTGCACACACACTCACACACACACACACACTCACACACACACACGATGAGGAAAACGCCTCAGTCACACACATTCTCTCAGATCTGTGACACGCGAGCGTGCACGTACGTACCGAGAGATGCGGTCATGACGGTGGCGCTCTCGCGAAGGTCCCCGTTCACCCCAGCTCTCGGGATCCCGCCTCCACTCCCCTGCTCCACACTGTCTGTCTCTTTCGGGTTTGCGCTGCCTCCCAGCGTGAATGAAAGTCGGCCTAACACCAGCACCTCCTCCTCTCCCCGCTCCTTCACTGTTTAATCTGAAGTCGACTCGCTGGAGTTTTTCTTTGAGGGGCTGGATCATTTCACCACCATGCCCAGTTTCTCCCCCCCAGATGGAAAAATAAGCTCCCTGTTTGTTCCTGGCTTGTTGTTGTACCGCTCAGCGTCTGGGTTCATGTGAACAGAGGGACAGAATGAAAGAAGCAGGGAGGGAGGGAAAAGAGAAGTAGAGCCCCCCCCCATCCCAGTCTGCATACCCTCCCTCCCACCCTCTTCCTCTCACTGACCACTGAGCATTGTTTCTGCTGGGACACTGCGAGCACTTTCCCCCAATCAGGGTGGATTCCAGCGGGGTCATAGGTCACATGTGGCCTTTTATGGACCACAGAATGAAGGAGGAGGTGGTAGTGGTTGGTGTCAAGGTGTTGGGGGGGGCATGAGCTGGGGGATTCTATGGCCTCTCTGTCAGGGCATGTGTGTCCACTCCCACCATCTGCTCTCCACGAACACAGAGACAAAGGCATGCGGACACACACTGGCCGTGTCTGCTGCCGCGTGTCCAATCTCAGCGCATCACAAATGACGCCATAAAGCTCTCGATTGAATTGTGTTGGATTTACTTTTGTTTCTGTGGAAGCATGTGCTGTACGCCTGTATTTCACCTCAGTGTCACAGGAAGTGAGCTGAAAAGGACATCAGGTCTGTCCGTCTGTGACACTCGTTTATCAGTCCAAGGTGAAATATTACTGCTGATGTAGACAAACCTGCTGCTGCATCAGCGAGAAGCCGGAAGTCTTGGAAAACGTGCCTATTTGCTATGCTGCCACAATTAAATGTCACATCTGTACAGCGAGTATAAAGCCAGGATCTGGTTAGCTTAGCTTAGCTTAGCATTAGCAGGTGCATCAAGCGTCCAGTTTAATTTGACAGACAAAATGTTTCTAAAGAAGAACCCCAGCTATTTTCTAAACAATGAATGAATTTTACAGACATCTTTGTTTCCTTGATGATTTTTAGTGGGAACATATAATAAATAATTATAATAAATGAGTATATGCAGAATGAAAAGCTTTGCGAGATCTCGCAAATGCTTGTCTTTTTTCTTTACCGTGTTTTTGACTACGTCCCTTCCTCCGGTGGGGGCTCCGGGCTCCGTAAACAATAGACTTGTACATGCTAAACTCCAAAATGTATTTTGTAATTTCTCCATCTCATAGCTCCTGCCAGGCAGCTGAACATCAGCAACGATGACTATGTGAGACGCCGCAAGTTGAAGATTCTGGCAATTCTATGACAAAAGCTGCTTCTTAAACACCTGGGACGTTGGGAATAGTTATATCTGTGATCGCCATCACAAAATCAGACAAGAAGTTATGAAGGAAAGAAAACCTTGGGTTGCAGTGTTATCTGTCCTGACCATAAGTTTTACAGTGGTTGGAAGCACGTGGCGGCTCGAACCAGGAAATGTGTCACACGCTGGTGCTGCGTGTCTGGCTGCTCTTAATAGTTCTTGGACACTCAGTGGACGTTTACAGCACTAATCCCGGCGTCCGCTGTGACGACAGATTCTACGTTGCTTTCACTTTCTGTGGGTGTGTTGTGGAAAATACAATAAATACACATGGAAGTTATCTTCGGATCTTTAACCTTTGAGAAAATCACAGATTGTGCATCCAAGCATTCATTGTAGGCTTCAAGTCTGTGCACGTGTGCAAATGATTAATGATTCGTTTAGATAAAAGAAAATATTTGTACCTCATCTGCTGCTTGTTGTTGTGAAAAGGATTTTTTTGTAACTTAAAATACGTTTCATTTGAACAAAATTTAACGCCTTTTACCCGCTAATGAAATTAGCTTTCTGAGGATTTAACATCAGATTGTGATTTATTCACTTATTCGGGTAGTTTGGGAGCTGAGTCCAAAGAAAGTATCCTCCCGCTGGCCTCCCTGTTTCTTATATAGTCCAGTAGATAAAGTGCCTAATACAGGTCGGACTTATGGATTCCAATAGCTAAAATGCTGCTTTTGTTTAAAATGTACAATCGTTTGCAATATTTTCCTCTGGTTTGATAATGTACAGAGTGAAACGTCACACACTGATTCCCTGACACCGTCCTCCTGTGGTGTTAGAGAAAAGCATTAGAAGTTCGGGCTGAAAGACGGCGACCTTGTGCTCGGACAAACGGCAGTGATCGCGTGTTGTTACCTCCCAACCTTGTCTGTGGCTCTGAGCTCCGAGCCCAGGGATTCATAACAAAGATGTAGAGTCAATTCATAAAGTTCTGTAGCTTGTAGCTCTTTACCAAAGATTACAGGAGGGAGTGCAGCTGCTGGGAGTGTATGGGACAGCACTTCAGAAAATGTGACTAACTTGTGATCGCTAAGTTAGTCTAGGTATGAAAATCAATGCTACACTGATTTTGCAGTGGTGAAGATAGATATTACTCATGTAACTTTTTTCTGCCAGTGTTTTTATTTCCTGTAGAACATTGAGCTAGTTGTGAAGGAGCATAAATTAAAGGGACGTGAATTGACAAGTTTAAAAATTCACATGAATTCTGATCTGACTTTTCTGACAGGGGCTGCAGAGTCTCAGTCCAGACATGGATCCAAGAGCACATAATCGGCCCAGATCTGCTCTTAAAACCGCTTTTATCCATAGCGACTTGGCACACACACACATCAGGGCGCTCATCTGGCCCACCGAGAGCAACTCGGGGTTCAGTGTCTTGCCCAAGGACACTTCGACACCCAGCAAGGAGGGACCGAGGATTGAGCCACTGGCCCCTTGGAAGACTGCCTCACCCACTGAGCTACCGCTGCCCGAAACTAAAACTAACTTTATTTACCTGGGGGCTGAGCGCAGCATCTGCTCGGCCTCAGCTTAAAACAACATCTGTATTGTTTTGACTGAAACCCACTTGGACCAGCTGACGGCTTCGGTTCCGCTTCTGTTCAGCTGTTTATTCAGATTTGGCTGCAGTACATAAAGGAAACGTTGTTACCTCAACGCTGCACTTGGAAATGCCAGAACACGTCTAGAGACGCCGGCAAAGTTCAACAAACAGTGGTGACTTCTGAGTTTAGATTGTGTCACAGCGACATGAAGTCCAGTTAAAAACAAAGCTGCTTCTCAACCAAACGTTTTGTGACACTTACTTTGCTTCTCTCCTCTCCAAGCATTTTAGCATCTTTCAGTTCATTGTTTTGGTTCGACGACCCAAAAACCCTCTCAGCTCCTAAAACCGAAGCTGCATATATCACTTTACCATATTATTTAGTAATAATAACATTTGGAATTGGCTATGGGTTGTTAAGATCAATGCATGCAGATCATTTCAGAGGCACGGTGGTCCAGTGGTTGGAGCTACGGCGTCACAGCTCCACAAGTGTACGCTCCTAAATGTGGAACCGTCTTTGAAACCTTCTGTTTCCATATTTGTTATTTGTTGTGCCAATTATAGAGTAGTTTTAAATGCAGGGGAAAGAGACTCAGGTAGACCTTTGCGTTCCTTGACATTCCCACCCTGGGGGCTGAGCTGTGCTGCTCATCCCACCCAAACGTGACCATGAACAGTAAAAATCATTTAAACCTTAGCTGCTATGAGCTGAGCTGCTAAATTGTTTCCCTGATTAACAGCTGCGTTCAACGTGGGAAACAGGAAATGAGAGCAATTGAAGTAAATTCTGTGCTTTGTTGATTCTTCTGTCCAGCAGAAAGAATCGGGTGTTTTTTGGTATGTGAACACAAATAATACTTGGTCTTTCATCAGCTCCTTCTCCATCCTGCCTCCTCTCACATTTCCCCTCTGAGGGAACGATTTATCGCTGCAAATCTCCATCCTAAACATCACATCAGTAACTACAGTAGCAGTAGTCTCGTCACTCAATTTTCCAAGATAATTATCTCCACTAGATTCAGACGCCTTCACTTTTTTCAATTTTGTTATGAAGCAGCCTGATTCTGCAACTGGTTTTTTTCCTCATTCATTGACACTTAGTGACGGCCCCATAATGACAAAGTGAAAACTGAATTTTACTCAGGACTTTGTTGAAGCACCTTGTCCATTTGTGGCATTGTTGTGTCTTTTTGGGTTTGACACCCTGGATTGGAGGATTTTCTGCCACTGTTCTGTAAATTGGCTGGGGACTGTCAGTGGACAGATCTTCAGTAGGGTTCTGTCACGGCTCTGGCTGGTCCACACTGCTGTGCCTTCTTGGCTGTCATTATTGTCAGGTTGGAAGGAGAACTTCAATCCTGACCCGTCTCCCAGTCCCCCACCGGGCTTCACTGTAGGGATGGTACTGGAAGGGTCGCAATAAGACTGTCATGATTCGGCCTCTCACCTCCACTTCCTCTCCTGGACTTTTATTTTGTTGCCCCTCTTCCCCACATCCTGTGCTTGATGTTTCACTCCGGCAACTCCACTTTGTCATTCCACATTCTTGACCTTCCTCCTGTGTCCTATATTTCTGGGTCCATATACAAAGACATTGCTAAAGTTCTGTTTTCACTTTGTCATTGTGAGGTACTGAGTGTAGAAAAAACAATAATAATAATAATAACTGAAATAACTGTAGTATCAGGCTGAAAATTACAAAATAAATAAAAATGTGAAGGACCTGGAAACTTTCTGAATGCACTGAACATTCCATGTAAATGCTCAATTTCAGAAAAGAGCATTTCTTCAGCAAACACAGAGCTAAACAGATTTATTTATAGTAGTCTTGTCTAACACTCAGCTGAAATATTGATGTCATACACTCAGTAACATCAGATAACAGGAAGGTTACTGAATGTAAGAAGCTTCTTATTAACAGTGGTGAAACGAACCAAGCACCCAAATGACCTTTGGAACCAAAAGCATTTTAGGTGGAGGAGGAAATGGTTTTACTAATGAGGAGCTACGGTTTGTATGACGAGCGTAAAACATACGACAGTGTTTTGTCGTACAGGTTTAACTCGGTCTTGGTCTGGTCTTTGTGCCACAGCTGCTCACAGCTGTTACACAACCACAAGAGATTACTTGTCAAGAACGTGTACACACAGATTGTGTGATCGTTGGTGTTTTTTCCCGTCCCACGTGGTTTCCACTCCTTCACCCTTGTCTATTTGTGGCTGCTCCTGTGTTTTTCGCTGAACTTGTGACTCCAGTGTGAAACAGTGACACAAACCATGAACTGAGCAGTGAGCAAAAAAAGCCACCGTGCATCTGCGTCCCAATAACTGCTGCTTTGAGCGACTCGACTTATTCCCTCTGCTTTAATGGAGTTTATATGTTTCCTGTCTGTGAAAAAACAAAAGCGTTTGTAACTACCGCGGGAACCTGACGGCAGCCGGGATCAGATATGAAACTCGAGCAGTGAAAGACCCTTGTGTTTTCTGACACTTCGGTAAATTCCTTCTGCAGCTGTGTGGTACATATCTCCTCGGGCAGGATGTCCCACTAATAAAAGACCCTCCCCTTTCCTCCTGTCCCCTCCTAGAACAGGACGTGAGTGGACTTCCTGCCTGCAGCGCTCTCTTCCTCTGTTACCGTCGGTTATTATTAGCAAACATCCAGGATCAGCTGTCCTGCGCAGGGCTCCATTCTTTTTTAATTCCACCAATAGTTACTTGCACCTAAATATACCAGGCACAAAAGTCCAGAAACAGACATTCTGTCTGCCTCTAACCAGGCATGTCTCACCAGCAACAGAGCTCTGCAAAAATGTGTGTGTGTGTCTGGTACAGTGCATGAGGCCAGGAGGACATTCCAGCCGGCCCTTGAACCCTGTCCAGCAGCAAACAGGGGCTCGAGTGTTTGGGCTCCAACTTATGCTAATGGAAGCGTACCTTGAGTCCAGCTGTGGTGGTCCCACTGCCTGCCAGGCCGGAGCTGGGAAAGCTCTGAGAAATGTTTCACTAGAAAGAGAAAGACCATAGTGATAAGATTTCAGAATGCAAACACACGCACCCACAGCCAGACGTGTGCGTTTGGTGATTTTCTCTCACCGTAGGGCGTCGGCGGAGACACCGGGAAGGACGGAGTTTGTGGGATGATGTCGGAGCTCTCTGCTCGTCCCCGGTAGTCCAGGCTGTTGGCTTTGTAGAGATGCACATGCTTTGAAAACAACACAAATACAGAAGCAATGAATGAGGGAGAAACCCGTCAGTCTTGTGATTCGCATGCGACTACAGCCAATGTTTTGGTGTAAACCTTTGGGCCGTAAAGTCCGGTCCAGGAGCAGCTCTTTAAAAACAGTGCAGTGTCTTAAAGCCATCGAGACCACCCAAAGTCCAGGTCCAAGCGGGGTTTTTCAATGGGTACGGTTTGGAAACCACGTAAAAAAACAACATGAATACCGGTCGTGCTGTTCACAAACTTCCTGTTTTCGAAATGCTAGACCTGTTCTCCCTTTGTGTGAACGCCATTTGGTAAAATGTGTACCTGTTATCTTGTGACGGTGTTGAGGTGTGAAACATGGCTGGATCATTTATCTTAAGGCGCTGTTGTACATTTACACGTGCATTTATGACTGGAATAACCTGATCTGAAATGCACCTTGCTGGTACGACAACACCTCTGGTTTCAAGAAGCTCTTTGAGTCGAACGACTACAAAAGAACGAGTAACGCTGTAGATTACAGGCCACCTTTGACATGAACATCCCCCTCAGATTATTGTCATCCTGATTCTGGTAATAATACAGCAGGTGCCCTGTTGTTTGAAGTATAAGTTCTTGCCTCCACATGCAAGATAGTTGCTCAGCAAACCAACACATGATACTTATAAATACTTATAAAAACACGTGTTTTTAACATTACTACTGTAGTATTTAAATGTGCTGTAGGCTGTGAGCTGGAATCCAGTTTCACTTCAGGGATGAACTGATTAGATTTTGGGGGTCAAAGGTGAATGTCAAAATGACCTCCCGTCTGTTCCGTCCTTGTGACCGTGATGTCTCAAGAACATTTGGAAGTTCACTCAGACTCGTGGACGAACGGATTAGAACATGTGCCTGCTCAGTCGTGCATGTACAGTGAACTCAAACGTTACTGGTTGTTAGAGACGTTCGGCCATAATGCAGGATGTCTGGTCGTGCAGTTACGGTCCGACACAGGTAACTGCAGCTGCCGGTATTAAATGGCCGTGAGGTGAAAAAGTGCTAAATAACTGTGTAAATACGTCAAAGTGCTGTAAGAACTGAAGCAACATGAGTAAAAGTTTGCGAAACACGCACATTATCCGTGCGTTTCCCTTTGTGCACCCAGTTCTTCTACTTCTCCATCTGTTATCCCCACACTATTTACGTCACAGACTGATCTTTCATACAAAACACATATGATAAGCATAAAAAACAGAGTAAAAATCAGTTGTTGTTATGCGTGAACAATCCTTTCTACCTTTCAAATTTCAGGTGTGCATGAACTGGGACAATGGGACATTTTCCACCCAGAGTCGTGATATTGTTTCATTTTAAAAGCAGGTTGAGGCCCAATGATATTAGAGTATTTTTATAATACTCACAACCTGCAGCAATGAATCAAGTTGCTCAAACCATTACACAGTTCTTTAATATGACTTTGCCTTTTTACCATTTTCTTCACCCTCAGCCATGTTTTGGGAGCTTTCGTAAAGGCCTGCAAAGCCTAACTGCTGCTTGTGATTTTTACAATGCTGTAGTTTACCTGAGAGGATGGGAAGGCGGGACTGTGGACAGGGGAGCCCCTGAGCACAGTCTGAGGTCCACCCCCTTTCCGTTCTGGACCATGGAAACCAGAGTAGTCTGTCACAGTGTCGGCCTGTTTTTGCTGCTTCCACCCTGATCGTGAGCAGTCAGGGGTGGGGTGGGGGGTGGGGGGTGATGGTGGATGTGCAGAGAAACAGACACAGCAAGTTAGACAGATTATAACCAGAAATGTGTTCTACCACAAAGTTAAAGAGGCATCAACTGTCTTGTCCGTTCAATTACAAAAACCCATAACTAACTACACTGAGGCGTCGTGAAAACCAGATGCCAACTTGGCATCAACAGATGATTATAGCCATTGTTGTTTGCCTGATAAAAACTTGTATTATTATTATAATCAGCGTAGAGCCTGTGCAACTGAGCAGGACCTCAACAGATGGTGGAAGCTTGTGGCATCTGCTGGAATAATCAGCTGTGAGCTGACCATCCTCCCCCGGGCTGCACCGAGCTCCAGTTGTTCTCTACCTGCAGCATGTTGAATGTAATGATCTTTTAGTTATTTACAGAGAGCTCTGATTTATGAAATCAAACTGTAATTAAGATGTTCAGTTGGAAGTGACTGGACTGACTGAACGATACTTCCACAGTATTTTCTGTCTGCAAATTTCGATCATCATCTCTGTTCAACTTGCACTAAAGCAACTTTTGGAGAAACTGGATTACGTGAAGTGTCACTACATCCGTACGCCGTCTGCAGCTCGCAGCTGTTTGCGTTTCCTGTGTGCAGTGGCCTGGTCCACGTGACCCAGAACGAGGCGATGTCATGTTCACTCCAGCTGTGTAAACATCACACTATCGCTAACACGGCGTGAACGCAAGCAGCGGATAGTTTGGAGCTGAAACGTGCAGGAATGTAGTGGAACCAGGAGGAGCACCGTCCAAATCCACCTGATCTACCAGAATCTTCCCACTGTCCATGGCCTCGTGACTCTGTCCATCAGTGACACTGCTTCATCTTTCCTTTTCTGCGTTTGTTCCGTTTCAGACTCAGGGGGAAATGGCCCAGATTCTACTGCAGTGTGTAGTAGCCTTTAACACACTGACAGTTTGCCACATTTAACTTTTCCCTCAATGAGTTATTAAGATGTCACGTGTGAACGTGACAGGCTTAATCCAATGTTTGTTCGTATGTCCATCAATGTCACTGCAATATCTCAGGAACGTCTGCACCGAATTTCACCACATCTGGCATAAACTTAAAGAAATGCATGAACCCATTAGGATTATGATAAACAGATTTTCCATGTTTGATGGTTTTTTTTAAATGATGGAATCATGATCTTTACCAATTCAGAGATCTCACTTTGACCAAACTAAACACTATTAATTTATTAAACTTAATACTCAGAAAAGGCCGGTGTACCACGATTCTTCTTTTGTTATAGTAAGTGTGGAACAGTTATTTTTTTAAATACAACAATAACTTGCTTATTTTTGACCATGGAAACAAACAAACATCCCAACACCGAAACCACTGGCTGACTGGTGTCATTTTTGTGAGCTCGTCTTTCACTGCCAGGCTTCATTATCTTCAGAATCACCTGAAGGGCAAAGCTACTCCGGGAGAAAGGAATCCGGTCAACTCTCCCACTCTGAGGCCGCTCCCTCTTCGTGTGGGGGTGGAGCGGCGTGGCACGATGCAAACATATGGGAGAACACATGGACGTGTTGTCAGACTTCAAAAGCTCAACATTCCGCCCTGAAAACATCCCTCTTGAAAAGCACATGTTGGAGCTCCTCTCCGTCACAGTGCCCGAGGAGTGAAATGCCCTGGGGAAAGTTCGTGCTCCAGAGACGCTCACATGCTCCATTTCCTGTGCTCAAGTTCCATGACCCAAGGAGAATTTAAAAGACTCTTGTTGACCTGTGTACAAACACTCAGGGTCAGAGGTTAAATGTCATCCTGCGTGGCACATGACATGGCCATGGCACAGCAGAGCCTAACAGACACGATCCAGGAGGCGTTCCTGTTAGCTCTTGACTCGTCTGAAGGTCCCACACGAAGCCGGTTAGCTTTGCTGGAACAGCTGGAGCTGGGAAGGAGCTCACTTGTATGCGTATGGCCTTCAAACGAAAAAATTAATACGAGACAGAGGTCAGAGCAGAAACTAGCCTCCGCCCCCAGGCTCCCCCCAGGTGGAAATGAGAGAAGAATCAATCAAGTGTCCCAATAGAAGTGAAGGAGAAACTGTGAACTGACAGGATTGCAAAATGTTCTCAGAATAACGTCAGTACATCTGCGTATTATTCTACAGTCTGTGGCATGTGCTGCTGCTTTAAGGTCATGATGAATTTGTGGGCTCCAGCCTGATCGCGGAGGCAGTAAATCCACGACGTGACAAACCTTAGAGCTGTGTCCTGTCTGCCTTCACACGCCTTTCACTGTGAGACGTCAACTGTCCCATCGTCTTCCCTTCGTAGTACAAGATTTTATAGTGTTTTAAATCTTTTATGACAGAGATAATAAGTTGAGGAACTTTACTCTCTGCACTTTGTCGTTCGTCTGCATCTGTTCTGAATCAGCCAACCGAGGCCAACAAATTCACACATACAACACAACCACTAGGCTGGATTCCTGCTCGAACAAGGCGTCACTAAAAACGCTACAGTTACATCATCCCAGCCACCGCGGGGCTCCGTACGGGCCTGGCACATGTCGGTCATTTTGGGAAACTCCTGGCTGCTAATTGGCTGACCGGTTGAAGCTCACCACAACCCACGACCTCCCTTCAAACGCACTTCAAACTTTTCTTGCACTAACGAGCAAGAGCAGGGCTCATGTGCAGCATCTCCCATCTCTGCGCCAAGCGTTCTGGAGATGCTCGGACCCGCGGATCTCCGATTTTGTTCGTATTTGTTTGAGGTTAGTTACCAAAAAGTCAAAAGAAGGTTTACAGAGATTAAAAAAACCAAACATTGCCGCAGTGAAGGCTGCCTCACCCACGAGTTTCCCACTTCAGAATGTGTCTTAAGTGAGACATTAACTAATGTGTCATTGTTTAATCTGAATCTACAGCACAGGACACGACTGTAACTCAAATCCTTCTCTGGAACGAGTCTTCTGTTATACGACAGGGGATCATTTTTTGATGTTTCCACATGACACATGTGTGTCCGCTCTGAATATTTCCCTTTTTGACGATTTGAAGGTAAATTCATGCACGTGTGACACTTGATACCTGTTTAGTAAAATGTTTCCACCCTTTCAGCAAATATGTTGCAAACACCATGGAGTAGAAACGCAGACGTATTCCCAGCTTCAGCCTTTAAATGGTTCTCAGCTTCATCTGCTGCCAGCTTGTTGGCACAGGTGCCATTAACTTCGGGCAGTGTGTCTCAGGAAGAGGACGCTTGTGTGAAGGTACTGTGCAGTTCAGCTCATCCAAAATACACGCATTCATAGTCCTTCACCGCTTGTGGTGAGGCAGGTCCAGGTTGGAGGTTTGAGGAGTTCTGTGGGGGTGTCACAGGCCCTGCAGTGATTTGAGCTTTAACATTCAACGGTTTCGTCCTGCTCTTAGCAGTCCTGTCCTCATCCACTCTCTGCTCTGTTGTCTGGCACCTCACACAAGCTTCAGCTGCTCACAACTCTGCTCGCCATCGTCACCCCCAGTCTTCCACTGCTTCTCTGGCTTCCCAACAAATATCGTGTTGACGAAATTTTAATATATTTTATATATAGAGAGAGAGATAATAATATAATAATATATATTTTATACTACATCATACACCCTTACTAGTCGCACTGCCCCCGTCTTTGGAACTCTCTCCCTGACGATAACACCGACTCTTTATCCAGATTCTTCGTCCAAACACTTGCACCAGGCAAGTTGACTGCTGTTACTTTCTAGAGCATCTATCAAACCTGACTCAATCTTCCTGAAAAAAAATTATACCAAGTTCATCTTCTTGTCTTCTACGAAATCTATGACATACGTTTTGTCACCTATCCAGTTTATGAGGATCATCCACTCTACAGACACGTTAGGACCTATGGTCACTTTATGTTGCTGTGAGGCTCACTGCTCTTACCTGACAGATGTGTCTTGCCCTTAGGGCTGAGGCCGTTGGTGTGAAGGGAGGCGGACCTGGACAGGGGGGCACAGCTAGTAGGAACAGGAACAAATGTGGGGTCCAAATCCAAGATCAGCTGGTTCAGCTGCTCTATGGACTCATCAAAGTCGGTGGTTAAGGATGCCAGTTCGTCTTGTTGGCAGGATGAAGTGTGTGTGAGGTTTTCTGAGGCACTGTGCGTCCCGCCCTCCCCCGTCAGCCCTCTCTGCACTGCCTCTCTGCTGCTCGTTCCTCGAGGCGGGGTGTCAGGAGCAACCAGAGGTGGCGGGCGCTCTTTTCTCAACCTTCTGGGCCTCTCCTCCCCGTCCACTGCCGCGTAGCTTTGAGTGACACGCTGCTGTCGTACCCAGGAGTGTGTGGAGTAGTCAGGCAAATTCTCAGAGGAAAGGGAGCCGATGCTACTGGAGCTCGGCATGTCTGAAGCCGGAGCAGCCACGTCATCCTCATCGTCCAGTATATCAGTCTCCCTCTCGCTGGACAAAGCGTCTCCGTTTAGAGTTTGTCCCAGTCCGGACTCATCTCCAGCCATCAGCTCGACCCCTCCACTGCAGGCAGCAAGCTCTGTCATGACGTCCAGAAGAGGCTGAACGATCTCAAAATCTAGCCCAGGCAGCAGCGTCCCCCCCTCAGTACAGTCGTCCTGTGCAGCCCCTCTCCTGTGCCTGGCTGCGATGAGCCCCTGCGAGGCGACGGACAGGCCCGAGTCGCTGCTGGCAGACGCCGCTCGGTCACAGTAAGATCCTTCGTCGCCGCTCCTCTCCCTCACGCTGGTGTGGAAACTCTCGCTCCCAGGGTCCAGAACATGAGGTGGAGCTGTGAGGACAGTAAAAGGTTTGGACATTGAGACACTTCATTTTAGCTTTTCGGAATACGTGCAAAGGACAGAATTCACTGTGGCAATAAAAGCACTTCTTCTTATCTTTTATTCAACTCTAGCATCATTTTGAGGAGTTTTGTAATTAAACATTATGCCAACTGTAATGAATATAAATTCAAACAGCAAGGAATTCATCATCCCAGTCATTTCATCTACAAAATACAAAAAAAGACAAAAAACCTGCATCACAGAGCCCTTGGTGACATATTCGAATTGCAGGTTTTCTCCAACTTCAGGTGCAGGTCAAATAAATTTGATTTACAATCAAGCAAACATTTACATTCTAAAGTTGGTATGTTGAGAATTTTTGTCAAAACTACTTCACTAACCACTTTCATTTCAGCTTTTAGTGTCATTTCAACAAAGTGCTGCTCCAGCACTCAGCAGCTCAGCGTGGTGTGTGTCCTGAGAGGCAAAACTCAGGGTAAACTCTGACTCACTGATACAACCAACATTCAAGCTGTGAATTAATCTGTTGTTTGTTTAATTAAATATTAATAAGAAGAAGAAAAAAGTGTCCATCACCACGCCCATGGTGACGTATTTAATTTGCAATTAACAGTGAACTGAAATGGACGTGAAAAACTTGAAAACCAGCAAGTTTTCTCATTTTAAAAATGAGATGTTTGTTGTTTTTGCTAAGAAAATAAAAAAAAGGATTAATCAGTAATAATGATCCTGATCAGTGACTGATAAAGAAACATTTGAGTCATTTCAGCTTGAAGAAAATTCCACCGTCTCCCTCCAACAAATACACAAAGTACCAGCGAGCAGCAGCCTGTATTTGTCCCACAGTAAGATTCATATCCGAAAGCTCGAGCTTGTTGTTTGAAGGAACATATCAGAAATCAGGACGTGTCACCCCGAACCCAAATACTGCCAGCGTGCATCAGCACTGCATGTGTGATTCACCGTGACACACAACCAGCAATAACTCCAGACACACTCCATGTGGGTCAGACAGAGGCTCTTTGTGTAGACACAGAGGTGTGTGTGTGTGTGTGTGTGTGTGTGTGTGTGTGTGTGTGTGTGTGTGTGTCATGCAAAGAAAGCATCAGTCACAGACGTCCACCTGAGGTCAGGTGGAGCGACTGAACACAACGCACACACAAACACACACAGACACACACACACTTTTGTTTCATTTACCTGATTGTAGAAACACGTTTTTCCATATAACAGCAAACTAAATGTTTTTGACGCTTCTTGGACAAAATACATAACTTGGATGTTTCACCTGAAGCTTTAGGAAATTTTAACCACCAACAATTAACCATGAAAATAATCCCAGAAACAAACCAAAAGGTTGTAACTTGTAAGTATCTTGTGCAACAATGAACACAGCACATGTCAGGGAAGCTCTGCAGTCGAGACAGGCAGTAAAAGTGGAGCAGCAGACGCGCTCGGGAAAAACTCACAGCTGCTCTGATTGGTCTCGCACAACGAAAGACGCACAGACACAAACCGGCAAACAGCCTGACGCTGGCAAACCGTTACCACTGCAGACTAGAAACAAGACGGAAAAGCTTCGGTTTGTAGGGGGAGGACAAGCAGGAAGGAAAGTGGGGGGGCAAGGACGAGGACAGAATGAAAAGATGAGGAGAAAGTACAGGGGAGACTAAAAAGGTCCAGACCAGCTCAGTCGAAGTCTCTCTGTCTTTCCTCCTGTGCTGCCGTCCCCTCTGTGTCTCCGGCTGCCACAGGAAGACAAGCAAAGAACATTCTTTCTCCTAAGGTGCAAACAGGCCCCCCCCATGTCCTCCCCATCGCCTCCCACTCTCTCTTTCCCCTCTGTCATGTCAGTGGTCTCTGCGCTGTGAATCCCCGCCTTTATTGCCACTTGAACCCCCCCCCACGCCCCCCCCCGGCGCACACAGGCAGGTAAGGCTGTGGAGAGAGTGTGCACTCATGCATTTTTATGGAGGAGTCAGAAGGAAACTGAAGAGAGGATCATTCACTCCGCTCAGGTGGAGGCGGCTGTGCAGCTAACAACATGAAAAGGAGAACACAAAGCCCCGGGACCCTGAGCTGCCCAAATATGGAGGGCTACATGTAAACATGGGGGCGGGCTGTGGGGGGACGTTGGTGCAGAAGGGGGATGGGGACACGTTGGACACATTGCTACATGCAACTTGAACCTGAAATCAACACTGGGAGCTGAAAAGAGAATGACGAGATCCCAGAGGAGGACAGAGGACAGAGGACAGAGGACAGAGGACAGGAGGACAGAGGACAGAGGACAGAGGACAGAGGACAGAGGACAGAGCATATGGAGATGGAGCAAAGGAGAAACACCTGTGGGTGAAAACCACATTGTGCCTCCCTCATCACGCTCATGTGCACGTGTGAGTGCTGCTGGTTCAGTGTGTGTGTCAAACAGTCTTTCGTTCCCTGGGGATCAGTCTGTGAATGACATGGCTGGAGCAGATTTAGCAAAGGCCTAAAACAGCTGGACCTGAAGCCAAAACATCTTGAAATGCAGCCGCCTCCAAACACAAGGCTCTGCCTGACTGCCGTCTACGGGACTGTCGTCACACCCTTTCCCAGGGACGTCAGAGTGGCCTTTGTAACCACAAGTGTTGTCGACTGTCACACTGATGAGCAGAAGATTACCCAGAGAAGGCCAGAGTCCAAAGGTCCTGGATGTGCACCCACGCAGGGACACACCCCCTGCAGGGACACAACCCACGCAGGGACACAACCCCTGCAGGGACACAACCCACGCAGGGACACAGCCCACGCAGGGACACAGCCCCTGCAGGGACAGTGGTTGTAGCCAAGTCCAAAAAGGAAACACACAGACATGGGGGGATGCTTGGCTGTGATCTGGCAACCCTGGACTGACTGCGGGGCTGTAACCTTAGTGAGTTTATGACCTGTTCACTACGGTCAATGGCGTGAAAGTTCCAAACTGAAGTCAGCTGATAATGTAAATTTGTTTAAATGTACAAGTTACTTTATTAAATACATTTTTCTCCACAGGTGAAAATGTGTCGCAGTAACTTCATGAAGACTTAAAGTGTGAGAGACGCCCTTGTATGAACCTACATATTATCAAAATGATTTATGCTTTGCCAGCATAAATAATGGAATTGTTTCTTATTTTATCATAAACACACAGAGGAGCTGTGGTGTCACATGGAACCAGACGTGAAGTTTCTCAGAAGCGGTGGCTGCCCTGCAGGGCTCACCTGACCCACCAGGAGCAACTAGGGATTCAGTGTCTTGCCCGAGGACACTTTGATGTGGGGGGGACAGGGGATTGAGCCACTGACCCTGTGGTTCGTGGACACCTGCCTCAGCAACTGAGCTATGGCCGCCTGCATACATAAGTATAAAATAGAATAGAGAACTCCGGAAACAGCGGATGCAGCCTGCTGTAAGAAGGTTAAACATCTGTTCAGTTCGTGTGAGGTCTGATAATTTACTAAAATGTCTAAAGGTGAGTTCAGGGACACGAAGCAGAAAACAGTGAAAGGCTGGTGATTTTAAAGCCCCCTACCTGTTTCAAGAGAGGACATGTCTTGATAGGAGTCCTGTCTGACCAACGGGTCCAAGGTGTCATAGTCCACGGTCACAGAGGCTCCGTTGTGCCACAGCTGTCTGCCTGCATGTGAATGGGACAAAGAGTCCAGCTCTAAACAACAGCACACACTCACACAAACCCGACGGGCCCAGTAACGGATCCCAGCTGGGATTTAAATGTCCCAACTTTACATTTGGCTTCTGTCTCTGCCTGTTCGTCGTCGGTGTGTCTGAGTGTGTGTTTCTGTGCCGGTTTTCCCCGCCTGCCGTCCGTGTGTAATCTGAATTCCAGTCAGATGTGTGTGTGTGATAGCCGCTCATATTGCTTCCTGTTGGCAGGCAAGGAGTGTGATCGTACATGCTGAAGGCCGCTGTGGCTGCCAGTGTCCAACACTGCCCCCACCTGAGTGACTCCCTGACGAAGAGCCGGTTCATTCTGGGGACGCGGTGTGTCTGTGCAGGTGTTGTGCCTCTAACTGACTCACGTCTGTCTCTTCTGCTTCGGTTGAGAGACACAATGAAACTCGGTGCAATCTTTGTTTGCACTTACAACAACGTGTGTGTGTGTGTGTGTGTGTGTGTGTGTGTCTAACGTGAACGTCTGCAGGACTCCAAAGGTAATTTAAAGGAATGCAGGGAGACATTTCTACATTTAAAGGGGCCACAACGCCGAGTCAGGGACTGAAAGTTGTGCACAGACAAATGTAAAAATGTTCCATAGATTTAAGCAATGTCAGACTCACGTCCATCAAAGCTGCTTCCCAGGAAACGAAAAGTGTGAATAATGTGTGGGTGGGGAGCTGAGGGTTCGCAGGAGCAACAGATAATCTCCGTACACACACCGTGACGCCATGTTGGAAAACCCTTTGTCAGTCAGGCCCTTAACATATCCTGCACAGGAATGTGGGTTGGACACCTGAGTGTCTCTCTTGTTGAATTCGGGACCTCAGCTGTATTTGGGCCTAATCCGCTCCATGTGTTTAGTCCATGTTTGAGTTCCGGGGGTTTCAGTCACTGCACTGCAGTCTCCCCTCCAGATCCATGGATGATAACAGACACGGGGAAACTTGGACGGGAACTTGTTCTCGCAGTTTGCCTGAGCCTCTTCAGGTTGAAGCAGTAAATGTACTGACGTGGGTTTGTCCCGGATCAGTTCCACCTGTTTAACTATGGCCACTGCAACATTAACACCACCTGGTGGTTTCAATACACAGTTTTATTAAATTTAGAATTTCTGTACGTGCTGAGCATTGTTTTCTTGTGACAACTCTGTGCACAGCGTGTCACACGTTGCTGTGATTTACAAAGTGCAGCACTGTCAGAGGAAGACGTGTTTCCCTGACTCTAACCAGCAAAGACGTTTGGGAGCATTCATTTGTTCATTAGCACTAGTGGTGAAAATATCCACATTAGTCCAAAGCAGAGTCAGTTTAGTTCTACAGGAAGGTCATTTTCAGGAGACGGGCAGCATGTCTGTTCTATTTATTCTTGCACTTATAATTGTTTTTCCGTTGTTATTTGTCAAACTCGTGTGTTATGTGAAAGTACCTGTTATTTTTTCGGGGTGTTCTGATAGCAACAGCTCCACCTTTCCATCTTCTGGGAACCGAGGATCTGGAACATTACACAAGAGAGAGATCAGACAGCTGGGCAGCTGAGTTTACTGTTCCCACATGTCTCACACCTGCAGCGCTGACACCACGTCCAAGGTCGGCTCAGGTATTTACGTTGGACGAGGGACAGGAGCGGAGGCGTTTCTCTATTAAAGAGCAGTGAGAATCCCACCTTCGCTGGCACAGTCCAGGTCCACCTTGGAGAAAGTGAGGCTGTGTCCGTGGACGAGGCCTGTGTGAAACTGGAGGCGGAAGACGACCTGGCGCGTGGCTGAAACGCTGTTTTTGTCATAACAAACCATCTGAAATCAAACATCAGTTTCGAGCTGAAGTGTGTTTCTGGTACAAATTACATCTTTCTCACAAGCCTCACGGGAAATACCAGACTGACAAGAAAGAAAGTGTCTCCTAATGTTTAATAAAGCGACAACTGAAAGTCGTGATAAGGTAAAAAACGTTGCGTTGCTCACCAGGATGTCCCCCTTCAGCAGCTGAGCTGGCTGCAGCACAAAGTGCAGCCGCCCTGTGTGTCCGGGAGCAACATGGCTGAAAAACAGACAAGCACCTCATCACCGGCTGTTTTCTGTCATCTACTGTCACGTGTTCACAGCTTAACACCAGACGTGATGCATTTCTTACTAGACTGCTGAGGTACAAACAGCTTGGAGACTCTGATAGACCCTGAGGAACAGGCTGCATCCTACGGAGAGACAGCAAACCATTAGAAAAGGCCTCAGATGAAGAAGAAACGTTCACGTCCCAGCTGTGTCCTACGTGACTCTGTGGGAGACGTCTGAACGCAGCCGCCTTCACCCACACACTGGCTGGAAAAGTTCAGTTCATTTCTAATTAAAGGTAATAATAATTTGACAGTGTGAACTCTCTTCCTCCATCTTCTGACTGACCGAACACACCTGGTCCAGCTGGACTTGTTGAAAGTTCCTGATTTTGGAGAGGCAGGAGGAAGCTAAAAAATGTTGCATCAGCACTTTTCACTGACAAACGTTTGAATTTTTCCTCCGCGACGCGAGTTTCGAGCACCAGAGGCCTCGAGGGCTCAGCCCTGCTGCTTCTGCAACTGTCCCTGCACTGCCAGAGTTCGGCGCCCCTGGTTCGACCCCGATCTAAGATTACACGGGAGACGGTGTCGCTGATCGTCCTGTGTCAGATTCCCCTCCTAGCTGCTTTCAAATCGTCCCCTAAGACACAGACGTACAGACAATGAACGTGGACATAATGAATCCCGTGCTGGCTGCTGTTCACACACATCCACAAACATAATCGTCCTTTGGCATCTCGTACACACACTACAGGGACTGTTTGATAACCAACAGCTGTCCTGCGTCTTTGCATTTGACTGACGTCCCTGTCCGTCACACACATTCTCACATCTTTGGCGTCAAAGGCTGGGGAAGGACGTGCTGATGGCGGATACTCCACGTCCAACAATGGCCACTGGTGTTACTGACCTCGTTCCCTCTGCTTACCTCCATCTGGTCTCATTCGAGGAAGACCGTGAAGAACAACACAGAGGAGGAAAGACGGAGACGGACACATCCTCACGCCTCCTTTTAACATGCTCCCCAGCATCCACACATACCTGCAGAGCAGAAACAAATGCACTGCAGATGTTTAACAGCCTCATAGCAACTAGTTGACATGAGGATGAACCAGGGGTTTTGGGCCGGGGTCGACCTTTGACCTTCAGCCCTCCTGCTCAGTCTCACCGTTTCTGTGAGGGGGTCATGAGAGCCGAGAGTTTGTCGATGTAGAACCTCCTCATGGCGAAGTGGTCGAGAGAAAGGTCTGCACTGAGAGAGAGGCATGTGTTCAGAGAAACGTCCTTATCTGAACGTGAAACACAAACGTGTGTGTGAACGAACGTGTGAGGAACATGCAGAGTCAGACACACACAGTAAATGATTGTCAGAAGGACGAGGGTTTGTCCACAGTGAGTCAGCTGTTCAGTCACGTACCACTCACACACACACACACACACACGGCAGAAGTGTTGAAATCTTCCCGTGGTCTCTGACTTTCCTCTGACCGTCCTATTTTTAGACCTAACCCGTGGCCCCCACACACCTGAACAGTGTCTCTCAAAGACATA
Source organism: Channa striata (assembly GCA_033026295.1). Taxonomy (NCBI): domain Eukaryota; kingdom Metazoa; phylum Chordata; class Actinopteri; order Anabantiformes; family Channidae; genus Channa; species Channa striata. Next base: position 814,442 of record CM065179.1, read on the forward strand.
AACGGTGTTTTGCGTCGGCGAATGGAAATCAGGTAAATTCATGAACGGGAACCCAGCCTGAAAGTCAAATAAGACGCTGGTTCAAAGTCTCTTCAGTGGGACTTCCTGCCCTCGGCCTGGTGTAGGCTTTCTGTCAGGACTCTTTTCTTACTCTGCAATCAGACTTTTACCTGAACCGCTGACATATTATTCCTATTATTACTGTGTGCGGAGAAGAAAAACTCATTGTTGCACAATCGTAGTAAAACCGAGTCGTTTCACATCCCTGAGCAAAGTAAACGAAAGAGAAGATGATTCTGAAAAAATGCTGCTTCAGTTTTACATCAATTTAAAAAATGCAGTTCATTCTTTGAAACCTACTAGTGCCCTCAGCTTTGACTTTTAGTCTGTGGCTGGTTTATTGTGATGTCTAAGGCTCAGTCTTGTTGGACTTTACCTGTTCTGTCCCAAAATAGATTTTTCTCATGGAGAATTATTAGAAAAAAGATCAGTCATGAAAACAGTGAATCATTTTTTTCTGATCTGCACAAAACCTGTGACTTAATCGTTTTGTTATTGTAGTTTGATCCATTCGGTCCCCCCCAAAAAAACTGCTGCCTCTATGTGCACAGTTTGGGAGCACTGGCAGTTCAGTTACTGGGTTTCTACCAGTTCTTTCCCTGGGTAATAAGCTGATATCAGTTTCAGTATCATCTCATCAATCGAGCTGCTGGAATAAAACTGCAGACACAGTAAGTTTTACTGAACAAATACGAGGAACAGAGAAAGTGGGCGGGAGTGTGTGTGTGATAAGAGTGATAACGTGTCACAGAGGCTGTATTTGCACAGATATGAAAACAGGCGTGTCGTCAGATTCTGGACATTAACAGCCTGCTCACTGCTGGACACCGCGACTACTCCTGCAAATATTGCAGTAATTATCAAACTATTTCATGGAACGAGCAGAAATGTTCATGTGGACAAATTGTTCAAGCTTTTAATTGTCCTTTAAGACAATATCATTTAAGACATTTATATATATATAAATATTAAACAATGTTCACCTTTGTCCGGTGTGTTTTTACTACAAAAAAGGAATAAAATAAACCTCGGGCCTACTTGGATGGATTTCAGAGCAAAACTCACCGTGATGATCTTTCTCATGGGTTTGATGCTATAATCCTGAACATCATTCTCCTTTAACGGATTCTTGGACTGGGATCAGCATCCTCAATATGTGTGATGTCATTCAGGTTTAAAGTAAAAAACTTGTGTACTTTCAAACTCTGCATGTTCATCATTTGTCGTTTTGTCCAGGAAACAGGCGAGGCAGAAGATAAGCACGACATATTTTGGAGCGGGGGAGAACTTTAAACGTGTTGACCCAGTCAAATTAGAGTTTTATCAGAGTCCGGGAGACTGAGGGGATGGTATTTTTCAGATGGTAATGTGCAAATGTCACTTATGTTTGTTCTTATCCAAAACTTTGTTCCTTCATATCAAGATTGACCAAAGTGATCCCGGCGTTACCTGGCTGACATGTTGGTGAAGTGAATGTAGGAAGCCACCAGAACCCCAAGCCGGCCTCTGCCTTCCTGCTGAGTGAGGACAAACACGTCTTAGTGGACGCAGGCTGATTTCAAACCACCTTTCAGTGAGTTTGTGCAGACCGATGGCAGCTCACCCTGCAGTGTAACACCACGACGTGCTTCGGGTTCAGCTGCAGCCAGTTTTCCACGGTCGCGCACACACTGAAGATCTGCTCCAGGTTAGGAGCTAAGGGCTCCACCCAGCCTGTGTCCAGCACCTGACGGACGGAGGACATGCATGGACTCGCTGTACTGCAACATTTCACAGTGAATGAGCTGTGTTGCCGTTACCTTGGTGTTGGTCTGAGAGAGAGCGCCGTTTGGCTGTGAGAGGTTGACGAGCTGAGGAGGAAAAGGGAAATTCAGTCTCCGTTTTGTGGTGTGTCTTTATATGTTTGTGTTTCTTTTTATATTTCATTTCCTGATCAATTTGTCACTGAGCTGATGGAGGAAGTGATGGAGAAGCCGAAGGAAAAATGTGTTTTTTTTAAAGGAACATGCTAAGTTCCGGGTTGGCCTGCAAAATAATAATTATTATTACTATTATGATCATTATTTATTCTTGTTGCTGTTTTAATTAGTTGTTAATAATAATTTATAGATATAACTTATCTTTCTATTGTTTTGCTCGGTTACATATGAATTAAAAAGAAAAGAAAATAATAAAAAAAAAAATTTTCATTTCAACCCCAGTTTGAGTATTTAAGTACATTTACTCAAGAACTGCACTAATTCCTACAATAAAAGTCATGTGCATACAGATGACGAATAATTATGTCCAATAATTTTATATTTACATGTGTTTACAAAAGTTCTGCAGCACTTTTCTTTACATCTCACCATGAAGCCGTGTCCATGTTTTGACTCCAGCAGGAGCAGAAGCTCCTGCAGGTTCTGCAGGTACGTCTGCTCTCTGCACCCAGGGGGACACAAAATGGTGATGATGCGTTGAGTGATGTAGGTCAGGTCAATTCGCTGTGGTTCCTCCATGACTTCTTTGGGTCACATGGACGCCTATGAGAAACAGGAAGTAAAATCTGGGTGTGACAAAGCCAGTCTTGGACAATTTAGAGAAGTGAGAACGTGAAGCCGGGGTCAGCAGATGTTTGTGGAGGGGAGCTGGAAACAAACTCTTTGTCCCTCACAGTGACGTCTGAGTTCAGATGTGTTCGGCCGCGTTAATCGGAAAAACCTTCTACTGGACGTGAGGCCAAGACCGAGTGGGGTCAGGGCCACAACTACGAGGAACTGAACCGAAAGCTGAGTCCACGGAGCCCCTCAGTGAGCTTGATGATGATGATGATGATGATAAAGGATGCTGGGCAGACCTCATTAATCATCTGAACTGAATAACACTGATCTGGGTCTTTCCTCAGAAGGAGCTTCTAACACGACCCTCTGACTCCATGTTTTGCCTATTTTTCTTTGAAAGTATTATTGATCATAGATTTGAAAAAGACAAAAATCTTTAACCCAATCTATAGAGGCTTTAAGCTCAATCAATAGGTTTGCTAATATTTATGAATCTTTTCAAAATGATGAAGAGTATCGACCCGTTATGAGCCATTGATAAAATGTTTCATGGGCATTGGCAGCAGAGGAAAATCCAAAGGCATCTTAACATGCGTCTAGAAGAATCTCCAAATGATCTGAGCAGGCGTGCAAATATGTTTTTTAGGGGAAAGTTACGGCAACTGGGGTTTGTCTTCTATCAACATGATGTGGACGTGTTAACGTCCCAGAAATGCTCAAGTGAACTCATCCATGACATGTACCCACATTTCGTGTGAGCACAGAAGCCTCCGTGCACCTGGCTCTCCATCGCTACACGAGGGCCCTCACACATTACATGGACCATCATCCATCCAGGGATTCACCACAGAAACACAAGTGCACTTTAATTGCACAGGAACGTCCTTTTGAGAGGCCGGGCTTCGAGCAGAGTGGATGCAGAGAGGAAATACAGAAAATGTTCTCAAGAACTGCAACCAAGTAGATTTCCCAGTAGTCGTACCTTACTGGAGTATAGTGATTTCAGGTTACATGTACACGGCATTTATTCAGAGTTTGGGACCACACTGGTATATTCCGGTCATCAGCAGCATCAAACTCGAGCGTGTTTAAAATACAGTGTGTCCCTGTAGAGCACTTTTAAAAAACTATAAATAAGCTAGAAACACAGGCGAGGATCCCCCCCCCATACTGGACAATGAGGGCCTCACACGGGTTTTGCTCCATGGCCCCGCCCCCTTTACTGCTGTCTGACTGACGACACAAGCAAAGTTCACAAAAAAACGACTCTCCACTTATGTATTTTTAGTCTGGATCTTTCCAAATTCTTTGATCTAAATTTGTCAGTTCTGGGCCTGAAGAAGCAAAAATCAAACGGAAGTGAGTGACTTAACCACACTCACACACACACACACACACGTTGCTATGGTGTGAGCTGCTTAGTGAAGTCCTTGAGCTTAAACTCTCCACATCTAATTATAGTCTCTACTTCCCTTTTGAAAGGGAAGCTTCCTCGTCTCTTTCTTCTCTCCGCTTTAGTTTGGCAGTGAAACCATCGCCTGGCAGCTCCAGTGCAGCAGGAACAGAGACATGGTTTGGGCTTGAATTCATTTTCCAGTGCAACAGAAGTGAAATGAACAGCATCACAAAGTCCCTGTGAGCGTCCTTCTCCGTCTCCCGTTTAGATCCCTGTCTGTGTTTCCCTGCACTCAGTGCTTTTTGTCAGAGCGCTGAACTGATCTCCCGTCAGCTCCTCTGATCCTCACGCTGAATTAAATGTGAAATCAGGACAAAGTCTTGTCATTTTCAGTTACTCTTCTATCCAATTACACTCAAATGTGTCTCATTTAATTCAGAGGAATTTTTGCAGGGACCTTACACGCACTGGTCAGAGGTGTCATTATCACACCCCCACTGGGGGGCTGTTCACTCGTGCTGAGAAAAACAGGCTTTTAACACCAACGAACCAGACGAAATGAGCTCTTCACATGGACTGAATCCCAGTGGAAACATGTCTCCTGGGGTTCACAGCCCTAATGTGTCAGTAGGCTAATCCAGCCCACACTCTTGGACATTTTGCAGTGCTAATCCGCCGGATATTGGCCATCCATCACATGCTACTCTGTTTACAGAAAGAGCTGCTAAATCTGAGCCCCCACCGGCAACCTGTGAGCATCCAACACACACACACTGGATGCAGTTTGACGGTCAGACGTCACCGGAGAGAACTCACACACTGACTGTGCAGTAAAGAGGATCTTACCTTGGCTGCTGCTGCTGCACTGAACCAGAAGTCAAAATGACAAAACGAATTCTGATGAGTTGAAGCTCGAGTGTGACTGCTGTGGAAAACAAGGTGGAGACTCGACAGGGGGAGGGAGGAAGGCGACAAGGGAGCACGATGATAAACTGAACTGTTACAGCCTGAACTTTGCCCTCTGTTGGACTCTGAGTGTGTGTGTGTAATGGACTATAACACACTGATTCCTCGCTGTCCAAACACTCATTAGCACATAAAGAAGCTGATGAGAGTGTGGGACATGTGTGCTGCAGCACAGTTGAATCCACACTCTCCCAAACGTTTTCATGGTCAAGGGCACGACGTTTTATATTCCACACTTTCCTCTGATAAAACACTGCATCATACTGAATGACCCATGAAATAAAGAGCGTGTCCACTGACATAGATGCATTTTGTGTTCCTTTATTTTCCCGTCTCAGTGCACAGGAATTACCCTTAATTTAACTTGCAGAAAGGGCTCTTGTGTCTCCTCAGGGGCCACTGGTCGCGTCTGTCATTCGGTCTTTGTCCCACCAGGTGGCCCCATAAAACGAATTACGTCCCTGGGACTGACAACACGTGCAGGACTACTCAGGAAGGTTTATTTTACTGTATGTTCTTACAGGATGTAAAACCAGGTCATGGAGATCAGGACAAACATGATTTAATTAATAAAAATCAATACACACGAGACATTTGACCTAAAAGACAAAGTGAAGAAGCGGCAGTTCATGTTGCATTCACTGCCTCGCGTAAAGTCGTAATTATGTGCCAAAGAATAACGGCATTGTATTTGGATACATTTTGCATAAATAACTGTGTATAAATATTGAGAAGTTACTGGGCGTTAGCTCGAGTCCTTCACTTGTTCCGAAGTGCAGGGCAAAAACGTGGCGAGTTCACGCTCCGAGCTGTTGGAACAGTCTGAGGATCTGAAAACGCGGAATCCTTGGCCTGGTTTTTGATTACAAGGTCTCACGTCTGCAGTTCATTTACTACATTTATTTGCAATTTATTTTTGTCCTATACTTTCTTGGATTCTCTTGTCCTTTTTTCAGGTTTTATGCACCGTTGTTTTTATTTCTTTCTCAATATTCCATTTAATTCATACATTCCATTCCGAACGTTCTTGTCATTTTTCAGTTGACGGTGGACAACGTGGCCACCGTTCCGAGCTTTACGGCAGCACGCGAACGTCTCCTCATGCATATCCAATGAGGCCCTCCTCCCTGTCCACCCTGTCCCGACGTCCCCCCTCAGCCGCCGACCGCGACAGTGGCAGCCGCGCCTTCTCGCGTCAGCTTCCATGGAGCCAAACTAGAAGGGAACTTCTCCAGGCGGACCAGGCGGTCAGCTCCCGGGACAGAGCCGTCGGCCGTGTTGTGAGATGGGGTGATGCCGCGGAGAAACTCTCCGGACGAACTGCGCAGCGCCTCGGCGTGCTAAGCTATCGCTAGCGGGCTAACGCAGGCTAACGGTTCACCTGCAGGCTAAGCGGCTGCCGCGAGCTAACGGGATGGACGGCGGGAAGGAAAACCCCTCCGGGGGCATTTCGGCTCCGCCGACCCCGCCGGGGACGCTCGCTTCCAGCAGCGACACTAACTCGGGGAAGCCGAGCGGACAACCGACGCTGCCAGCTGGGAAGAGACCCTCCATCGGGGAGGACGAGGGCGGCGGCGCGGAGGCGAAACTCTTCGGGAAGGGGCTGGCGGCCACCTCCCTGCTCCAGATTGCGATCAGGAACGGGATCTACCAGAACCAAGTGGCCAACGCCATCAGCGGCGCGGCCCGAAACATGAACGCGGCGGCCGCGAAAGCAGCCAACATCAACGGCGGGGCTCCCGTCAACTCCCTGCTGGGCAGGAGGCGCCACAGGCACAAGAGGAACCTGTCGCTGGGGGCCCCGCCGACAACCGGCTCGCCCGGGGTGTCCTCCGCGGAGGCGGCCGGCCCTGCCCCGTCCGCCTCGCCGCTGAGCACCCTCAGCCTGGATAGGAAGACTTTTCTTCGGCAGAAGCAGTCCAAGCAGCTTCAGGCCTCCGACAAGGCGTGGGTGAGGTCGGACCTCCGGCGGGGCTGCATTCACGTCCACGACTGGCTCACGCCCTCCTACCCGCGCCCGGTGCTGTGCACGCTGGACACCGCTGCCCAAGAGGTGGCCAGTAAGCTGGAGGGCAGCAAAGCAGGGGCCGTGTTGAGAATTCACTGCAGAGCGACGCCCTCAGCTGATGGAAGTGGTAAGTGTGAAGACACGGACCATGGTGAAAGTCTAAATGACAGTGCGGATGTTAAGAGGTCCAAAACTGAGGAGGACCAGCACCCAGAACAGTGTTGTCCTGATGCTCATCCGTCCTCCAACTCGTTGGATGATAAAACCGAGAGTAACTCTTCCTCTGAGGTCTACCTGAGTGACATTGGGCTCGACCTGAGCCTGAGTGTGGCAGACTGTTGTGGAGTCTACTCTGGTTCCGACATGGACAGCAGCACCTGTGAGGACTTCAGCCCAGGTGGGCCCAGAGGTGCCGAGCGCAGGGAGTCACTGGGTGATGGGCTGGGCTTGGGTGCCGACGCCTCGGTGCTGAGCCCCAACTGTGACAGCCCCACAGAGGGCCCCGACCCGTTTGAGAGCTCGTCAGATGAAGTGGATCTCACCTCCTCCCCGACGCACTCGAACGACAGCTCTGGTGCAGACCGGCAAGGAGACCCGGCCGTGGCCCCAGACCCCTTCATTGCTTCCAGCCAAGTGACAAAACCCGATGAGGACACTGAAAGTGTGGCGGGGGAAACCATAGATGCCCCCAGTTTAGTCCAGCCTCCCTCTAAATGTTCCAGCAGCTCACAGGCTCGGCCCTTGACCACCCAAGCGAGCACCCAGCCCGACCTGGAGACCCCCCGGGGCAGCAGAACATGGCCAGATCCCGTCAATACCAGTCCGACCCCTGCGCTCTTCGTCCAGCTGCACGGCGGAGCGGTGCGGCGCCTGGGAGGCGAGGAGAAGCCTCTGCAGATATTAAACGAGTACCTCATTAGTCTGGGGTTCGAAGACGCTTGGAGGGTGCAGGAGGAGGGCCTGAATCCAGAAACAGGCTGCTTGATACGCTTCTACTTTGGTGAGTGTGTTGTTGGACTCTTATAACTGCTTATAGGTGATTATTCTACCAACAAACAGCTGCAGGCGTGTTTTTTTAAATGTATTACATCATCATTTGTAATGTTGCTGTGCAGCAGGCCACTTCTGACGTGCTCGGCCATTGTTCTTTTGTCAGTGTACGGTCATTGTGTTGGACCAGTCGGACTGGTGAACCAGCGCGTTCACTTGTCCTGCACAGACAGTGGGCAGTGTGCAGGCCTGCAGGGACACATCTGGAGGTAGCAGGTGTGCTCCGTAAAAGACCCGCATCACGAGAGCCTCTCCGAACCTGGTTCATTGTTCTGCTGCTGTCGTTGTTAGAAAAGACACTGGTTTGCTGACTAGCTCAGTGTTAGGATGGAACAACGGCCATGATCTCTTGTGGGATTAGCGCAGCTGAGTGTTCTTTTTCCCGTTATTTTAATGCAGAACCTGCAGAAAACGTTTGCCTCTGCTCTGCCGTCATTTTCTAAGCAGCACAGCATCAAACACTCACCACAGACCGTTGACATTCCTAATAACTTGGAGATGCTCTAATGGGGCTACAACAAATGATCATTCTATTACCAGTTTGTCCGGCAATCAAGTTATTGTGATGAAGCTCAAATTAACATCATTAAATGCCTCATGTGTCTAACTATAGATTCAGAACCCATAAATATTTATTCAACGGTTGTCGAAGACCAAGAAAATCAGGAGATCAAGGCCAGTACCAGTGAATTTGGCAGCTTTTAATATATGACGTACATTCGAGATGGACAATCAATCATCTGAGTTATTGCAGATTTCTCTAAGTGACTAATCATTTTAAAACTGGTCCGTGCTCTGCTCTCATGGTACGTACGACGGGACACGTGGATGTGCTCCTGATGGGACGGGAACAGTCACAGAGCAGAAGCGGTGTGATGATTTCAAGTGACAGTAAATTAAACTGATTAACCTTTTACTCTCATCAGTTTCTTTTCTCTCCGACCGTCATTTAGAAAAATGTTTGACAGGCCTGAAAACTACAAATTCATTGCTCCTCGCTTGCTGCCTGTGTACAGCGTGAACTGTTCGCTAATATGGAGGTTCAGAGTCGAGCCAGAGGAGTTTGACTCAGCACGATCCCTCTGGCAAAAAGGATGTTGCCAAGTGTTTTCTCTCTCCCCTCTTACACTCGCAGTGTGCTGACAGTAAGAGAAAAGTGACCTTAGTAGAACTCGGATTTCACCTGCTCAGTGTTTCGGATTTCTGTAAAACAGCAGCAGCAGACTCCTCTTCATCCCGGGCCTGCAGCACTCGGAGGCCACGGTTCTACTTTGCAAGGTTAAATACCAACAATATGTCTGATACTCGTGTGGCAAAGCAATGACACAATTGTCATGATTGCTACAAAATATCTCGTTCAAAACATAAGTTGTTTATTAGTTTGTTGTAGAAATAAACGATCTTGTGTGATCGTCTTTCTGAAGCAATAACTGAAACTAAATGTTCCCAGAAAAGTAATTGGTCAAACAGAAAAACTTCTCACTGAAGCTGCAGCAGTAGTTGCTGCTGTCGCGACACTGTCGTTAGTCACCGGCTGAAATACAAGCTCAAAATGAAGTTTGAAGTTTGAGTCATTAATCGTGAAAGTTAATGAACGTGTTTTAGGGGGAACCAGCTTAATAAACATTGCTGCCTCAGCAGCAACCTCCATGACAACTACAATATTCAGTAATAATATTATTATGAGGGAGCACTGAATATTACGTTTCTGTGCAATAACTGTATACAAATATATGCTTTATTATCACGTATAATACATTATATATGTATATATGTCTGTGTGTGTGTGTATATGATAATTATGATAACAAGGGGAGATGAATAAAAATGCTAGTTAATGATTATTAATTACAGATTTATCTGCCACTTCTCGATTAGTTGGTTAGTTGCTTTGTTAGTAAAATGTTGCAAAATAGCCCGATCGATTCCCATAGTTCAGTGAACATTGTCATTCTCCAACAGTCACAAATGTGGACAGTTTGAGTTTGCAATAATTTATAATATAAAATGTAGAAATGTAGATTTTGGTTGTTTTTGTTTAAAATGAATAACTCATAAGTATTTAATAAAGTAATGATTACAGTAGCTTTCAGTTGTGTTTCTGTTAATCGAATCATAAAGCGACTCATGAAACTTCACTCATTGCAGCTGTAGCTGACAGATGTTTGGTGCATCCAGGGACACTGGGTTCACGAAGGACAAGATGCACGAAATGTTTTGTTAAGCTGTGAACAGGAAATGGCCATTGGCTGCTTGATGAGAGACAGGATGTTCCCCATTCACAGAAATAGAAGGAAGGAAAGGGCATGTATACGCCTATATATTAACACGCTGTCTCGCCTGCACCGCCCACGGAAGGGCGGACTCCCACAATACACGCTCAGCGTTATTGTTTCGTTTAATAGTGGGCTTGTTTGAAAGGATCCGATTGAGCTGATCCATCGGCTGTGATTCATCCAGTTGTAACCTCGGCAAATCTCGGCTGTAATGTAGAGGAAACGACGTACGTAATATCAGCATCATCCTTATGAACTTACATCATTGACGTTTGTTGTGTCAAGACTCCCAGTTCCTGTTTGGTCTGAGGTTTTTTGCAGAAGAGAAGCTTTTATGTGGGCTGATTTGTCATCTTTAAAAAAGCTGTGAAATTATGCGTGACAGTCACCCAGAGCGATTTAACCACAAGTGAAGATGTGAAATGCCTTGTTGATTGGCAAAACATGATTTGCTGCTGCAAGTTAAAAGTTAAAATATCAGACGTGGCGCTGTGATGACCCATGAAGGGACAAGCCAAAAGCCACTGATGGACGTGAGGAGGCAACAGTGGTGCTGGTGTTAAAAGACGTCATGTGACTAATGTGATTTCAGGCCCCTCAGTGGCTCTCGCTCCCTTTCTTGGATTCTCTGGTATGCAGAGCAGAGCAGAGCGCTTCCATTCGACGGTATAAAGTGTCCGTTTAGTGTCTCGTTGGGTTTCACACAGAGCAACGTGATCTCCGGCTCTGTGCGCCCAGTGTTTGTGGCCCGTCTCCTGCGTTGCTTTGTGTCTGTAAACGAACTGAGGCTGAGCATTGTGCCAAAGACGGGTTAATGGAACCGTCACACCTGAGTGACTGCTCACTCTCTCTGCTCTCAGCCTGTTAGCTGTAATTCACTTCTCCGACTACACAGCTCCGCGTCACTCTCACTTTCTGAGAGACTCCGTTTGAAAGAGTTCATTCACAAAAAACAAATATTGTATAACCATCATTACACTCGAGATCACCAGTGGTATCTCACGCTCAGGCTTTTCTCGTTTTGTCTCCAGGAAAGCCCCGCAGTGTGGGCGGCTCTGAACGCGTTCAGCTTTCTGGGGTCTACAATGTTCGGAAGGGGAAGCTGGCCCTGCCGGTGAACCGCTGGACGAAGCGTCAGGTCACGCTGAGTGGGACCTGCCTCATTGTGTCCTCTGTGAAACACGCCCACACTGGCAAGATGCACATCCTCCCTCTCATCGGTGGAAAGGTACTTTAGGAAATGTTTTTGTGCTCATGGAAGTTTAGTCGTTTCGACCAAAGGTGCAAGAGCTGACACTGTTAAACACTCCTGTACCTAACAATTCTGGCCACTTGCTATCATTAAGAAACAAGCTGGTTAACTTGGAGCCACAAAATATTCCCAGCAACAACTGGAACATGAAACTAAAGATTTTTTAATAATTTTTTATGTTTTAGTTTGTTAATCTACGAGCAGCCCAGGTTACTTGTTTTCCCTTGTTTACAGTGTTTATGCTAAGCTAGGCTAACAATATTCTGGCCCTATCTTGAAATTTGGGTACTATTAATTAATTAATGAATGCTTAATAATGAGGTAATGGTATTGGCAATAGTAAGGTTGCCCCCCCCGGTTTTATCAGTGCTACAGGCTGATGAGAATACAAACTTTATACACTTAGATTATATGTGTGGACCTGCTGTATGCTCACACCTGTACGGCAGGTCCCAAAGCTCAACATTACACATGCTGATGCTGATTCCACAGGTAACTGCAAGAGGAATTCTAAAGATGAAGTGCATTAGCAGAAATGTGCGCTCTGTGACACGCTGACACGGTAGATGAACCTATTATAGAAAATTAAAACTCATTGCACAATAATAAGTGAGTATGACGAATCAATTGAAACCAGAACCAAAAGCAGACCCGCCCTGAAGAAGGCAAGATAGTGTGTCTGGGGAACAAAGCATTGGTAAATTTGAGAAGAGCTGTGCAGCGTGTTCTAATTTTAGATGGACTTGCATTGAAGCTCACACTTCTCTGCTCCTGCTGTTTGAATGTGTCTTTACCCAGCACAGATAGCTGCATGAACCTGTATGAACGAAAATATTCTTCCAACGTGTGAACGTTTCGATCACCCACTCAATGAACCTGAAATGAAAGTCTAAAAAGGGCTAAAACGTGTCTGTTGCTGCAGGTGGAGGAAGTGAGGAGACACAGCCACTGTCTGGCTCTTAGCTCAGCTGGTCCTCAAAGTCAGAGTTACTTCATCAGCTACGACTCCTACACCGAGTACCTCCGCTGGCACAGGACAGCCTCAAAGGTACGGTTCCGTTACGGCGCCTACGGAATGTGCTGGTCCATAGCATCAAAAATCTGCTTCGGTTTTCACTTTTCTGTTGACACATAAATTCAAGGCCATGATGATATTTTACACATCTGCCTGTTGTGAACTTTTCACGATGTCGTCACTGCGTCAGATTGCGTCCCAGCGGGTGAACTCAGTTGATGTGTCATGCTGCAGCTTGGAGGAACTGCCCACTCAGCTGTTTTACAGCCAGGACCTCACCCACCTCAATCTCAAAAACAACTTCATGTCCCCGCACAAAGGTGTTCCAGCACTCACCAGGTGTGTTTCTGTCATCATCACACACACACACACACACACACACACACACACACACACAGTCTACCACCATCATGTGTGTTTGGGAACACTGCAGCAGGGTGAGTTCAGAGATGAAAAGCAACATTTGCTTCTTTGTTGTTCTCTCTCTTGGATGTGGAACGTTCCTCTGTGGGTTTTACAATCTTGGGGAGTTAAAAAATGGTCTAAAGAGGAAGCAGCCTAGATGAAATTACAGATGATGTCTGTGTGTGTGTGTGTGTGTGTGTGTGTGTGTGTGTGTGGACAACCGCATAGCTTGGATGATTAAAAAGAGAGCTGCAGCCACCTGACCTCAGGGGTAGAGGACCTTTTTTTTCTAGGTCACTTTGGTCAGTGATGTCATGGTCTTATGAAGCAAAGGCAGTTTCCATTATTTTACCCGGTTCAATCATTTCCAGCTAAAACTTTCCTTCCTTTCTGTAGGTCTACAGTGTGGTTAAAGGACGACTTTTGTCACGTTCTAAATCAGTTGTACACACATTAAAGGCAACAGTGAATTGTTTCTCGTCAGAGACGGTGTTTGTCAGTCAGAAACCTGGACTAGCTTAGTTGTCTGTACCATCGACCTGCACTGAAGCTTGTTGAAGTTAAAGTAGCAGCACAATGTCGAAGAAAATGAGAGCAGTGGAAAGTCAGAGAAACACAAATCCACGGTTCTGCAAACCCCTGCCATCAGCCTGTCCTGCATTAACCTCACGAGCGTTGCTAAGGAGTTGACCTAGTTTTAAAATGACAATAAGCAAATCTTAAAAGTCTGAAATAGGTGAAAGCTACAGAAACCCGTTTTCAGGTTTAGCAGCTGTGTTGGTCTGTCTACTCACTTGCTGATACGCTTAGGAGCTAGAAACTTTCCACAGTCAGTATAATATGTATGTGCAAAGTTTGTGTCATGTCTTAATTTAATTAAAATTTCTCTGAGGTTCTGCGGTCTTTATGCCAGGGAAGCGTTAAATTGTAGCCTGACAAGTGTGTGTATGTACTTGCACGTAAACACACGCTTCACAGCTGGTGTTAGGACAAAAGCGTCTATGATCTTCCCTTTGAAAGAACGTGGGTCCAGTTGTTAGCCTGACGCCTCTGTGTACCGGATTAGGTTAGGCGAGGAAAGCATGAGGTTTGTCTGAGAGTTTTCACTGTTATTTCTAAATCTTCTGTTCAGCAGAGCAGTCTGATTAAAGAACTGAGAGATTATGTCTTTGTCTGTGTCTCTGACTTTCTTCAGGTTTTGTAAACTGAGAAGCCTCAGTCTGTCCAATAACGCTTTGTCCGAGTTTCCTCTTGCCTTGCGTGACATCACCTCTTTGACAGAGCTGAACTTGTCTGGAAATCGTCTCCTGTCTCTGCCCGCAGAAGTTGGAACCATGCACAGGTAAGTGATTGGAAGAAAATGCGCCCACAGGTCTGAAGATATTAATGATGATAATTTGCCAGCCGTCATGCTGATGCTGTCCTTGTATGACGGGATTTATTGTTATAGTTATGTCGACTCTGCCCTGTCAGGTCGGAATAAAGCTGTGAAGCTCAGCACTGTTTTGGTGAAGCGCTGAGCCTTCCGGGCAGGGTGCACCCTGGACATGTAGGACTGTCACTTAGACACACCAAGATTCACATTCACACCCACAAGCCGTTTACGATCTCTGTTTCATCGGACCCGTGTCTTTTTGGGAGGAAGCCCTCGCAGGCGCAGGTGGAGACAACAGTGAGAACCACTGAGCCACCCTGCCCCATTCAGACATGCCAGCATTTTTAACCAGTGACTTTTTTAGAGGCGGTGTTAGTTGTTCGTTTTAATCTTAAGTCTATGTTCTCACCCACTTGTGTGCTGCGTCCTGTTTTTACAAAGTAACGAGCTACGAGGCAACTCACGCTAAACTCAACAATCGTTGCCATCATTTAACTCTGTCTTTTTGTGTCCAGCTTGCAGACTCTTCTCCTGGACGGCAACTTTCTCAGCTCTCTGCCTGTGGAGCTCGGCTCTCTGGAGGGCCTGACATACCTGAGCTTGTCCTTCAACTGTTTCAGCTGTGCCCCCCCGATTCTTGAAAAGCTCAGAGGAGTGGAGAGACTGTGTCTGGCAGGAAACCAGCTCTCTGTTCTGGACATGGCAGGACTGCAGTGGCTGCCTTCTCGCCACGTGGATCTCAGGTAAGGTTTTCCAGCCTGATTTGCACATTTTTAACATATAATCCTGGAACAAAGCTCAACGGTTTGTGTTTTTTAATCCTTTTTTTTTTTCTTTTTATAATTTCAGTTCGAATCAACATTGTTATGACTGTAGCATCTGTTTTACCTGCTTCCTGCCATTTTCTTGTTCTTTCTTGAACAGGCTGAACCGACTTCAAAAGGTAGTCATGGGAGACTCTGAGCAACTAGCCCACATCGTGCAGCTGGACCTGAGGGATACTGGGCTCCAGGAGCTGGACGTCAGGCCTCTGTGTCGGCTGGAGCTTCTCCACTGTGACAGAAACTCTCTCTCTCTCCTCAGGGTTAGTGGCCATGCGCTCAAGAGCCTGCACGCTGCTCACAACGGTACGTGTTGTAGACATGTCCAGCTAATAATGTGTGACATCATATCTGCACTCACGCTCAGACCATAAAAGAGTTCTGTATGCTGTGTTCGTGTTACCAGAGCTGAAGCAGCTGGAGGTGCAGCCGGTGCCAGAAAATTTGACTGTTGTGGATTTGTCCTGGTACGAAGCCTCATGACACTGTCCCAGTTGAAGCGCAGAAAAGAAGTGTGTATGCGTGTTGAAAGCAGGGTGCTGATTGTATTTGTTGTCTTAAAGGAACAAGCTGGGATGTGTTCCCGACTGGGTGTGTGAGAGCAGCAAGCTGGAGGTGTTGGACATCAACCATAATGCTGTGATCGAGCTGCCCGTACGGTGAGCATAACACAAATATGCGAAACACCTGGAACAGAAAGAGAAAAATCAAAAGTGAGTTTCAGAAAATGCACATGTACATCAAAAGAGAACAACTGTCATCTGGCATACAGACATTTGAAGGTGCTTGAACTAGATTAGCGACGTTTATTTCTGTCTTTTCCCTTAAACAGTATTTTAGTTAGTTCTGTCTGAATGCTGGGCCCTACGATGGAGAGAGCTGCACAGATTGTTCATGTCTTTGAGGCAAATTTATTATTTGTCAGTTTGAGCTTTTGGCTCAGCCAATAAAGAATGCAGAAAGAGCACCAAAACTCCAAACGAGTGTAAAGCCATCAGCCGTGTGCTCCAGGCTAAAAACTAACGAGCAGGTTGTGTCCACGATCGTTAATATCGTAGCATTTTTCTAATGAGCAGCACACACACGGTACAGCTGAGACTGGTACTAGTTTAGCTGGTTGTTACCAGTTGTCACCTGGTTTAAATTGTGATCAAAGCTATTACAGGTTATCTTACAGGGAAGGTGTGAAGCTGCTGTGATCGATGAGTCGATGCAGACGCCTGAAAAAACGGGAGTTTACTATAATAAAAATAATGTAGTATTATTTTTTCCAACCTCCTGGGGTTCCCTCTGAGCAGCATATGCATCCTGTCGGGTTATTTCAGCCAAATCTTCGTGGCATTAATCTACCAGATTGCTTGATTTCATTTAGTATTTCCACTTCATGCAGAGCTCCAGGACTCGACGTAGACATTGTGAGCCGCAACAATGTTCTACTATGAAACTTCTCGACACTCATACTTGTGCGAATTATGACTGAATGATTCAGCTTGCGTGTCATCAGACCACACGGTCTCATTCCAAAACCCGAGTCAAACGGTGGCTTCCTGCCTGCTGTTCTCTTAAACACGTCTCGTGCAGACTACACTTGACTGTAGAGACGCTGACTTGTTGGATCCCCTGCTGTTTGTGTTCCATACCTATAGCAATTTTTCAGTTATTTGTCTTGGTCTTCCACTACATGGACGAGCCTTTGTGTGTCCATTTCTAGATAATGGTCTTCAGAGTTGGAACTTCAACATTATAATATATTTTTATGTCCCTCCCCAGTTTCGCTGTGAGCCCCTCTGAAAGCCTGATCCCATTGTTTTTGTTGCTCTGACTGCCCTGGAAATTGATTCAATTTAAACCAGCTGCTGCCACTCATCAAACACTGAGTGCTGACAGCACATATTCATTTTTATATAATCCAATAATTACCTAGAGGGATTATCCACTAAACTGATATCATTTTCATTATTTTACTATAATCTTCTTGTTTTACCCACTTTACATTTTTGTTACGATTAGCTAGATTTTTATTAGCTGAATGTGCCAGAAATGTTATATTGATGGAAAAAAAGACATTCTTTGTTTTACTTTTTTTGTCATTTCATTGTAAAGGGATGCAAACTTTTTTCACTCGACTGCAGGTGCCGGAAAAGTCAATCAAATGTGACATTTGTGTCAAATAACTTTGCCTTATGAAAAATTTCTAGCATCTTAATCTTTTTTTATATTGCAAAGATGTTCTCATGTACCTGTGTCCACCAGAACCTTCTTCTTCTGATAGACTGTTAATTTGCGAGAAGAGCGCTGATGTTGTGCGGTCGAGTCAAGGAGTGACTCTGACGATCTGAGATGTCTGCTGCAGACAGGGACACTGGGCTGAGTTCAAACTCAGAGAGGAGAAGCTGCTCCACAAGATTATTTTCTTATTCACTAATCTCTGTGGTGTCTTGAAGGATTCATATCCAATGATGTCAGAACACAGACATGTATTTCTTTGTGCTCTAGCTAACCTTTAGGAACTAAATGCATGCAATGTGAGGTCATTTTGTTATTGTGGGGTAACCAGCCTCTTTTTCCACACCCTCAATCAGCATGTGTTGTTTAAGAGTTTTGAATACTTCTTCAGAGTGAAATCCAAAGACATATTGACAGTATCCACCAGGGCTGAGCTTGCTCTGTTGCTTGTGTCGTAGGCTGCTGTCCAGTGGAAGCCTGAGGAAACTGCTGGCAGGCTGGAACCAAGTGGGTCGGCTGGCTGAAAGACTAGAGAGGTCACAGCTCGAGGTGCTGGACCTGCAACACAACCATCTGATGGAGCTGCCACACAATCTGTTCGTCAAAGCACAGAGGTGCAGACAATAACGCAGCACTGATTCTCACTTTGTCCTTACTTGATCTTTTTGTGCTAATCCTCCGTTCCCGTGCTAACTTTGTACTCTCTGTGGGGATTTCTTCACAGCTTGCGGTACCTAAATGTATCAGCCAATAAGCTAGAGAACCTCCCTGCAGCCAGCCTATCAGAGGACAGCTTTAGCAGCATGGAGGAGCTTTATGCGACCAATAACAGCCTGTCGGACAAGTGTGTCCCTCTCCTGACGGGACACGGACAACTTCGGGTGCTTCACCTCGCCTACAATCAGCTGCAGACCTTCACGGCCAGGTAAAATGCTGAAATGCACATTAACAGAGCGTGAAAACTACATCTCACTGAACCACAAAATGTGTGCCGCAGTAAATTTCAAATAAAGAATCTGGACGTGGAGGTTTTGTTTCCTCAAACGCTGAGCTTCAAGTTAACTGCAGAATGTGCCGACATCCAGACCACTCCCCTGCTTAAGCCTGAGCAAAAACACGGGACGCTCTAAAATGCAAGGCTTTCATCCGACTCAGATTTAGGTTGCAAGAGAGACGAGTTTGATGAATGTGGTTCCCAAAAATAAAGATTGTAGCGCCAGCGCTCTGATATAACCACACCTGTCGCTCCTGCAGTAAACTGGCACGTCTGGAGCAGCTGGAGGAGCTGGACCTGAGCGGCAACAGACTGAGGGCCGTGCCCACCACCATACTGAACTGTCAACGCATGCACACGCTGTTGGCCCACTCCAACTGTATCAACATGTTCCCTGAGGTCCTGCAGCTGCCTGAGATCAAGGTTAGTTGGATATAGGGAAACTATTTCAGGCCTTCATTCAGCTGTGGGGGTCCTCCTCGACTTGAGACAAAGCTGCACATATCGTTTTTTTTCCCCTTGCCTCCATGTCAAGGCTTCTCTAAATATCTGCAGAAACTGTTCCCTACGTTGGGTACCTCGTGGAATTTATTCTGAATCCTAGATTAGCATCATTTTAAGCGGATGACTAAAACCTCCTAATGTCGACCTCTTTGTTCATCCTTATTGTGTTGGCTTAGATCAGGATTCTGTATTCTCCTGATGAATCTCTACTTTCCACTATACCAAACCAGTCGATGCTTGTGTCTCTGTGTGTGAGGGAGAGAAATAAGGGAGTGAAAAATAAAGATGATTAAAAACTCCTTAATCATAACTTGCTAATATTACACTTTATGAATAAAACATAATTTAAGGATTAAAGGACATTACAAAACACCAAAGAGGAAAAACAAAGTAAATCATTTATTATTGAATTTGTTGCGCGGATTGTTGTGTGTCATTGGTGGGAAAGGTTCCCACCTGGGGCCCGAGGAGAACCAAACTGCTGATGTAAATAACTTACAAAGGGCTCACGTAGAATCTTCATGATGGGATCCATCAACATGCTGTTCTGATTCTGATCAAACATTTAGGACAAGTCTGGAAACCAGAAACTGACATGCACAAGAACCAAAATGCCTTGAACTGCAGCCAACAAAGGATGAGGTCTGTGCTTTCTGTGAATTGACTCTTTCTTTTTCCTTCCTCAGTGTGTGGACCTGAGCTGCAACGAGCTTACTGAGGTTGCTTTGCCAGAGACGCTTCCTCCAAAACTCCAGGAGCTTGACCTCACAGGGAACCCGCGCCTCAGCCTGGACCACAAGAGCCTGGAGCTCCTGAAGTACAGACTAAAAACACACTGCAGCAGCAGCAACTTTTCAGAACTAAAGCGACAGGCTGATCCGTTTCCTCCTTTCCTTTCCTCTTTGCAGCAACATCCGATGTTTCAGAGTCGACCCGTCACCTTCTGCCCCGAGTGTGAGTGACAGCCACGGGGCCCCTGCAGTGTGGAGCCACGGCTACACTGAGGCCTCTGGAATCAGAAACAAGTCGGTCCCCCACCCCCCGTCCCCTCTGTGTCTGGTTCTATCCATTTAGTCTGTTTATAATTATGCATAAATACACACATTATTTATGAAATGGAATAAATGCATAATAAGTTGCAAATAAGGCAGTTGTTGGGATGATGGTCATTGTTCTTTAGTCTGAATAGTAGCAGTAAATACAACATGCTGCTGCATCCTGCACAAGTCATGGGCGTGCGGTGGCTGAATATAAATGAGGAGTGCGCCCGAAGCCGGAAGACGTAGTAGTCGGATGCTTTGCTCTGCTCGGTTTCCTGGCAGAATTGGCCGCGCTGCACACGGATAACTTATGCGTCTTCCTGTTTGTGGTTCTCAGGCTGTGTGTTGCAGCTCTGGCCTTGGACAGCTTCTGCGGGATCCGTGAAGCTCTGTATGGTGTTTTTGACGGAGACAAGAATGTCGAGGTGCCTTACCTGCTGCAGTGCACCATGGGAGACGTGATGGCAGAGGAGCTCCAAAGAGGCCAGAGGCACGAAGACTACATGACTCACACTTTTCTCACCATGCAAAGGTAAACGACTTACTTATAATTGAACCACGCTGAAGAAGCCGGGCCACCTTGAATAGTTTCACCTCAGTTTGGGCGTCCGCTCTCCTACAGGAAGCTGGGCACAGCAGGCCAGAGGATGGGCGGCTCAGCAGCATTATGCCACATCAGACACGACCCGGTGGCTCCTGGCGAGCACGCCGGCTGCTTCACTCTGAAGGCCGCCAACGTGGGCAGGTGCCAGGCCGTTCTGTGTCGAGACGGAAAAGCTATGCAACTCTCCACTGTCCATACTGTCAAAGAGGAGCCGGAGTACCGGAGGGTCCGACAGCACAACGCCATCATCACAGAGGTGAAGAGCAACTGCTCTGTCGCGTTAAATGTGTTGGTGGCCGGGATGTGTTTGCACTAGCACTGAAATAATAAGTTATTAAGCTAAAAGAACGAATGTTCTTCAAGTTATGAACATGTATAGTTTTTGGTTGGACGAAACGATCAGTTCGAAGACCTTATTATCACCTCTGAGAAGTTGCGAACAATATTCCAAATGCTGGTCCAGATTTTTGGCACCAGTAAAAGCAGCAAACATTTCAGGGTGCTCCAGACGTTTTCCTCTTTTCAGAATGTGCAAGAAACTTTTTGTACTTTTTTAGCGTTTTTACATTTTTGTGGACTAAATAAACAAATGTAATATTTTTTAGATAGATTAAAAAATAAGTAGACCATGACCCCGTGATAATTAAAGGCATTAATTATTTACCACAGTGTTACAAAACTCAGAAATATAAGTCATCATATTTCGCAGCTGCAACCAGACAACCTTTGGCATTTTACATATAACTATATGGGAGGGAGTAGTAATAATAATAAAACCTCATCATTAGTTGCAGCTTTAACATGTGCGTGTCTGTTCTTCTTCTCCTTTGCAGGACAATAAAGTCAGTGGCATAACTGACTGCACCAGAATTATGGGTTACTCCTTCCTGTGCCCCTCTGTTACCCCCCGACCCAGTGTCTCTACAGTCACACTCACCCCACAGGACGAGTTCTTTCTCCTGGGCAGCAGAGGACTATGGGACATGTTGTCCCCCAGCGAAGCAGTGGAGGCTGTCAGGAATGTCCCGGATGCTCTCGCCGCTGCCAAGAAGTTGGTGACTTTGGCTCAGAGCTACGGTTGCTCCGACAGCCTCAGCGCTGTCGTCGTGAAGCTCAGCATCACCGAAGACTGCTGCTGTTTTTGTGAGCCGCCGCCTCCACCGCCCAGTCCCGGCCCGGGCGCGCACACCAGCACACACGCCTACCCGGCCAGCAGCGACGGTGGCGTCCCTCTGCCACCGGCCTCCTCGGGAACAGTTAGCGAGCTGAGTAGCGAGTTTAGCACGTCTGAGATGAGCAGCGAGGTGGGGTCCACGGCATCCTCTGAGGAGCCGGCGCCTCAGTCCGAGCCCCTGACGACCCACCTGAGCCTGCCGGGGCGAGCCAGCTTGCGGAGACCCGCCTGTGGAGGAGGGAGCTTCCAAAGGCAGTTCTCCGGAGCTCTGTCTGACAACGGGCTCGACAGTGAGGACGAGGAGCCCATAGCCGGCGTCTTCTCCAACGGCAGCCGAGTGGAGGTGGAGGCTGACGTCCACTGTCTGCTCCGCCATGGCGGCTCAGTACCTCAGACACACTCGCAAAGAAGCACAAACATGCCTCCTGCTGCCGCCTTGCATTCCGAGCCTTCACCTCCTCCGCTCTCCTCGCTGTCCTCTTCACCTGTCCCTCCGTCGTCACCTTGCCTCAGCGGGGAGGCTCGATCCGGCACTCTGGGCCGCAGGGCCCGAGCTAATGGCTCTGTGGCCTGCCAGGGGAGGAACCAGGACCTGATAGAGGAAGCCGGCGATGCTCCCGTAAAGAAGCAGGGGGGCTACTTCAATGCTCCCGCTCAGCTGGATCCCGAAGACCAGCTTATCATTCCGCCGGAGCTGGAGGAGGAAGTCCGACAGATCATCCAGCAGCAGCAGGAGCAGATGCAGACTCACAACCAGCAAGCACCCAGCTACCAGAAACCTGCAGACTATTTTGTCACACCCCTCTAGCTGCCCCACCCCCACAGCTGCTTTCTCATCCGGGTCTTCGAGATGCAGAACTGTGGAGTCAGTACCACTCCCTCCAAAACCCTCAGTTTTCTGAACATGCTTATGCACCAGAGACGGTTTTGTTATTTACTTTATTTTCTACTGTTAACTCTGTGCCCCCTGAAACGCAATGCAATTTTTTATAACACTTTGTGTTGATCAAATTTCGACACGCATTTGATTTTTACCGTGTGTTTAATTTGGAGAAGCACTTTGAATGCTTTTTATTAGACACCGGAGATTTATTCTTTGTTACATGGTACTTGGATAATTGGAGCTTTCTGTTTTTGTGTTAGAACAGGCATTTCCCCTTTGTCACGACTGACAGCCTTACAGTTGTTGGAGTTAGTGATTGTTTTAACTAACTCCTAGGAGTTTATGACTTATTAAGTGACCTAGTCACTGAAGCGTACTAATATTCTCTGAGAGAAAAGATGATTATTTCAAACGGCTGTTATTCCAGGTTTGTGTTGTTGAGGGTGAGTTCAGAGTGGTGCTGCAGTGGTGAGCAAATGCTGATCAGACGGATCCGAACGTTTTTACCAGCTCAGCGAATGTTCTCAGAACAGTGTTAAGAATTTCTTGACAATAGCAAATCGCACAATAAACTTACTTTTGCTATACAATAAATTTAAGTTTTCAGATAACCAAAACCTGTCAACTTTGCCTTTTTTAGGACGTGTGGATGGAAACTTACCAGTTTGTCTTGGAGTGTGTCGGCATGTTGGGTTTTTGGTTGTAGCTGCCAAAAGTGTCAGTTTCCACTGCGTCTCTTCAAACATACAATTTGTCACACACACAGTTTTGAGGAAACACTGCAATGAAGGGACAAAACTGCACAGTTCACGAATTCAAATGAGTTTGTTTTATGTGACACGCACAATCTGCTTCTGAAAACTGGTGTCCCAGTAAACTTATGAAAGCGAATCCACTTTGCAGCGGGAAGGAACGACAACACAAGTTTACATTTCTAAAACAGGGAAAAAACTGTAATAAAACGGCCTTAAGTTTAAGTTTGGAACCTTTTGCATTTAATACGATTTAAAATTGTATTCCAGAAATTAAATAAGGGACAGGAACAGTAGGTTTTTTTTGTCTTAGTTGATGCCTTCAGATACGTTTGGTTAACCATCCAAAACACTGACAGATCCTGAACTAGGAGACTCTGTAGACCCACTGTGCTCAGTTGTCCTTGTAATTGAGGAGAAACCACCACAACTCATCCTGAAAACGTGTCAGATCAATAAAGCATTTTTAATTATCCTCAAGAATAAAATGGACAAGATTAAGAGCTGCACAACAACAAGCTTTTCCGTCTGCTGATGTCCGTGTCTTGTTTGTGCTGCTGTGGTACAATTACTGCACGGTCTCATCCAAAGCGGTAAAATTAGAACTTGGGTCACTCTGAGAATTTCTTTTGTTAGTGTAAGCAAGTCTGCACCGAACGGTCCACTCATTACGTCACTGCTTAGTCCTTTGTGCATGTGTGGTCCATTGTGTGACAGCAGAGGACAGACGGCACCGAGGCCTCCAAAGGGGACAGGAAGTAGCCAAGCAGCTGGAGCTGCACGGATTTCTGCTGCCCCCTGGACGTTGTCCACGTCATCACACTTGTAGTGAACAGACTCAGTGATTCAGGTCGATAAAATCTTTAAAAAGCTGTACAATTTAGTTGCAGTAGCAAAACGTTTCATATTACAAAGTGAAACAACTATATTAAAACACAGTTACACCAGTGGGAATAATAAAAGCATTCGCGTACTCTAATCCAACATGGTCCACATCATGAAGCAAGATATTCTATGGAAATTAGTGTGTTACAGCAACAAAATTTTTGAGGTAAAAGTAAAAACTAACCTGATATGCAAAACACAAAGATTCATCTCACTGCCAAAGCAAAGGGGAAAAACTCGAGAATAACTTCTACAACAAGTGGAACATCGATTCATCACTTCATTAGGTCTATGGAACAGTAGAAACCTTGTGGATAGACTCTTATTATTGCAGCCAAGAATCTACATCACTCCAGCTAATAGGCAGCTACAATCATAACTGCAGTAATTACTGAACTGTGGCGCTGGCTGTGCTTGACCCCGACTCCACATGCAGTTCGAGCTGCAGCGGAGGCTCCTGTATTTATGTTGGCGGGAACGTCGGTTCCTCTATCAAATATGAGGGAGGTGCTGTCGATACGCACGGCAGGAGTCCAAGAACAGCTTCAGCTCAAAGCTTTACGCGTAGAAGCTGTAACGTAAAGCAGCCGGCCACAGCGTAGCATAAGGAAAATTACTCGATTACTCGTTACCCCATTACTTTTGACTATATCGGCATCCAGTAGGGATTAGAAATTTAGGAACTTGTTCCGTGATGGATCCAGTAAATGGAACGTGTGTGTGGGAGCAGGTGAGTCAAATCAGCACTGCTGATTTAACAGCGCTGATCCACCGCGGTCACTTCCCTCACACAAAGACGGCCTCAGCTCTCGGCGGGGATTTCTGTGGCCGCGCTCGGTCCTGCGGCTGGACTCGATCCAGCTGTCTCTCGGCCCGGTGGCGTTCTCGCTCCTGCAGGTAGTTCTTCACTTTCCGGATGATCTGGAAGGTGAGCACGGCGCCGGCGATGTACAGGATAGCTGTGATAATCCCGAACAGGGCCACGGCCGCATCCGCCCCGCTCACGTCACAGTTCATCCAAGTGAGGCCGTTGCGTGCGTACAACCTGGCGCGCAAAGTGCAAACATCTGTTGAGTTGACCCCAATGATAAAGTGCAGGTAGAGGCCGACAGCCACCACGTACGCCACGGCGCCCACCGCCTGAAACGCCAGCGCTCCGATCAGAAGCTTCTGGGGCATCCGGTGAGGGGGTTTGTTAGCACTGACCACAAACAGCAGCGAGATGATGCCCATGGTCAGGCTGAAGGGGATGCCACCGTAGACCCCCGGTGCCCTCATCTGGCTGTACTGCACATCCAGGTCCCGCATCTGCTGCAGCTCGGTGCCCTGCAGGTTAAAATCGCTGTTGATGTCGAAGCCGGTCATCCCGCCCCTGGACGACATGCCTGATGTCACCATCTGAGCTGCCACCACACAAATCAGGACCAGGCTGTTGGTTAGCACGGCGCAGATCAGCAAGACGCCTGCGAAACAAAGCGGACACGAGAAAAGCGGTGAGGAAGAAGCTCGCCAGTGCGGAGCTGAGAAATTAACTTTCAGTCTTTAGTGGTCGTCAATGAGCAAATACACGTGAGACTGTGCGACGCACCTGGTGCACGATCGCGAAGGAACGATCAGAAAATGACTGCGACTGGACATCACATGACGGACCTGTAGCTTTGACTCGCAAAGTTTACAGCAAAGTGAATTTAACGCCGCGTTTATTTGTACGGCTCAAAATCTGGACTTTTTTTAACCACTAATTTACAAATTTATCATTGACACTTTAAGTTTTGTACTGCACAACAGAAGGCTACAGTTAAAAAATGCTTAATTAAAAAGGACACGAAACGAGAGAAGTCGATGCTCACGCCTGAGAAGCTGGAAACAAAACAGGTTTAATTCGTGGAATAACTTTAAAAAACTAAACTTATTTTTCTGTCCTAACGTTAATCCATGTGCTTGTTTTTTGACAATGACGTATGAAACTGATCAGAAGCACATGCAGATAGTGATTTGTGCCCGTGCTTTTGCCTTCAGGCGTCATGTTCCTGTGCCGAAGTGCAACTCTGAGTAGACGCCACAGAACCGGTCTGTCCAGTATTTTCACAGGAGGAAGGAACGAGCTGCACTGAAACCAAAGTCCAACGCGTCACCCGCCATAAAAGCCGTCGTTGGATTCCACCCAGATCCTCGCTCACCTCTTCTGGAGCAGACGTAGGTCCATTTGGACTCACGGCGCTCGGACCTGGCTCCGTCCCGCACCTGTTTGCGAGGGTAGTCGGCCTCTCTGGGGTTGTACGGGGCTCGAGAGGAAGACCTTCAGCACACAGAGACACGAAGAAGTTACCACACCGAAAAACAAGCCGTGTTATTTGTTCTGATCCTCAAAAGGTTTTTACCCTCGAAGAAAATAGAAACACTCACATTCATGTTAATTCAGCTTTACATAACTTACACACACAGACGGACACAACAGGCCTGTAAGAGTCACGAGTTATTACTAATTTCTTTCCACGTTTGTGGGAAAATTGATTTTAACACACAACAAGTGGGAGGAGACGTCGTTCCAGAATAAGTTCGACGCTTTTGGACGAACCCCACCTGCCGGAAGATGAGCGTCGGTCCTCGGGAGAGTCCCGGTAGTATCGGGGCTCTCGGTTCCGGTCCCGCTGTCCCCGGTTCGAACTGCTCATGACGTCCCCTGGCTGGACTCGGACTCGAACTCTGTCGAACTGTGAAAGTAACTAGAAAACAGACGAGAGCGCAACAGTGACAGTGTCGGCGCAGCTTCACGGAGAACGTCACGTACATACGTCAGGACGTCCGGACACGTAACAACAACAACAACCCAACGGAACCCAACGGAACCCAACCGAACCCGCAGCCCTCAGCAGAAACGATTGAAATGAACAAGGGGCAGCTGACGGAGAAAAACTTACGGTGAAGTCGATGAAAACGTCGTAAGAAATGCGACTATTCCGCCATTGTCGCTGCCTCCTTCTCCGGGACGGACCGACGTACACAGGTGAGCGAAACCTGAAATCCCCCGGAGACTCCGCCCCCACCATGACGGGAGGAGGAGGAACAGGTGCCGCTGTGGGCGTGGCTCCCCGTGGTCCAGCCCCTGGCCAGCTGACACCCTCCGAACCGCCTGCTCCGCCCCTCCCACCTTTTCTGTACTGAGGTGCAACGTCGATTACACACGGTCATAGGAGATCAATAATTCAAAAATATATCCAGCATATATTTTTAAAGGGTAAAAAATAAAGTACCACTTTAATTTTTATGCCAACATTTTGATTATATGTCATTCATCAGGCAAAAAACTCATATTTTTTAATAGGTTGCAATAAAATGAAAAAAAACGAGGCCCACATGAATCAGCTCCAACGTTAAATTTTAATAATTAATGATTTAATAATTCTGAGTGACGCCTTTGGTTTTGGTAACTGTATAGGAGTGAACGGGATAAAGCGTTTGATTCCTTTCTTGTGTGAAAACATGAACGACCATTCGCCATCAGCACAGAACCTCATTGGAACCATCTCCATAGAGCTCAATGCAAAACAAAAAGAATTCAAGACATTTAGAATGTAGCGACCAGATCGGGCCGCGAGGGATTATTGGTACTGGGCCTTGTGTTCGTGTGGGTCGGCACCGTGAGGGAAGGTGCTGTGTGTGGGAGTGACGCTCACGATGACCAGCGTTTCTTCGTCATATTAAATTATTAGACAAGAAGTGTGTCACGTGGTTGCACTCGGGGTCGTGCGGTGTATGGGGCACGAGTGACCTCCGTCCCACCTGGGGAGCAGAACACGATGCTGGGGCAGTTTATCAAATTTCAAATCTATAGCATAAACAGTTTTTTAGATCTCAGCCCGTCGTTACGTCGGTGTGTTCAGCCTCCGGATCCGCTGATCCACATTTCATCGATGCAGGTTGATCTCCTGAAGCTGAAGTTCGATCCCATATTATCGACCACACGGTGGCGCTACACAGATCGTACTGTAAGAGGTGAAGCGTGTTAAGTTTCTTAACGTTATGATCTACAGGATTTGAGTTATTGCAGTGGAAAGATTGCTGATAAATGGCAAGGAACATAAAATTCATACAAATAATCATAATTATCATATCACAGCTGTGATTATGTGGACTAATAGTTGGAGCATGTCAGTTATACTTGCTTTTGTTCTTGCTGTATTATTTAATTCCTGAAGAAACAATATTAATATCAATTAAATGTACATGTAATGTTTATAAACCAAAACTCTGTTGTGTGACTTTGACTGTATGAGAATGATTATGTCACCAAAGACAAGCTTGATTATCATTACACTTTACTTTTCCATTTAAAGTTATGACAGTACTACATGTGAATGACATGGTATAAAATAAAATATAATTAAAAAAATATATATATTTACATTTTACATTTAGTTATTTGGCAGACGCTTTTTATATAAAGCGAATATATATTTATATATATATATATATATAGATATAGAGCGAGAGAAAGAGAGAGAAGGAGATTCCCTCCTTGCAGCTGTTTACTGACTCCCAGGCTTCTGCACGAAATCGTTCCTGAATTAAAATATTTTGTCAGATACACGGAATCCAATACTAGATTTTTTTTCTGTCTAGAGGATATACACAATTGCTCACAAAACCAATAAATAAAACACATTCTTGGACCTCATGTTTATATCTCAAACATATCATATCTATCACAATGTAGCTGCAAGATTTAAAACAGCTGCAGAAGTAAAATGGAAATGAAAACGAGCTCAGTGCAAAATAACAAATAATAATAATCTATAGAAATGATTCTGCATTAGCCACCAGCAAACAAATCCATAGGCAAAATCTGCTGGAACGATGTTTCCAGCTGTGAGGACTCGTAACAAAGAACCCGGAATAATAAGAATATGAAATAGTGGAAACAATAACTCCCTGTAGCATGAAGGTCCGTCGGCCACCAGGTGGCAGCAGTCAAACCCTGAGGACGTTGCCGCAGCTTAAGTCTTCCGGGTTGTCGTCACCGTAAACAACAACATGCGTGTCTCACACTAGAGACGCTCGGCTTGTCTCGTGTTTGCTCCCGAACACATTTACTCCTCCGCGGTTCGGTTCCGCCATGCTGTTGCTCCGGACCGCCCCTCTCAGCTGCAGAGCCCTGGCCGCTCTGCGCTGCCTGTCCTGCGCCCACACCGCCTCCAGAACCGCCGCCACCTACATCCAGGGCCAGAGCCCCGAACCGCGCATCCGCGAGTACTTCTACTACGTGGACCATCAGGGACAGGTGCGTGTCCGTCCGTGCACGCCGAACCATGTGTGTTCAGACAGCGTCAGACATGCTGATCTGTGCTTTTCTCTCAGCTTTTCCTCGACGACACCAAGATGAAGAGCTTTGTCACCTGCTTCAAAGGTAAGTGACGCTGAACACGTGACCCAGGTGTGTTCAAATCCCCACTAACTGTGATCGTTAAGTCAATAGTCACACGACATGAAACTGACTTGTGCTGTAACAAATATTTTGTCACAATTCAACTGTGTGAATATCTACTTTATCTGTGAACACGTGCATTCGTTTCGATTCGGGATTATATCGAGTCGTCGTCGTTGCCGCCGCAGTGTTTTGTTCTTTTTGCTGCTGATGTCTTCAGTGTGTTTCAGGGCCGACTTTTCATCATCTGTTCCTTCATCGTCAGACAAAGACTTCCTGGTCTTCTTCTTCACTCGTCTGCGCTCAAATCAAAGTGGCCGTTATGAGGAGGACTTCCCATTTCTGTCCCTGTGCGGGAGGGAGAGGAACTTCCTGCGCTGTGATGACCGACCTGTGGTGTTCACGCACCTGCTGCAAAGCCCCGCAGCGTCGCAGCGGATCCCTGGAGATCCGCAGCTGCTGTCGTACTGTGGCGGAGCTGAGAAGCTGACTGTCCCATTTCGCCCGGAGGCTCTGTACATGCACCCGGTCAGCGGACGGCTCTACCACCCCTGCAGAGAGCGCTCGGGGGGGGTCGGCTTGGTCAGGTCAGCTTTGGCCATGGAGCTCAGCTCCTTCTTTGTTCATGCAGCAGAGCCGGGCCAATCGGGACAGCCTACACACTTTGTCTGGACAGGAAAGACACACACTCTGACCAATGAGCTCTCACGATTCTTCCTTCCTGCAGAAGGAGGCGACGGGCGGCAGGGAGAGCTGGGATAAGAACCGCAGCAACCTCCAAGTGTGGCTCAGTTCTGCAACTCGGGGAAACATCCACTCTACATTCTGACCGTGGGGGAGACAAATACTGTCTTGCAGTGATCATAGTGTGATTCGTCACTCTCCCCGGGGTTGTTTTGGGCTTTTAACTTGTGGCATTATAGAAAGTCTTGTCATATTATTTGATAGTGAAAATGTTATTGGCTAAATCTGTAGTTTTCTACCTTTCAGACAAAGCAATGCTTATATGCAACCGATCATTACAGGTTGCAGTTCAAATTAGGTGTTTGCTTGTTAGATTTAAATTCTATTTATGAAAAAGTAAAATTGCTCAGTATCTTACAAGATAAAAATGTAAAGATATGTGAAATTTATGAAAAACTACTTTTGCATTTGATAACCCTTGAGTCACCGGGCTGGGGTTACAGTAGTGACATCCCTCACCAGACCATTTAGTCTAACAGTCATAATCTAATTTGTTGTCTTTTAATTTAGTTTTGTCACCTGGCACATAAACAAAGTTCATAAGGAAATCTCACTAAACCCAGAAGGAATAAGGTTATTGTTTTGTTTGCTGAAAAGAACCTGTTATCTGGTACAATAATAAATGATTTAGCAAAAACTAGAACATGATATTTGTCAGGCTACAATAAATGATTAATCAGCAAATACTGAATGATAGTTAGAAAATGACTTGGGAATAAAATATAATATTTACATCATGTGTTTGGCTTTTCCTTTCATACAGCCTAAAATCTCATATCTGGGTCATGCGGCTTTACGATTTGTACGACATATGATTTTCCTGGTCTTTTGGAGAAACTTGATCAAGAGCTCTGCACCAGACACCAGTTCAAAGCAGCTGTCTGAGGTGCTGAGAGGAAGCGGCGGAAATCCGAGACTCCATCTGCTCGTGCTGATTTTCAGGATTTGCTTGTATCTTTCTCTCACAGTGTCACCAGGGCGAAGACTGAACACGGCCAGGACAAGCTCAGCAACACCAGACCGCTGTTCTCCACCTTCAAGTCCCTGCTCCACCCAGCGGTCTCACAGCCGACGACTTCGCCTCCTTCTTCACTAACAGGGTGGCAGCCATCAGCTCCCAGTTCTCTCCACCCGATGATGACATCCTGCCAACCCTTCAAAGGACGACGTGTCCACCCTCCTCCTCCTCGAATCACCCGGCCACCTGCTCTCTGGATCCGATCCCCTCCACTCATCTTCAAGCTTCAACACTTCTCTCACAACAGGCACCTTTCCTACCTCGTTCAAGCATATGCAAACGTCATAGTCAGACATCAAAGTTAATAACATTTACTTGTTGAACTTGTTACTTGAGTGTTTCCACTTTCTCATTCTACTACAGATGGATTTTTTTTTCTCTACAGAGTTATTTACGGAAAGTAAAGCGGCTCATTGGAAATAAAATCTCAAACCTTAATGGTGAATTCATTCTTAGTGAACTGGGACAAAAAACTTTGAACATTTAAAGAGGTGGTAAGTAACTAAGTACCTCGACTCAAGTACTGTACGTACGATTTAAAGGATGTGAACTAAATATTTGTATTTTAACCTACTTTTACTCCCCTACAATTCACAGGGAAATATTGCTCTTTAAGTTCACTACATCTACAAAAACCCAGTAAGTAAAAGTGCGGATAATAAGTCAAAAGACCAGGCTAAATTCTTAGCTTCATGTTGAAAATGTGTTTAATATACAAAAGAACAAGTGCTTTACTAATAAGAGTGCATTATAACCAGTACTAAATGTGATGCTATTGATAGCATAAATGTCAAGGTGTAATCCCGATTCTGAAAGTTAAAAATTATGAAAGAAGAAGTTATGGTAATTAATGAAAACTAGGGAACAAGTTACGTCTTAACGTGGTGTGGAGCAAAAGAGCTGGAAACGCTGATGACACTTGGTAAAGACATCATGTATTAGTTACAGTAATCAGATTTCCTTCAATACTTGAGTAAATGGCTGTAGTTATTGATTACGAGTTGCTGATTATGCAAAAATGTGCAGTATTGTAAGGGTAAGTACAGTAAGGGTCAAAGGTCGCTGTTGGCAAAGGTGAGGCACATTTGAACCGTTTTATGTGCTGACAGAGTGAGGACGCTTTGGCCGGTCATCACGATTTTTTGCCTAAAAAGGGATTTTTGAGGGTCGAGACTGTTTTAGGGTTAGAATTAGGGACTGCATGACGTCATTGAGTGTCCTCACAAGTCAATACTGTACAAACGTGTGTGTGTGTGTGTGTGTGTGTGTGTGTGTGGGCGGGCGCAGGACTCCCAGGCAGCACATGTGCAGTCATGGATCGGTCCATCCGAGCCCGGGTCCCGCCGCTCCTGACCGACCTGTACCAGTTCACCATGGCGTACGCGTACTGGCGGGCCGGCCGGCACCAGGAACCCGCCGCCTTCGAGCTTTTCTTCCGGGACAACCCGTTCGGCGGCGTGTTCTCGCTGTTCGCCGGCTTGGACGATTGTCTGCAGTTCCTGCGCAGCTTCCGCTTCACAGACGAAGGTGGGAAGCGACTTTCCCGTCTTATGATACGGTTTTTTCAGGATTTTGGGAGATGATTTATGACTTTTCGTAACAAACACGTTGCGCAATAGCTCAGCGTGCGCGTGAGCAGGCGGGCGCTGAGGACACGTGATCGCGCGCGGGCCGGTAACATGGCAACAGCGAGAGATTCCAGGATGAAAATATGAATGAGAAGTGAAATGAAAAGCTTAGAGAAGGCACAGTGTATGATTCCATGGGCGCGGAGTTACCAGAAAACCAGGATGTTGAAGTTAAATTTGATATGGCGCGTACAGTAGGATATGATCTGTTATTTAAATGAATAAATCTTATATATGTTACATTTTTAACTGCAAACTAACTA
The DNA here is from genome assembly GCA_033026295.1 of Channa striata. Classification (NCBI taxonomy): domain Eukaryota; kingdom Metazoa; phylum Chordata; class Actinopteri; order Anabantiformes; family Channidae; genus Channa; species Channa striata. The sequence goes on from CM065179.1 coordinate 847,746, forward strand.
CTTCTACTTCTCTTTGGGTTTTTCCCATCAGGGGTCAAACTGCAAATCCTTTTCCACTTCACTCTATCCTGGGCATCTGCTACTAAAATTGTTAAATATATAATTGTCAGTTACGAGCTTTCTGTTTTAAGTATAAAGTTGCGCACTATGTAATAGAGGTTTGTCAAGCCCCAAAGCTGAAAAAAATATTCAGGTATGTTGAAAAAAAATGAAGAAATATTCAATTAAACTTTAAATAAAACGGTGAGAAGTAAGATGCCCTGCTGTAAGATTAGCTCCATCTGTACCACATGAAACATTAAATCCTAATCTTCCATGTGCCAGGATTCTTAATCATCGAATAACTTTGCAAGGTCACGCGTGCTCGCGCAAGAGCGCAAGTTCCAGGGTGAACGATGGTCTTTGTCCCAGAATTCCAGCTGTTTTGCTAACGCTGTGATTTGTGGATCCAGATGTGGAGTTCCTGCGCTCGGTCCTGCCCTCAGCCACCGATCCTGAATTCTTCCAGTTCCTGCGAAGCCTGGACTGTTCCGGCGTAACACTCCGCTCTGTCCCAGAGGGCACCGTGGTGTTTGCCCGGGTGAGTGGGGGGACGCCACGACTAAATGTCACCGTTTGTGGGGGGGTCAGAGGGTTTTACCCTGTGCTGTGTGTCTGAAACATCTGCAGGTGCCTCTGATGGAGGTGGCGGGTCCACTGGCTGTGGTACAGCTGCTTGAGACCAGTTTGCTGTGTCTGGTTAACTATGCCAGGTAACGAGCAACACACACCTGATTATTGAACCCACGCACAGTCAGGTTTGTTTTGTCGGGTTTATTACAAAGAAAGGTGTATGAAAATCCACGTAGTAGAATATTGGTGCGTGATTGAAGGGTGCAGCTATAAAACATGACTAAGTTTATGCGTCACATACTGTAACTGCAATTATTAGTTTCAGAAGGTACAAGTCAAGTCACTGACTTTGGCATCTTGTCATATTTAAGCATTTTATGTCGAATTCACTGACATAAATTACACAACTAAATTAAAGAAAAAGACACGGCATATGTGCTTTTGTTGGCCTCCCCCTCCTTATGTTTAGGCTCATGGCTCCGGTCTCTCTTTTACGTCACACATCCAGCCACAGCTGCCTGTGCAGATGTTTTCTCTCTGGCAGATGTTACAGCTGAAGTTGCTGTTCTTTGTCTCTGCCGTCAGTCTGGTGTGCAGCAACGCTGCCCGCTTCCGCCTGGCAGCCGGCCCCCGCAGGAAGCTGCTGGAGATGGGCCTCAGGAGGGCTCAGGGACCAGATGGAGGACTCACCGCCTCACGATACACACACATTGGAGGTAAATGTTGTGTGTTGTACCTCAGACATGTTCAGACACTCGGGGTGTAAAGAGTCTGTGGAACGGAAACCAATAAAATCACCTTCACACCACAACAACACACACAGAAGATGTAAAAATTCCTTGTTGAAGAGACGCTCATGAGCGTAGACCAACATTGACATCACCTCATTTTTCACAAAAGGAATTTCGAATTCAGTTGTGATTATCCTGTTCAGCATCACGGGGCGCTGGAGTCTGTCCCAGCTGTCATATGGCGAGAGGTGCGGTCCACCATGGACAGGTCTCAAGTTATCTCAGCACAGAGAGACACACAGACAACCGTCACTTGATTACAGCATTAAAAGGAATGTCAGGTGATGGGGGGGAAATGCTGTCACTGCGTAGCATAACACAGAAGAAACAAGAGCCAACAAACTGTTTTCGTATTTGTTCCAAACGTGGCTTTTTCTTGGTGTTTCACCTCAGATTGAGGTTTCTAAATGTGCCAGTTGATTATTGGGACACACGCTGGAATCTGTCTTGACGCAGGGTTTGACCTCACCAGTAACGTTCAGGCTGGATTCCTGTTTGGGATCCCGGTGGCAGGGACTATGGCGCACTCGTACGTCACTTCCTTTACCTCCCTGGAGGAGGTGTGGCCACAAGTGAGTATGTGCTCTCATTTGTACGTTTTTAGCTCATTACCGAAGAATCGTGTTGTAAGTTGTTATCTAAAGCCTGCGGGTTTATTTTATATACGTCAGTGAAGGTGTTAATTATGTTCCTGTCGGAGCATGAGCAAGGAAAAAGCTCAGCAGTGATACCAGTCTCTGAAGGCATGTCCTGCTCCTGAAGCCCCAGTTAAAATAGTAGCTTTCACACAGCGTCATACATTCCTATGTCTTTAAAAACTCAAGCCCTTTTCAGTCGAGTATGTTCCACAAATGCCTCACCAAAGGTATGTGCTTAATGTGCTAGTGGAGAATCAGGGGGGATTATGTCCGTTGATTGGCTGTGGCACAGAGGATATTCTCACATACAATATAAATAGTCAGATATGCATGAATCAATATGTTTGGTCTGTGGCAAAAGCTGAGCTTAATGCGCATGCATCGTCATATAATATAAAGTGTGAATATCTTTGAAGATTGTCTTTCTGTGTTTGGACCTCGTGCTTGCTACAGTCTGATTTCACAAATCAGAAACTGTTTATTGCCAGGCACACTTGAGAACACTTAACAGTACTAGGAATTTGTCTTGGTGTAGGCATAGCACAGCAAAAAATTATGAAAAATGAAATTATTTACACAAATACTGTGATACAACAAAAGTAATAAAAGAATGAAAGTGAATATACAATAACACAATCAAAGTAAGAAAGTGAATTTTACTGGCTCTGAAAAGTTATTACAGTCCAGCTTGGTGAGTTTGTTTGAAAGTCTATAAAATTTATTTAGTGCTTGAAATCTCTTTTTGGCTTTGCTGTTCCCAGTATGAAATATTTGGTAAGAGACAGAAAAAATGAAGGTGAGAGAGTTGAAACAAGAAATTAGGTGAAAATTGAATAATTTTAAAAACAACATTTTGTCAAACATTTGTTGGTGTTTCTTCATCAGACTGAGCTGAAAACCTTTGGTTTTGGAATCTTTGTTGGACAAATATTTGTAGACACCATCTTCACGGTTGAAAAGTAGGAGTTTGTAGTGGACAGGCTGCAAAGAACAATTAACAACAAAATGAACTTCGTTGCGTTAAACCCTGCAGTTGTGAGTACAGATTGTTCGCCTGAGAACACCATCGTCACATGTTGGTCATGTGATCTTATGTTTCCCTCAGACCCTCGTAGCAGCGAACGGGGACCCTGGGCCAGTCGACTTCATTCTGCTGACAAAAGGCTGGTTGAGTCGTGTGTGTGAGCTTCTGGGAGCAGAGCCGGGGAAGATCAGAGAGGGCGAGTTGGCTGCCTTCTTGTCCTACGCCATTGCCTACCCTCAGAACTTCCTCCCTGTGATCGACAGCTACAGCGTTGGCTGGTAACCACTTACTAAATGTGTGTGATTGAAATTCCAAGGCAAAGAAGCCACGTGGCTGTTTTTATGATACGTGGCCCCCTTCTGCAAAGTCGCATGATGAAGGTTGTAGATTTACGTGCCCAGCGACAGAAAACGTTCGACAGCCCAACTAAATATAGAGACCAGATAATGACTAGCACTGTACACGGATCAGCCATAGCCTTATGAAAACATGTGGTGGTCATAATGTTGTGCCTGATCCGTGCTAATCTAATGACCAGAACACGAATGGCACTGTACACTCACTGGCCACTTTATTAGGTACACTTGTACGTTCTATTACAATCCAATACAACCATCTCTTCTTGTAATGCCCTCCAGTACAACTCCACTAACCACTTTGACCTCAGTCATAAACACATATTAGAATTATCACCTTTGTGAAAGTTCAAACTTAAAAACAGACAAATTAGAACTTTGTAAAATCAGAATTCATGGCATAGCTGCTAAGAATGTACAGGTGTGCCTAATAAAGTGGCCAGTGAGTGTATGCTACTCTGCTACTGTTGCACACTGATTTAGCTAAAGGAAGGAATGTGTCGGCCTGGTTTTATTGCTTTCATCTGATCGGTGTTTGTGTGCGTTTGATTTCAGTAGTGGTCTGCTGAACTTCTGCGCTGTGGCCTTGGCGCTGTGTGAGCTGGGCTACAGGCCTGTGGGAATTCGCCTGGACAGCGGGGATCTGTGCCGGCAGTCAGTCCACGTCCGTGGTGTCTTCAGGCTCTGCAACAAGCAGTGAGTGGCGTGCCGTGCAGACAGGGTTTTATTCGTCCGTCACATGGAATTCATCTCCGTTTGCTTTGCTTCATCTCTACAGTTTCTCCATCCCTGCTTTTGATTCACTTATCATTGTCGGGACCAATAACATATCAGAGCAAAGCATGGCTGAACTCAACACGAAGGTAAAGACGGTCAACGTGCAGAACTGTTTATGACGAATCCGATTTCATTCCTTTGTCGTCGAATGTCTGCATACAATTGTTTCAGGAGAACGAGATTGACGTGGTTGGTGTTGGAACACATCTGGTCACCTGCACGAAACAACCCTCGCTTGGTTGTGTGTATAAGGTAAACGGATCAGCACAAAGATGGAAAAGGTTGTCCAAATTCTCCTTAAATGCTCCAAACTCCTTTTGTTTGCATTTTGGTTAGCTGGTAGAGGTGAGAGGGAGGCCCAAGATGAAGATCAGCGAGGACCAAGAGAAAAGCACTGTCCCGGGGAGGAAAACGGTTTACCGGCTCGTCGATGCCGAGGGTGAGAAGTAGTTTGGGCTTTTTATGTGTAACTTTGCAACTGTATGAGTCACAGTGTTTCAGTGTTTGTTATAGGATTCTTATCAGAATGATAGGAAGATACAGACCATGTGAATTGTCGGGCATCAAATCATTTGGCTGTGGTGCTTTTACATCAGCAGCCGGAAGGGGAAAGTTTGTAGGATAATAAAAAACAGTGTGTGAAAAAGGATTTTATTTGTAGCTGTCACCCGTGATCTTAAAGCTACAATTTGCAACTTCGACTCTAAATGTAAATCATTTTTATACTCGCTGAGTCTGTATTTCCCATAGAGAGTTCTGTATCACAGTGAGGATCAGCTTCAAGATTTGTGAGGAACATCAGGTGGGCAGCTGGTCTGGGAAACTTCTTGATCTTTTTTTAAGAATCACGATGCACCAGGAGATCTTTAAAAATAAACTACGACAAAAACACTTAAAAAATTTTAATGAAAGAATGATAATTATGAACACTGAAAGCTCCTAGGCATTTGACCCCCTTAATCTCAGTTCTGGCTTCTATCAGTTCAGTTTAATTCAACTTGATTTATAAGTCTCCAATTCACATCAAAGTCGTCTATACAGACATTTAGAGAAAAGCCAACAAATCCCCTTGAGCAGCGATAGGCGACAGTGGAGAGGAAAAACGTCTGTCCTCTGTGTTCTATAGAAATAATGACTCAAAGAGACACAGACTATCATGCTCATATTCATGATTCCAAAGTAAACTGGAGCTGGTTCAGCGGAGATAGGAAGCTCAAAGTGTATAGAACGATGTCTTCTAAAAACAGAACAAAGACAATTCCATAAGAAATATGGAAAAATGGGAAATCCAAAGGGGAGAGTCAGTGTTAAAGGTATTAACAAGCTGGGCATGAAGGTTTGAGACATCCTTCAAAGGTTAGGAGCCTAAATAAACTCTGAAAGATGTTTTTTAATTATTGCAGGGCATTAAGAAGTGGTTTGAGACTAAATCCACAGTTGTCTGTGCAGAAATGTCTGGACCTAGACCTCCCGTTGAATACTATGTGTGTTTTATCTTCTATTCATGGCCAGTATGAACAGGAGGTGACGGCAGACAAAAACAGTTGATGCAGCCGTGCATGTCAGCACCCGACAGGTGTTTTAAGACGTATTTGAACAACTGTGAGCCGATCGCTCACAAAGGGCAGCAGACTTTCTACTGACCTTCATCGCTCTTTGCACTGTTTGCTTCAGGGATGAAAACGGTTTCTCTCTCTCGCTCGTGTCTTTCTTCTCTGCAGGGCATCCTTTCCTGGACCTGGTGTGTCTGGTGGGGGAAACTCCTCCAGAGGCAGGGGTCCCGCTGAGCTGTTACCCCCTGGGGTGTGATCACTCCGCCGTCTCGGTCACTCCAGTTCAGGTCCTCTGTCTGTTTCAGGAGGTGTTCACCAAAGGAATGGTGAGGCTGGGCTGTGACACTGCTCAGGCGTCATTGACGGACTGACATGGTTTAACCCTCCACGTGTGTGGCGCAATATGAATGTTGTATTGTCTTCTGAGACAGTCCAGTCTTTACATTCAGAAGAGTTTTTTTTTAAATTGTTCAACACGTACGTTGCTGCAGAAAGGAAGATTATTTCCTTCAAAGCCCATAAAAGATCAAACGCAGCCTTTATGTGATGCATGAGGGCAGCACGTGCAGACCAGCGTTCAGGTAAAAGTATAGACACAACTTTGAGTGTGCGCGAGATCTCAAACACTAAATCCAAGAAACGGGAAGAGCACCTATTTTACTGACTTTGAAGCTATGAGGAATCGGAACGCTGTTCCAAGACTTTTGTCTTTATGTATGTGTCTTCCACGTTTTCTAGGTCACACACCCTCTGTGCAGTGCTACAGAAACTAGAGCAAAGGTCCAGAGCTCCCTCCAAACGCTGCACCCTCGACACAGGAGGCTGCAGGAGCCAGACTCTTACTCGGTGAGTCTCCGTCAAACCTCGAAACACACTCTTACGGAAGCCCTTGGATTAATTCTCGTGAGAAAAATCTGCACTTGAAAACTAAAACAATTTTCCGGTGTATGCACAAAAATGTTGGTGCACGCGTAAGAGTTAAATCCTGCTCATCCATTTTCTAAGTCTGACCTAATTTTTGTCTCTCCTGGGTTTAAAACCTGAGAGAATGTGAAGGGAACATTTTTGCCTTGATAATCTTTCAAAGTTTGTAATTTTTCCATCTGTGAGATAGATTTTAGTTTTCATTTAAAACGTGTTGGTGTCTTTTCCCTTCAATTTGTCAAACAAGTAGTTTCAGAGCTGCAAAGACATGGAGATCATTTCTTCTTCATCTGACCTCAGGCCAAACATGAGACCAGAGAAAATCACCAGAGTTGATCGTCTTCCTCTGGGCTTGCGGATTCTCTCTCTAGTAGAAAGATTGATTTACCCGTGATTTTTCCCGACAGGTGGCGCTGTCAGAACGACTCCACAACTTGGTCACAGAGCTCCAAAAAAGCAGCAGCAGCAGCAGCAACTTTCTCTTATTCAACTAGAGACAAACGTCCCAAACTGCTTTATTACCATCTGCTCATCTCTGTGTTTTTATTGACGCTATTTTCTGAAGGAAACTTGTTGTAAAAGTAAAGCGTGCGCTCATAACGCCAATCTAAATAAAACGAACCAAACCCAGCAGGGACTGTGGTGCTTTGGAAAGTCCAGCAGGGACAGACTGACACACATGATGGCAAACAGGTGGCAACTGTTGTTTTGAAGATTTCCACAAGAAGCTGAAAGATGATTCAAACTGTCCAGGCAGCGTCAGTGTCCACAGTGGCACAAGCGTCTTCACGACCTTTGCTCCCGAGGCTTTGACCATCTGTTGGTCGGACTGTAAACGCAACTGACTCCGTCTTTTCTACAGAGCAAAACACGGATAATTCAGGTACAATCCACAAAAACGGAATAAAGCCACCATTGTCTTTTCCTCACAATATAAGTAATAAAAAAATAGAATTGGACTTTGATTTTAATGTTTAGGTCAACTCAACTTTAAAGTCTTTCCTGTCAAAATAATCACTTAGCCCGTTTTATTTTCGAAAAGCAGTTACTATGTTTTTCTGGTGTGTTTTCAATATTCTGTCGAGTCAAAGGCAAAGTGTGATTTATTTATTTTTTTTATACGTTTTCATTTTTTCAGATGATTTTTTTTAATGGAATGGTGGCAACAGTCATGCCTGTAAAGCTCTTAAATACTTTATAGACAAGACCACAGGTGGTCAGAGGGACAAAGACAGTTAGTGGACCCTGAATTACTGTTAAATTATAATTGGTTGAGAAATCCAAAATGAATCCCATTCATCATGTGCTGCGCTGAAGGCCTCTGGGATCAGTCACGTTTCCGTGCAGGTCTGTAGAAACTCGTATTTGAATGATTTTATCTGTGAGTCCAGGTGAACGTTCATGCACAATTTGAAGAAATTACCCTAATACGTTAGTGAGGCATTCGCGAAACCAGACAGACGTGCACATGTAGTGTCTGCGTTGTTTCCTTTAACGTACAAACTGGTTTTACTTTGTTTGGTCTGTTTCTCGTCCCGCTTCATCCGACACGACGGTAGAATTATTCGAATTCACTGTCGTGAACGTTTCAGTCCCTCGGTGCTGATGGGCCTTGCTTCGATCTAAGCCGCATGATTCAAACACAAAGCTGCTTTTCATGCGTGAAGTAAATCACCAAACCACCTTGAATCTGAAAGAAATCCTAACGTTAGCCTCCACCCCCGCTCCAGCTGCACGACATGTGAGAACCGCGTCCTCGGCTTCTGATTGGCTGCTACTGACCAGAGGTGGTGGAAATGCACACGCACAGTCAGACATATGGAGCTGGTTAGACGCCGAGAGGCTGTGACACGACGGTCTCGTCTTACCGTCCGTCCCGCTCTGAAAGCTTCCGCGAGATTTCTGCTAAAGTAACAAAACACGAGCACAAGTTTGTGTCAGTGTTTGTTCAGAGAACTTGTGCCTGCGTTAAAACTGCGAGGCCTTCTCTTCCACACGTGTAACACGGTGTAATGGAACTCAACTCCATCCAACGTGAATTCAAGACTTTTCAGAAACTGTGAGGCTCCTTCCAGAACCCTCAGCGTGTCCCTGGGACAGTTTATTGAGGACTCTGAGCAGCTGGTCGGAGCCATTGTCCTGCTGAAAGGTTCCTTGGTCTTGAGCGTGAAGAACCCGTCTCTTCAGAATCTGTGAAGGAATCAAATGAATCTGATTTGTGCAGACTTGGCATTGACCTGCTCAGCCCGACCCCCCTGACCTCTCACCGTCCCACCCTGGCCGCCTGCAGATCTCCCGGAGGCCCGCGGAGGTCGCTCTTCTCTCCGCCCACCACGACTCTCTCTCCACTCCCCACAGTTTCTCTCCGACACTCCGGCGGCACGGACCGGGGAAAAGAGCCGTGATCCGGTCATTTCCTCAGCAGCTCTCTGGCGTTGGAGGGGACGCGCAGGCGGACGGAGACGCGGAGGGCGACGAGAAACTGGGCCAGTCACCGACGCGCAGCAGCACCGGCCGCCTCTGCTCCTCCAAGCGGGTCCCGTGCGTTCGTGAGGGAGCGGAGCACGATGCTCCGGCTCCGGCGCTCGGTTCGTGCGTCTCTGCCGCCAGCCACACACCGCCCGCCGACGCCCGCGCTCGCCTCCGCCGCCCCGCCGCACCCACCGCCGGGCATTGGTTACATAACGCGGCGTCTCTGCCGCCTGCACTGACTCGACACCGGGGGGACCGCGGCTCCGGTCCAAGCGCGATCCGGAGCGGGACTCTGCTGCTTTTCGCCGTCGTGGACTGCGGGATCAGCAGGGGGACGCGAAAAGGGAGGAAACCCGAGTCCAGCGGTGATGAGAACTCAGCCCGAGCGGATTTCGCTGGTGGGCTGGTGCCAGACGCATCTGGAAGGGATAAAAGCGGGATCCAGTCCCCCTCCACAGGGGCGCGGGATAATTCACAATCCAGGCGCCTCCGTGGCCGCTGACTGAACGTGCTCTCGTCCCTCCGATTACAGGACGAGCTCCCTCGTCCAGGACTCCAGGACTCCGGCCGGACTCCTCGGAGCTATGCGCTGACGATGTGCGCAGCCAGGATCAGCGGCTGCCTCAATGGCTGCGCCGAGGAGGCCGCCGGCGGCGCTGCGGGGGCCGCGGCCTCGCGGATGCTGGACTGGACGGAGGCAGGTGCCCGCATCCTGCACAGCCTGGAGATAGGCACGGTGATGACCGTGTTCTACCAGAAGAAGTCCCAGCGGCCGGAGAGGAGGACGTTCCAGATAAGGCAGGACACCCGGCAGGTCGTGTGGAGCCGGAACCCCGACAAAGTCGAAGGAGAGAGTGAGTATTGTCACAGAATCAAGGCCGGGGCCCCCAGGGGTCAGGGGGCCCCTCAGCCAGGGGCCCCTCAGCCAGGGGCCCCTCAGCCAGGGGCCCCTCTGCCAGGGGCCCCTCTGCCAGGGGCCCCTCTGCCAGGGGCCCCTCTGCCAGGGGCTCTGCTCAGCCCCGTCCAAGTCTGTCCCTCCAGGTCAGGGCGGTTTTTGTATAGCAGTGTTTCAGTGCGTGGGAGCCGTGGACAACTACACAAGCCGCACACGGCTCCAAAGATTTGACAAAGACGCAACGTGACGGCAGTAAAACCCACAGTGACCGTGACGGGACCAGCACATTCACAGACAGGGACAAACCACCACCAACAACCGCAAGGACGTGACGGCAGACAGAACCCGCGTACACCACAACACGCAAAACAGCCAAAGAGACCCACAACAGTCTGGGGTCGTATTTAAGGGCCTGGAGTCCATTCAGGTTTTGTATCTGTTTGCTGGTCACTGATTCTGTAGAAGACGACACAGAAATGTCGACAGTCCAAAGTGTCTGAGGACACGCTGACAAAGACAGAAAGGCAACACTAGGGACCGTCTCTTCTCCTCTACGTGCGCATTATATATTGATGCTTCCTGACATTTTCTGGCTCGGGTCACGACCTCGGACCCCCCAGTCTGTCAACAGTTCTTGAGTTTTTGACAGATCTGCAGCTGAACAAGCGAAGTCAGAAGTTCGTAGCTTTAGATCCCTGATCATTCACAGACGCGTCAAGAGTTTGTCATTGTCCGAAAAGGAAACTACTTCCGGGTAGAAACTGTCCCGTTAATTTGTAATTCGGCTCAGACTCACACTGACAAAATATTTATTAGAGGTGGAGATTAGAGTGTCTTCACCACAGCAGAGATCCGTGTCCTAACATAGTTTGTTATCCTCAGATTTAGCGGACGGTTGGATGAAACGTAGAAAATGTTGTTATGGCCGATTGTGTTTAGACAAGATTTGTCCAGTGTCGACGCAGACAAACATGTCTTCTAAGAGATATCAGTTTTTAGACGGCAACTGAAACAACTGTGACACAGTGGAAGATATGTCACATGTATTTTGGATCAACAATTTATTTGTCACCACAAAAAGGGTGCGAATAATCATATATCATATATGTGAGCAATAATTGGTACCGGACGCTCTGTGAAGCTGGACACCACATGGACATTTAGAAAAATATTCCGTATTTGTGTGTTTGCTCTGTAACGGTGGAGGAAAGAGTATCAGCTCATGTGACATGGTGCTATGGTGGGCAGCCCCCCCCCCGAGCCAAACTTGAGGTGCTGTCCTCGGTGGAAAGACGGGTCACGACCCTGCGTCCTGTGTGTCGGCCTCACGGTAGCGATCCAGCTGCTGCCACGTAGTTCCCGACGCCCTCCGCCAGCCTCCAGCTTCCTGTCTGGCTGACGTGCCACCTGACTGTGGCTCTGGGGCCCCCGCTGGAATCAGTAAACTTAAAGCTGTTGTGGGGCCGTAGGCTCGGCCTGTCTGGGTCGCGGAGGCTATTGTGTGTGCCCTGGATTTTGTGGCTCCGGGCTGGATTTGTTAGCAGAGATTCGTACCTGGCGTGATCGAGTTTCCTTGTGTTTGCCGTGTGTTATTCCAGCTCCCAGACTTCAGGACGTCGTTTAGCAGGACTCCACCCTGAGAGAGAGAAATGGGTTCAGGGAGAAGTCTGCCCTTAGACGCTGGTAGCGTGCTGTCTGTGTTTGGGTGTTTCCGGATTCTTGCAGCGTGTTTGTGTTTGCAGAGTTTCCCTAAACCCTGTTTTAGTCCGCGCCATAATTATGTGCGTTCACTGGAGGCAAAGCAAAGAAGAATTGGAGGCAAACACAAATAATTTCAGGCTTCGTCACCTACTGGAAATGTCCCGTCGCTGTGGAAGGATTATTGGCTGTAATGTCGTGTCGTGGTCAAATGTGCGGAGGTCGTTAATGCACCACGCCTACGAGTCCACACTCACCTGGAACCAGGCTGGGAGCCGCAGCTGCCATGAGCTGAAACGTCGGGCTCGAGGCGAACGTGGCCCCCAGCGGCGTGGCGTCTTTGAAAAAGTTTCGTGTGTCCTCAGTTTGTCTGTTGCTCGCTCTGTGCAGATGTCTTGTCCGTCCACACCAGTGCGTGTTACTGTCACTGCGACCTTTTTCAAATAACACTCGAACTCAGGCAGACGAAGCAAGCGTAGATAATCACATTTTCTCCCCCCATTTTTTAAAATCGACGCCAACAAACCTCGCTAGCCTGCGTTAGCACACGTCCTCCTGGATTCGTTTCGCATCCAGCTGTGCTCTGCCTGCACATTTACAGGAAATGGGTCGTTTGCAGTTTTCTGGACGTTTTCTTCCACCCCACGTGGAACCTTTGTTCTCTTACGTTGGGAGGATCCCGTGTCTTTCTGTTGGCGGGTCAGTTCGGTTTGGTGGAGGAGCGTGTCCGACCTGTGTGAGACATTTCAGCAGAGTAAAATTTGTAGACTCGGCTGCCGATGACGCAGGTTGTCGGTCTGAGCCATGAATGCTGTGAACAGTTTGTGTGTCGTGAAATGTCGGACGAACGTTTTCACACAGGGACCGTTGGAGTAATTGCAGTGGTGCGAGGTTAAGCATGGTGAGGTGAGCATTTATGAATTTCCCAAATATTGAGTATGGTGACAGGTACCCTGGTATGATTTGCAGCACTCGAAGCTCTCAGGGCTAATCGCGTCCACGTACGCTACGGTATTCGTAGCCCGACAACGGCCACAACAGACATTTAGGCCACTCAGCTACACGATATCAGCCTCACACGTTTGCTTTCGTAACTCACAAATGACCCCCCCCCCAGACAAACCCACCAGTACATTCGAGGAACTCAGCAGGTCTGTCCTTCACTACATCTCCCACAGCTTCATCTCCATACACCCCCCCACCTCTCAGTTTTCCTCTTCCAGCTGTCGTCCCCCCCCCCCAAATACCCCTCTTATGATCAAGATGTTCTGAACCCGCCTCCCTGTTTCAGCTTATCTTTTCTGTTTCACTTTCTTTTTGAGTTTCAGGGTCATTATTGTGACACTTTGGCCTTTTGTTCTCGTTTATCTAGATGATCCTTTCTTTCTATCCGTCCCCCCCCCCCTTCTTTTCCTTCCTTTGCTTTTGTTGCACACTTGCTTTTTCTGTTTGCTTTAAAATGCTCCTTCCTCAGCTGTGCCACACACACACACACACACACACACACACACACACACATCAGTGTTTTTCTTTGAGATGAGTGTTCGGGCAAACACTGGAGGTATTGAGTCCTGAGGCACAGGAAGAGCGAGGTTATCAGGGAGTGTCTCACTTCCTTTCTCATTCTGAAGGACGGAAAACAAAAGGTCCGGCATCTTCTGCAGGAAGCTGAGACACAGACCACGCGTGAGATACTCTGGGCGCTTTGCATCGACAAGGAGCTAATTAAAGCCGGTGATTTCCGGGTGTGAATATTCTGCTGGTCATTTTGTTGGCGAACTGGTTAAATGTTTAATCAATGTCAGTGTGAAATGACCTTCGTATCCTGATATGAGTCATTTAATATCCAAATAACGGTACATGTCGCAATACAGCACGGCTCCTGTAGCTCCAGTGAATCCGTTGCTCACAGGAACACTTTGGGTTATTTACCCGACAAGACCGAGCCAGGAGCTGGGGCATCAGAACCGATCAGACTTTTCCTTTGACTCTTGACATCTTACAAAAAATCATGTGGGACAGGGGTTCATGGTGTGTGCACACGTACACTGGAGCCTAAAAACTTTCAGAACCCGCTAGAATTTTCTCCACTTTTTGCATTAATTTGACCTGAAACCACATCGGATGTTCACACAGAATCTTGAAGAAAAAAAAAGGAAAATGCTTTTATTCCCTGGCAGATTCTCTGAACTCCAGTGGATCAAATCTCGATCTCTTAAGACACGCATCTTCTTTTGAATCTGACTGAAGCCCGACTTTAGAGTCTGTCCTGTCGTTGGAACCTACTTTCAGGTTCCCCTCTGCTCTTTGTCGCCTCTGTCCATCTGTACGTTTATCTTGTGCTGTTTTCATTCCTCTCTCCTGTCCTTTGCATTTCTGGGACTTACTGTAAACCCTCCATGCCATCTGGCAGGGAGTGATGTCACCGTCTGTACCAGGAGCAGTTTGTTTCTCTGGAAAATGCCCTGCAATTATCAGTGGCTGGTGGTTTCAGGTCAGCAGTGCACTCGACTCCCGAGACCAAATTTTCATTCAGTCCAGTAGTTTCCAGATCGAGAGGAGGAACGTGGTTAGTTTAAAGGCTTCTCAGATGAGGACACGGGCCTAAATATAACGTCCCATAATGGAATCATTACGTGTGTGTTCTCTTCGTGACAGTGTCTTACACTCTGATGTGTCTCCAGTTGGCCGTCAGCGGCCTCGTCAGTTCACATCTATTCTCCAGAGGAGTCGTGTGTCTTTATCACAGCAGCCATGTTTACAGCTGGACTGGGATTAAAGGCCACAGTGGGAGACGTCGCACCGAGCGCATACGTGTGTGTGTGTGTCCGTGCTGCCCTTATCTGCCTGTGTGTGTGTGTGTGTGTGTGTGTGTACACAGTGAGCACAGTGAGTGTGACACGTTACTGTCCAACGTTCACATCTAACAGCAGGAAGTCATAAAGGAGAAAAACAGAAGAAACAATCACAAGGTTTTGAGGTGTGTTTCATGTTATTTTGAGACCAAATGAGTCAGTTTAGGCCTGGAACACGGAAGCACATCATGTGAGCCAGAGCCAGCGTGATACTGGAGTTTAAACCCCCTCAAAACAATCTGGAAAAAAAGAACTTTAAAATCCAACATTGTCATATTGATGATTCCGCATAACATGCCTCGTGTGACCATTGTCCAAATACTTTGAGCCCCTAAAATAGGGTCCCTGTATATATGAATATGTTTTTATTTGTTGTAACTCCTGCACAGTTCATACAGTATTTTGAAAATCTTGCTTGGTTCATTTCACTGTGTCAGTGTTCACATACTTATGGACGTAATTGCCTGTTTCGGACCTTAGCAAAGCAGCTCGCTCGCCGTTTCCAAGCACTGGCCGAAATAATCATTTGCACGTGGAAATGGTTTAATTATACATTTGAGTTCTGAGCTCGGTGCTGATGCTTTGTGGGGCTGCACACGCACACGCGTCCGGTGCCGGGCCCTGGGTTCTGTTGGTTCTGGTCATTGAATGGAATCTTTTCCCAATAAAAAACACCCATCGACAGATCTGAGCTTGAATCTGCCGTAAATCAGTGTGAGCAGCGTTGGAGGGTGGGTGAGATTTCAGGCACGTTCAGGTTCCCGTGCTTCTGCTGCCCGAACCTCGCTGGCGTGGACGCGGTTCCATCTGAAGGATACTGGCTTCTCCCTTAATCTCGTGCCAGACGTGCTCCGTGTCGTCTCCACATGCGCGAGGCTCCGATAGGAACCAGATTTCTCCTCTGCACTGTTTGATTTAGGATTATATTGAACCTGCTGAGGACGGTTCAGCTACAGGCTCGGCCGTTAGTTCCTGTGTGTCCAAAACTTTGTCCAAGTGGGAAGTTTTGGTCTCAGATGGGATAAACGTGGACTTGATTCCTGTTTTCATTTGCCTGAAGTGGCAGGAAAACAACATCCGTTATAATGAAATATTCACTGTGTGTGTGTGTGTGTGTGTGTGTGTGTGTGTGTGTGTGTGTGTGTGCGCGCCAGAGCGTGACATCTGCTGCATCAATAAGAAATGTTTTCTCTGTGGGTGTGTCGACCCGGGTTCGCGTCCCGCTCTGTTAACCCTCACACTGACAAAAAGCTTCGACAAGCACAGCTTATGTTGTAAATGGATTTTTGTAGGAAACCCGCCGTCATCTTTTTGAGATTCAAACAAATTTTTTGCTCTCTCATTCAGTTTAAATAGGATGGCCAAAACATTAGAACCACCTCTTCTTCCAGTGCAGCTACAGTACGACTCGGCCACCCACCTTGACAGTTTCAGCCAAAGAACTGAAAAATTATAACCTTTTAAAATTCGAATTTGTGCTGGGTTGGATTGGATTGGATTGTAGGGGTGTACCTAATAAAGTGGCCGAGGAGGAACGTACAACAGACAAACAAGCTAATTGCTGCTGGTGGCTGAAGTGTTGGTGCGGAGTCTGCGATGATGATGATCGGGGACAGTTTTTAATTAAAGCTCCACCATCCTGTGTTAACTTGCGTCCGTGTACCTGGGCGATTCATTTTCGTGCTGATGATAAACTCGTGTGTGTATCAGATGTTACTGTTGAACAGTATTTAGTCTGAGCTCGACTTAATTCATGCTTCTCTCTCTCTCTTTTGAGCCTCTTACTGGAAAACGAACATGAATTTTCCAGCAATGCAAGTTAGGAGCTGATTCTAAATGCTGATTTTATGATTTATGATTCTTGAAATACTTTTAAATGTGCGGTAAACGTTAAGTGACCTTAAATATTTGAATCTTCAGCTCCGTGACATCAACGTTAAATCAGATCCTTACACTAACATAGTTATTAAATATAAACTGAGAACAACATGTAGATTTTAAGGATTATTTCCCCGCAGACCAAACATGAGAGAAAACGCTGTAAAAGTAGCTGCTTGTTGCAAAAAGCTCGTCACGTTTTTTTGTAGCATCCTGCCGACAACAGCTGAACTGGACTCGGCAACACATTTCTGTGTGTTTTGGCAGGGAATTGAACAACATGCCAAAGTGGGATTTATGGCTGTGCATATTTGTGTTAATCCTCTCTCCTTCCTCCTCCAGTTGACATACGAGAGATTCGGGAGCTGCGGTTGGGGAAGGGCTCTCGTGATTTTGAGCGCTACCCGGAGGAGGCCCGTAAACTGGACTCTGCCCACTGCTTCATCGTGTTGTACGGCCTGGAGTTTCGCCTCAGGACACTCAGTGTGGCTGGTCAGTGTGTGTGTGTGTGTGTGTGTGTACATACGATTCACGGTGAAGTTTCCACTATGTGACTTTAGCATATTTCCAGTCGTGTTTTCGGTAAATAATCACAATGAACTGCTTCAGAAACACACACGGGTGGACGACAGCACGTTTACTCATGTGTATGTGGCGGATTTAAGAGGCTGTATGTCTCCTGGGGACAGATTAATTTCACTTTTGCACAAAGTAAACAGAAATGACTCACAGAGGAGAGGACGTGCATTTACAATACGACGGGTCTTTCTGGGAAAAGCCTCCGCCGCACTTCCTTTCTAAACACAAATATTCAGAAATTCAGGTCCAAAGGTTGTAATTTAGTCGTTATTTCCACCGAGATTATTCCTGAGATCAGGGAACTGAAGTGACACCAGGATTAACATGGTGAAGGTGTTTCTCAGTGTGTCTGCTGTAAACTCTGTGTGACCTTGTGTTGTTGCCATAGTGGAGAGAGCACACACAGTTTTCCTGCGCGATAAAAGATTAGTCCAACATTTCCCACACTCCTGCTGGGGGTTTGACCTCCAAATAAAGATAAGCACTTATCATATTCCAGCCGCTCTCCGTCTGCCCTTTGTCCACGCCGTGAACTCACTCTGATCATAATAACTGATGACAAAGATGCAAAATCTGTCACTCGCTCTGATTTCATTTGCTGTTTTGCCTAAACCTGCAGACTGAATGGAGGGAGCTCGAGGTCGGCACAATGTTGTTCAGATCTTGTTCTCTCTCTGCTCCTCTCCTTTGCAGCCTTCAGCGAGGAGGAGGTCAACATGTGGATCACTGGTCTGAACTGGCTGATGACGGACACTCAGAGAGCACCTGCACCACAACAGATCGACAGGTGTGTGTCGACGGGTGTCACTTAATAATGGCTCATTTTAGTACAGGAGGGATCTGAGCAATGTTTGGGAAGCTAAAGGCCAAAGTTACAAAGATCAGTTAAAGCAGAAGGAATGTATTTAGACTCTGGAGCTTGGAATCAACCAGCATCCGTGAGCTGAGGCTGATGTGCCCGGCTCATAAACAGCTGTGGGATCGTTGGGTTAACGTTATTGCTGAGACGGGGGCCACAGCAGATACTGGACGACCAGCTTTATAGCTTCAGCCACGTGCACCTATTTAAGATTGTCTTGTGAAAATGTGTATTTATGCTTGTGTTAAGTTTTATCTCTGCAGAAACAGAGAAGATTCTAGGGTTCACAAACTTTTAGCTGTTAGTGTAGGATCGTTGTCGACATCTGAAATCACCGTAAATCCGCTTGTGATATCAATATTGTAATTCTTGAATCTGAAAACACTTTATATTGTCCAAGGTTGGGCCGATTCCTTCGACTAAAGCGTCCGTCGATCCTTCCCTGCTGAGCGACGGCAGGCTGCGTTAGAAGAAGCAGTGACCTGGACGTTAGAGGAAGTTTCTGGTTGGAGGAACGGACAAATATTTGTTTTGGGATGAAAATATTTACTGCCGATAAATGTGCGGAGGCAGTGGTCGGCTTCTGTGGTGCGGGGAGCAGAACAGGGAGAGGTTGTGGGGACGTGGAGGAGAAAGACAGACGGAGTTTTGTTGTCAGCGTCAGATTTAGATGCGGTCAGGAAACGAAATGTCTAATTTTGACTGTTTATGAGGCTTGTGCAAACTGTTTCAGGCACTGGATTCATCGTGTGACTGTCTCTAAGAAAAAACGGTGTCTGTGGAAGCTCTCCACTCCAAAATAATAAGGATATAATAAGGAGTAACGTTGAAATCCTGTTTGCCCTGTGAGTGGGTCTTTAACCCGTCTGCAGGGAAGTCCTGACCTATTTAAGGCGTCTGCGCCTCCTTTCTGGAGTCGGCACCAAGTCCCACCGACTGTCCTTGAGTCACGTGTCAGAGAGCTTGTAGCCTCGGCTCCGAACATCACGGCGTGATAAACACAACGAGCAGCGTTAATTTAACTGGCAGTGGTCACGGCTCTTTCACTCTGTTTTCTTTGTCTTCATCCCTTCCTCTGTAGGTGGCTGAGGAAACAGTTCGAGGCCGTGGACAGGAGCCACGAGGGCAGGTGGGTGACCCGTCACAGCAGGTGGCAAGTGAAGGTGAAAGCAGATCCAGATGTCATCAAAGGGCTCGTTAGGCCCCCGCCGGGGTTCTGCCCTGACCTTGACGCCCTCGCACTTTTTTCTCTCGTGCTCGCATGAATTCGTCTGGGCTTCTGTTTGGGTGGAAGCGGCTCCAGGATAAACTGCCTGCCGCCGCCTGATAAGGAGCAGGAAGTGATGCGATGGACTGGGAAAGGTTAACGCCCTGTCTCCTGTGACAATGGTAACGGTAGCTGGACGGGGAGAGTGGGGGGGGGGAGCGGAGCAGACTTGGCAGTGACGAGTCGGTCACTGACCCCAGAAGAATTTTTTTTCACTTCCTTCCTCGTTCTGGTACCGATGGCTCACGGTCGCCTTCCTTTAATCGACCGAAGCGATTATCCATGTGCTGCTTGTCCTAGACAGAGCAGACAAACGTCTTCCCTTTTCATGGGCTTCATTCTATAGCACAGCTGTGATCTGCAGGAAGAGGTTTCGCACCGTGTAATGATTTTGTGGAACATCGCAAACAAGATTATCGACCTAAAAATCAAAGAATCGTCTCCGCAAACATTCCATTGATCTGATTCACAGGCCTGATAGATCACAGGTCAGAGTCCTAAAGGACGGTTTCCTGCTCAAGGCGTCAATGTTGCAACTGTGTTTTTCTAAAAGGAAGTGATTTCCTAAAATATCGGGACATTTGATTTGAATAAACACAAGGACGCTGCATTTATGACGACCATCTGCAGATCAATCCTCGTTTGGCCACTTAGTGACTGTTTCAGCCAGCAGGCTCATGGATCATAAGTAAGAATATATTACAGTCTTGCAGGAGGTCAGTTATGAGCTCGCGCTGACATTAGCACCATCTGCTGGGCACATTGAACATGACTGCGTCTCCTCGATTCTTTCGGTGTCCTCCCGGGTTTACGCAGACGTTAGTGAAGTTTGTCTAACGTGCTTCTTTTCTTGTTTCCCATCCAGCATCACGGTGAAGGATGTGAAAGCTCTGCTGCCTCAGATCAACTACAGAGTCCCCAGCATGCGCTTTCTCAAAGACAAGCTACAGGTCAGAAGAAAATAAGTCGGGTCCAAACTTTTTATTCAATGTTCCTACAGCACTGACTCACATCGCTGCTGTTTGCGCAGGAGGTGGAGGCCCGGAGCGACCTGTCCTACCCCAACTTTGCACAGCTGTACAGGACGCTGATGTTTGATGCACAGAGGAGTGTGAGTGTCACACACACACACACACAACAGAACTGGTTGAAGTGTCAGAGAATTTGTGGAAAAGAAAAACATTATTGCATCACTATGTGTGCGTCCAACAAAGCCCCCAAAGACAGATCAGAGGAAAGGAAGCTGCATTTCTCCGATTGCGAGACAAACGCACACAGACAAATGGGATTATGGGAAAACTGAGGCTGCACCCTTAGAACTTTTTAGCGTCAAACAAAATGAGGTGAGGAAATATTGAAACTCAATGAAAGTATTTCCGAAACAAAAATAGACAAAAACAGCCCCCGGCTGTGCGTCACCCTGCTGCCACGGTGAGGCGACCGCGCAGGGTGGAGGTCATTTGTTTTTCAGCCGATCGGCTCTTTCCACATTAAACTATTCCGGTGAAAATTCCTGTGTTTTTTTTATATAAATAGACATTTGGCAGAAAGTAAACATGTAATGCAACATAATAAACAAATGAAAATACCTTCATTTCTTGAATGTTTGTTTAAAGACAAACCAGGTAAATAGAGACATTGAACACAATGAATCATGAGATTATCACTCATATTTCTATAAAGGACTTTTAGGAAACCCCTCATTTGTCACATTATTCCAATAGAGTGAAAGGTCCAGATGTTTCTCACGTAATATCAGTAAATACGTCATTTTGCTGACATTTTCCGTTGACTCTGATTCCACGAACGTCCGTCACGTTTTACATGTTAAAGTTTAGAGCATGTGATGATTCCAGTATTTAGTAGGAACCTGCAGTCACACGCTCACTCTCCACCTCTGCACTTCACGTTGTCCGTTTCTGTTTCTGCATCACCGGCCTCTCACCTGGTTCGTCCCCTGCTGCTCCTCAGATCATCGAGCAGCTGGAGCTCTCCTTCCCTCTGCGGTGAGTCCCTCCACTCCCTGCTCGTCACGTGCCTCCATCTCTGCAGTTTCTCTTTAAAACTCTCAGATTGGAGCATTTCCGTGTGGTTTTGTCATTTAATGCTACTCTTTGCTTTGCCTTCTCTAAATGTTAGAGGACATTTGCCCAAAAGCAGCAAATTCAAATGAACATAAAATAATCAGAGTATGCGCTGTGTCCTTTTCCCTCACTCTCTTATCCTTCTCAGTTACATTTCAGCCCTCGGCTCTCTGACATCTTGAAAATCGTTGCATTTGCAGGAATGTTGACAGACCGGAGCTTTGTCAGATTTCCCTCTACGACTTCCAGAAGTTTCTGCAGATGGACCAGAAGGTACAGAGCAAAGCCAACACTGTCACTGTGAATGCCAGGTTTAAAAAAACTGCAGCGCGCTCACTTCTTTGTCCGGCTCGTCTCAGGAGTCCTGGGCGTCAGATCTGGGTCGTGTCAGAGAGTTTCTCATGGGGTACATGAGGGGGGGGCCTCAGCCGGAGCCGATGCTGCAACTGGATGAGGTGGTG
This sequence comes from Channa striata, assembly GCA_033026295.1. Classification (NCBI taxonomy): domain Eukaryota; kingdom Metazoa; phylum Chordata; class Actinopteri; order Anabantiformes; family Channidae; genus Channa; species Channa striata. The sequence continues at coordinate 869,469 of CM065179.1, forward strand.
ATACGCAAACACACACAAAACCAGAGAACCTGCAATCACAAAGAGTAGGCGTTTTACTTTACTGTGCGATCATGTGACTCTTTCCTCCCAGTTCCTGACCTTTCTGTTCTCCAAAGAAAACTCTGTCTGTGACCCCCGACTTTCCCCTGTCGTCTCCGATGACATGAAGAGGCCTTTGTCTCAGTACTGGATCTCCTCCTCACACAACACGTAGGTTTACAAGAAAAGGTTCAGTTTTTCAAATGTGACTCGAAGCAGCGTCCAGGTGACATACGAGCAGCAGAGTTAAAGGGAACCGTCCAGCCTTTTGTGTTAGCAATAGTATGTTTGGACTGTGACAGACGTTTAGCTGCACAAAACTGTTATGAAACTTTTAAAGCAAATAAGGGAACAGCAATTGATGGAGCGTCCTTGAATGTCGTTACTGTAGTTACCTAACAGGCGACCAGTTTTCCAGTGAATCGTCTTTGGAAGCCTACGCCCGCTGTTTGAGGATGGGCTGCCGCTGCATTGAACGTAAGCGCTGATGTCTGACTTGGTGATCAGTTTGTCGGGTTTTTACAAGCATCGGTTGTTTGAAAAGCACCAAAGTTTGTCTTCTGATTCCACGTCTTTCTTTGTTTTTGGCTTTAGCTGTTTTTAACTGCTAAGGCCGAAAAAAGATCGAAGCTCTAATTATATTTTCTGGTCCTAGTGGATTGCTGGGATGGACCCGATGACCTGCCAATCATCTACCATGGCCACACTCTGACCTCCAAGATCAAATTTCTGGACGTGCTGCACACCATCAAAGAACACGCCTTCGTTACATCCGAGTGAGCGTGAACACGTTCGCTGCCCGACACACGTTTCTTCTTGTCAGGGGTTTGTGCCAAAATCACCACATCGGGTTTTTAACAGTCAGTCCTTCCACACAGGTATCCTGTGATCCTGTCCATCGAGGACCACTGCAGCGTGGTCCAACAGAGGAACATGGCCACACACTTCAAGAAGGTGTTTGGAGATCTGCTGCTCACCAAGCCGGTGGACAACAGTGCTGAAGAGCTCCCCTCACCCCAGCAGCTGCGCAGGAAGATCCTCATCAAGGTACACACACACAGTCAGAGCTAATCAGGGGCCGGTGTGACGGGCGTACGACGAGCGCAGCTGCTTTTGCCTGAAATGGGAACAAACGTGAATTTGTAGCACGCTGATTCCATTGAGGCGAAACTAGTCGGCAGGTGGATTTGGGAAATATGATGTGATCAGGTTCCGTTAGGGATCACTAGAGACGTAGCGTGAATAATGGCGTGTTGCTGATCACCGAAGCTCAGTGTCGTCGACATCTTTATCACTGTGTCACAGCACAAGAAGCTGGTGGAAGGGACCTTGTACGAAGAGGTGACGTCAGCCAGCTACTCTGAGAACGACATCAGCAACTCCCTAAAGAATGGCATCCTTTACCTAGAGGATCCCATCGACCATGTGAGCGCGTGACCCTGCATCTTTGGCCAAGCAGAACACACACACACACACACACACACACACAGAAGAACTAAATGTGTTTTTGTGTTCGTGACAGACGTGGACTCCGCACTATTTTGTCTTGACAAGTAATAAGATCTACTACTCAGAGGAGACCTCGCACTATCAGACGGCTGATGAAGAGGAAGAAGACGAAGGAAAAGAGGTCGGGAGCTGGGTAAGAACGAGAGTAAGAAAGCATTAGTGAAATACGATGCTGACGTGATTCCATTTTTCTCAGGAGTGTAACAACAATGAGCAGCACTGTGCAGAGCGCTGGTTCCACGGGAAGCTGGGCGGAGGTCGCGATGGTCGACAGGTGGCTGAGAAGCTGCTGCAGGAATACTGCGAGGGCGGCGGGAAAGACGGAACGTTCCTGGTGCGGGAGAGTGAGACGTTCGTCGGGGACTATACCCTCTCGTTCTGGTCAGAAGCACTGATTGTTTTCAAGTGATTTTTTTAATAGAAGAAAAACTGATGTGAACATTTTTAAACGTTTAAACTCTGTTTGAAAATAACAAATCGCATATCGGGAAAAGTTGGCAATACACGATGATAAATGATTCTTTTTCTAATGAAATCCCAGTGGCATCCACTGACTTATGGTTTAAAATAAAATCAGCAGCGGGTGTCAGGTCGTGTCAATTCCCTCAATGTCTAAAAGTGCAAATACACTGGGCTGAGATGGAGCAGATGAGTTCGGCCCGCGAATCGTTTAACATTATTGCTCGTGGTTTTTAAAACCGTCTGTGGCTCCGCTGATGTTTTTTAAAGCTGTAATACACAAGTGAAAAAGCCTGAAACTCTCGATCAGTCCGACGCCGTCTGCTATTCACGGCCTCGTGTGTTCGTTACAGCCGGGTCATGGTCATTTGGCACCAGCAGCCGTTTCTCTCAACGAGACGGTGAAAGATGCGTCAGGTTTTTACGTGTATGAGATATCGCCTGATTCCCACTGTTATGCTGCATTTTATTCAACTCTGCCGCTCAGTTTGTAACATGGTAAGAGTGTAAATACCAGCTGTGACCTGTTCCCAGGCGCTCCGGTCGGGTCCAGCACTGTAGGATTCACTCACGCCAGGAGTCGGGCTTCACGCGTTTCTACCTGACCGACAACCTGGTGTTTGACAGCCTCTACCGCCTCATCTGCCACTACAGAGACACCCGCTGCGCTGCAACGAGTTCGAGATGAGGCTGGGCAGCCCTGTACCCCAACCCAACGCACACGAGAGCAGAGAGTGAGTCCAAACCGCTTCTGCCATGGAGCCGCCTTCATCATAAGAGTGAAGGAAGTAACTGTTAGTTGACGCAGTAGTTTTATTTCCAGGTGGTACCACTCCAGCCTGTCCCGTGTTCAGGCTGAACACATGCTGATGCGAGTGCCCAGAGACGGCGCTTTCTTGGTGCGAAAACGCAGCGAACACAACTCCTACGCCATCTCCTTCAGGTAAGATCAGCGGGAGAATCCCGTTACGTCTTCCCCGACTTAAAATAAGAATTGTGAAAGTGGCTCAAGTGTTTTTTGCCTGTGTGTGTCTTCAGGGCCGAGGGTAAGATCAAACACTGTCGTATCCAGCAGGAAGGACGACTCTTCATGCTCGGCAGTTCGGCAGAGTTTGAGAGTCTGGTCGACCTGGTGAGCTACTACGAAAAACATCCGCTTTACCGCAAGATGAGACTCCGCTACCCCATCAACGAGGACACTCTGGACCGGATGGGAACCACGGTCAGTGAGACATAAAACACCCCGGTGCTTTAGGTTTTGAGATGTTTTGTCTTCAACAAGGATTAAGACAGTTGGTAGTTATGCCTCATGGATATTCACAACTCTTTCATTATTTAAGTTGACTTTTACCCAAAGTGCATCATTGAAGAGTTTGTTTCATGACATGTTGAAGACTTCTGTTTTCAGGTTTTTGGAATATTAGGAGCAAAGAGTTTGGGATTATTAAATCCACTGAGAAACAGTGAAACGTCTGTAGTTGATCATCTTTCAACAGCTGTGTGTTAATATTCCAGGAGCTTGACTACGGGGCGCTCTACGAGGTTCGTACTCCTCATTTCTACGTGGAGGCCAATAAGATGCCAACAGCACGGGTAAGAAAACGCTTTCCACATATTAAAACTGGCAACATGGGATGTGATTGTGAAAGAGGAGGACACAGTGAGAGGATATAGTTCAAGTACGCAACTTTGTCCCTAAATTTTTTTATTGTTTCCCGGCTTCTTTTTGTGGAGAGGTGCTGTAGCAGCTTCCTGTGAACGAAAGCCGTCGAACAGTATTGTCAGAAATAAAGAAATGTTTCTGAATGAGGCTCATGCTTCAGATTAAGCAGACGTTTAATGATTTAAAGAAAGAAAACATAGATTGAGCTTTGGAGCTTGTTTTTTAAATTTATAATTTCATGATGACGAGTATGTGAAGCTGGACCAGCTTAACGTTGCATGTTGTAGCTTTAAAGATTTGTTGTATGGACCTTCAGCCTGAACCTAGCTGCGTAATAAAGAACTAACTGTAAAATGACTGACGGTACGGGATAATGCTAATGAAAAATCAATGCAGACACCAGCAAAACTGGCAAAGAAAAAAATATTAGTTCTTATAACAAACCTTTAAATCCATCCTCAAATGAACTTGAACACTTTTCTTTGGTGCACCTCAGTGGTAGGTTCATGTAGAACCACTTTGCACTTGAGACAAAACGTGTCAGCGCTGAAGTACAAAGCCGTCAGTTTCATCTGCGACCGCGGCTGCTTTGTGTTGCAGTGCACAGTCAAGGCTCTGTACGACTACCGGGCGCAGAGAGAAGACGAGCTGTGTTTCCCCAAACAGGCGCTCATCGTCAACGTGGACAAACAGGAGGGCGGCTGGTGAGTGAGTCTCCGAACGCGCCACCCGCTGTACATTTTGAACACAGCAGCTTGACGACGCCTTGTGTCGACCGTAGGTGGCGAGGCGACTACGGTGGGAAGAAGCAGCTGTGGTTTCCAGCGAATTACGTGGAGGAGGTGCCCAGCTCACCCACCAGGGAGCTGGATGAAGCCGTGAGTTCTTGTTCAAACGTGGAGCTGTGTGTTTGATGGTCCTGCTGCTTTTCCAACTTGTTGAAATGTGTTTGTGCTGTGTCTCAGTCCTCGGAGAACAGTCCTCTGGGGACCTTCCTCAAGGGCTTCATCGACGTGCCAACCTGCCATGTCGGTGAGTCCGGGGAACAAAACCGGAGCTTTACTTTAGTTATATGTGTGGAATAAGTAAATGTGCTGCAAGTTATTTAATGCTAACTCGATTTCGATTCTTTTATTAAAGCAAAGACAAACTTTGCTTTTCCTCACTCTGCAGTGGCAGAGGATCAAAAAACGAACCTCAGCCGACTTTTAGGTGGAACATTGGCTGCACATTCTAAAACAATGATGGCACACGTCCACATCACGAACACACACAGCACATAATAACAGTTTTAACCTTCGGGCTCTGCCGTTTACTTGATTCTCTTGTCCATCGGTCCAGTCATTCATAAGGACGGGAAGAACTCTCGGCCCTACGTGTTCACGATCCACTCTCAGCAACTCTCATCCCACCCGGTTCAAACCCTGGACGTGGCAGCGGACAGTTTGGAGGATGTCACCACCTGGGTCGGCAAGATTAGAGAAGCTGCACAGAATGCAGACGCACGGGTCAGTGTGACACACCGGTTATCAGTGTTTGATCAGCGATTGATTAATAACAAAAAGTAGGGTGCAGATAACATTTCTTATTATATAAAACACTGGTACAGATTTAATAAAGCCTCTCGGACATTTCAATAGAAGCTACACTACGTTCATGATCTTTGTTTTTCCAATCTTAACTTCATTATGGTTTTATTTTATAGGGCTCACAAAGTTCGTAACAAATTGCTGCTGTTAAATCCTTGCTTTAGACAGAATTCGACTTTCAGTTAAAACTAGCGTCTTTCACGGAGCCGCCACCTTGGACGTAGGAAGAAAAGGAGTTTTAATTTAAAGACGTGTCGTCATTATAGATGCAGGAGGAGAAGCAGATGGAGCGGAGAAAGAAGATCGCGGTGGAATTGTCAGAGCTCGTGGTTTACTGCAGACCCGTCCCCTTCAATGAGGACAGTAAGGACCAGATGGGTTTTACATACTTTCCTCAGCCTTTTCGATGTGTGTGTGTGTGTGTCTTTAACCTCCTGCTGTTTCCAGAGATTGGGACGGAGAGAGCGTGTTATCGGGACATGTCGTCCTTCCCAGAGACAAAAGCGGAGAAGTTTGCGACGCGCAGCCGAGGAAAACGCTTCCTGCAGTACAATCGCCGCCAGCTCTCCAGAGTTTATCCCCGAGGACAGAGGCTGGACTCGTCCAACTACGACCCACTGCCGATGTGGCTTTGTGGCTCCCAGCTGGTCGCGCTCAATTTCCAGACCCCAGGTTAGTGTGTTCGTTCACACCGCTCTGTTCATGGGGGATAACTGGTCCTCAACAGTCAAACACTCCAAGTTTATTTAACTCAAAACAAGTCCGTCATTTCTATCGTATTCAAGTTGGTTTCATTTTTTGAAAAAAAAAAAAAAATGATATATGCTCCATAACTTAACGTGGCTTTATCTGACTCAGAGTGAGCGTCGACCGCAACGTTCATTAATTTCTGTGACTAAATCACACCACAACACAATCGGAAGCCTTTTGATTCACTGGTAGATCCAAAGAGTCATAGTAAAACAAAGGATCCTTGATCGTGATGCTAAAAACAAACTAATTGTGCTGTTAGGACTCAATCTGTTCCTTCGATTGTTACGATCCAGCTCCCTAAACTGTGTCTTCTGACCCTCATCACTGTCTGTGCAGATAAACCCATGCAGCTGAACCAGGCCTTGTTCATGCTTGGTGGTGGTAGTGGCTTCGTTCCCCAGCCCGACCTCATGAGGGACGATGCTTTTGACCCTTTCAGCAAGGACACGTTGCACATTGAGCCAATTACCATCCAGATACAGGTAAGGGTTCTCACACCTTCAGCTTGCCAGCTTTGCTTTTCCACAGCTGAAGTCAGTGACTGTATGTGTCGGTACTTCCACGGCCGAGCTTTGCAAAGCCCAACAACAAGCGCACTGGCACCTCTCAGAGTCCCGTGTTCCTGGCTTTGCGAACCTGCACTGGCATCCGAACCCATTTGTGGAGCCTGTTGTTATCGCTTTGCGCATCAAATATGTGAGACACATGTAACTGTAATTAATGCCATAATTAAGCTGGAACCAGTTTTCCTGACCCAGAGCCACTTGTTTTGCTGTTGAAACCCAAAGAACTGGTTCTAAAGCAGGAACAGGCATCGAATAACGATCCTTATCTTGGACCAAACTTGCATTTAGCACGTGGTGCTAACAGTTGACGTTCTTCCCTTCAGGTGCTTGGGGCCCGTCATTTGCCTAAAAATGGCCGCAGCATCGTCTGTCCCTTTGTGGAGGTGGAGATCTGTGGAGCGGATTACGACAGCTGCAAGTGCAAGACAGATGTCGTAGGTAAAGCAGCCGCTGTGAAACCTCAGCCGTGGTGTTTGGGTTTACCTGGGGGTGTTAACGGTCTCTTTGTGTGGTTTCCGACAGCTGATAATGGTCTGAATCCCGTGTGGGTGCAGAAGCAGTTCGTGTTTGACATCCACAATCCAACCTACTGCTTTCTGCGCTTCATTGTCTATGAAGAGGACATGTTCAGTGATCCCAACTTCCTGGCACAGGCAACTTATCCTGTCCGTCTGCTAAGAACAGGTGAACGTACTAGAAGACAAGGAAGAGAGCCACTCTGCAAACTCCAGATTAGGTTCAGTGCCAAACACGTCGTAATGAGCAACCTTTTAAATGTGTTGTGTGTCCTCAGGCTACCGGAGTGTGCCTCTTAAAAACAGCTACAGCGAGGAGCTGGAGTTGGCGTCGCTTCTGGTTCACATAGAGATTGTCAACGCAAAGGTGAGCTTGGAACCTTTGAGTCGTCTTTGGTACCACATGGCTTCGTAGGGCCAATGAAGGCCGTGTTTTACAGCAGGTTTGAAGGTCAAGATTTGGTTTCATTTCAAAGTCAAGTTGGAGGTTCGAGCTCGTTAAACGGCTTCAGATATTTAGCATGCTCCCAGTACCGGAAATTGGAGTGAGTGCACCAAATACTGTAAACCGAGCTCCGGATATGGAGTATACACGATCAACAGTGCAGCCTCCAAATGACCATAAACATCAGTAACTGAAAACGTAATATTTGCTGCAGAACCAGTTGGACTGTATTGGTTTTTTCCAAGCGTACCTCAACCTGGCAGCTGTGTAAAAATAAAATGGAAATTTAAATTACTGCATTATTTGTCTAAAGCAATATCCATTACCATGGAAACAGGATCCTACACGTTTGTTTAAATTACTTGTAGTTTTTACAACTATTTCAGAAGAACCATGTTTTTTCTGTCATGTCGATGGACGGATCCAGATTTTAACTGCATAATGGTGGAAAATGCTGCTTTTTGACTTAACTCCCGGTCACAGTTTTCGATCAGTCTCTTTTCTCCTCACCTGTCCATCTGTCCGTCCTTACGGTGGCTGCAGGAGGAAGATGATGAGAACTTGTACACGTCCATCCAGCGACTGCGGGATCGAACCAGCGAGCTGTCCAACCACGTTTCTCTGCTGGAGAGGTCGGGCTCAGCGGACCTCAGCTACCAGCAGAGCCTGGAGGAGCTGAGAGCGGCTCAGGATCAGCTGAGCGAACTGGTGGAGGCTCGAAACCGCAGGTAACTGTCCCGGCACAGAGAGACGTGATGCCTGTGTAAATGACATTTGTGCTGATCAGCAAATACTGTAAAGATTCACTTTTACGTTTCTAATCAAACAAGCTGTGTGAACGGTCCCCTCAAATCCAAGAACCTTAATATTCTTCAACTGACATAAATCAAGTGATTACTTCATACCGGAGATTCAGTACGTTTAAATAAGCAGTGTATTTATTAACACCTCTGCCCAAATTATGAATGTAAACTCATGACTTACTGTCATGTTAAAATGACTCTAAATCGCTTTGGATTAAAGCATCTGCCAAATGCCTAAATGTAAATGTTCCGATTGTTCCAGGTTGATGGAGAAGAAGAGGAGAGAGAAGCTGAGGCAGCAGGTGGCAGCAAAGCGCAGCTAATCCTCTGCTGAGCTCAGACCTGTGCCGGAAAACGGGCTCCGTACAGCAGCGACGCGCAATCCGAACATAACTGGAAAATAAGGGGGGGGGGCAAAGTGAAGCATCTCATGGACTAAATGGAAACTCACAAACCAAGCTACAAATACAATCTTGAATCTCTTCTAGCTGAAACACTAAGAATGAACTGAAGACGACTTTCGGCCAGTGTCCGGAAAGACAGGAGTCGAAGGGTCGAGGACAATTCTTTTCAACGTTTCATGAACCTAATACTTGATTAAAAAATAATCCGTTGATTAAGTGATACAGAATATCATTGTTAGCTCGAATGATGACACGTAGGTCTCAGAGCCACATCGGGTAGTTGCATCCAAGACCGACGTGTTTAAATTTTACAGATTCAGCATATTCTGAGGAAAAATGAATGATAAAGACTAAACGAATAAAAACAAACAACTTTGCGACAAAACGAGAAAACTCAGGTTATACAAACGGAGGGATTTTTTTTTTAATGGATGGAAAAAGGGAGCAGTGGGCACATGTAGCAAAAACAAAATCTCATAGGTGCCTTTGATGTTGTGCTTTGTGGAGTACAGTCACTGGGAATATTAAAGAAGACCGACTGCTTTCCCATAACTGGAATAGTGGGCCCTCAAGGGAAAACTCCTAACACACCCGAGGGGGAACCTGGCTCAGACCACCACTCACAAAATGGATTTAACCGACGTCCAGACTTCCGTCTGTTCGTCTTTACAAAGACCACGTGTTTTGGGCTGATCCATTAACGAACCACACAGAGAAGGTCTTTTAATCCTTCTTCAAAAGGGCTCTAGAACTCTACCTTCCATCACTGCAGGGGAGGAGGGGCCTGACCGAGACTCCGCTCCTCGCGGCGCCTCGGGATGTCGCCTGCACAGGGGCTCAGGTGTGTTCATTTCGACTGGACACGCGTGACAAACAAGGGCTATCGTGGAAAACTAGCAAAGCGCTCTCCGATTTCGCAGCTCGCCGTCCAGACCACGTTCCCATCATCTGGCTCTAATCAACGGATGTGGTTCAACTGGTCCTGGATCTGCCAAAAGCAGCTTCAATTCAAGCAACTGCATGGTTTTGTTTTTAAAAAATGACGCCGTCCCCCATCTAATTTTTGCTCATTGTGTGTTCTTTTATTCATCAGACAGGTGTGGATCCTGTTCTAATACTTGAGAAACATAGAACAATGACGGACGACGGACTTCAGATTGAAGTTACTGTAACTTTATGTAGAAATGAATGTTAATATCTGTGCAGCTGGAGCTCCCTTTAACGTCCCCACAGACACAAACCTTTCTCCCAATGCTGCAGTTGCAACAGGTTGGGGCTTCTATGCAAAGGTCGTCTTCTTGGCCTATAGCCGTTGTGTATTAGACTATTTGACTCGAGTCGTGTTTTCTCTCTGTGTCTCTAACTGTCCAGAATTATTACTCTGCATTACGAATCCTTGCAAGTTTCCATCTAATAAAGCTATTTCTTAAGCGCTTGTCTGCAGTGACTTTTTCAAATGCTTCGAGGAAGGCTCAAGCTGTTGCTCTTTTACTAGCTCTGCACGAGACGTGGACAAAAGGTCAGTCGGCAAAGACAAAGGGAATTTAACATGACTTGTCTGGGAATCCAGTCGCACTCAGACCGTGTAGTAACTGGCTCCTTTGGTGCATCAAAAATCCTTTTTTTAACACTTGACGCCAAAAACACAGCGACAAACACTGTTGTTAAACCCATTAAAGCCCTCGGAAATGAACGGCACATAATCTGCTGCAGCCTGCACATAGTTTTAGGAGACACCAGTTTATTTTTGGTGATTCAAATAGCTACAGTCACACAGTGGATGGAACATTTGACCCAACTAAACTACAGTCCAGAGTTGAGCCTAAGACGCAGAGATCCAGTCCTACACGCCTCCTTTCAGCCGTTACCCCCCCACAACTCCCACATTCCTATAGAAACTGTGTCTGTTCCCCGATCAACTAAATTTTACAAACTAAAAATGATCACAAGAGGAGTTAATCATAATAACCTAATAAAAATCAGGACTGCTCCTCTTACTGAACAAAAAACAAACACTTAAATGTGGATTATTAAATATCAGATCCCTCTCATCTAAATCTCTGTTAGTAAATGACTTGATAAGTGATCATCAATTCGATTTATTTTGTCTCACTGAAACCTGGTTGCAGAAGGAAGAATATGTTCGTTTAAATGAGTCGACCCCCCCAAGTCATATTAACTATCATGTTCCTAGAAGCTCAGGCCGAGGTGGAGGAGTAGCAGCAATCTATCACTCAAGCTTACCAATAAACCCTAGACCTAAACATAGTTATAACTCATTTGAGAGTCTTACTCTGAGACTTTCACACCCAATTTGGAAAACTCAGAATTCACTCCTATTTGTTATTGTGTATCGTCCTCCAGTCCCTTATTCTGAATTTTTACTTGATTCTCAGATTTTCTAGCCGACTTAGTGCAGATAAAGTCGTCATAGTGGGCGATTTTAACATTCATGTAGATGCTGACAGTAACTCCCTCAACACGGCATTTACTTCATTATTAGATTCAATTGGTTTCTCTCAAAATGTAAATAAACCCACTCACTGTTTTAGTCACACCATAGACCTTGTCCTTGCATACGGTATTGAAATTGATAAACTAACAGTATTTCCTCATAATTCTGTTCTCTCTGACCATTTCCTAATAACATTTGAATTTAGTTTATTAGACTTCCAGGCAGCTAGAAAGAAGTTTTGCTTCAGTAGGTGTTTATCTGAAAACACTGTGAACAAATTTAAGGAAATGATCCCTTCATCATTTACTTCAACATGTACTGATATAACTGAGAGTAGCCTCATTAACTGTACTCCTGTACAATTTGATTACCTTACTGATAATTATGCAGCGTCTTTACGTTCAATACTTGATAGTGTTGCCCCTCTAAAAAAGAAGGCAGTAAATCTGAACAGGCGATCTCCATGGTATAGCTCGCACACCCGCAATTTAAAGCAGGCGTCACGAAGACTAGAAAGGAAGTGGCTTTCCACTCATTCACAAGAATCACACTTAGCCTGGAAAAAGAGTTTATACTTATACAAATTAGCACTCCGTAAAGCCAGAACAGCTTATTATTCATCACTAATAGAGCAAAACAAGAACAACCCCCGGTTTCTTTTCAGCACTGTAGCCAGGCTGACTAAGAGCCAGAGCTCAGTTGAAACTAATATTCCCTCAACGCTATGTAGCAATGACTTCATGACCTTCTTCACAAACAAAATCATAGCTATTAGAAATAAAATTCACCAGACCCTCCCCACAAATACAACAGAATTAGAATCATCAGTAAGTCCTCAGTCCCTTTTAGACAGCTTTGTGCCCATAGACTTTGCTGAGTTAACTTCAACCAACAACATGTCTGCTAGACCCTATTCCAGTTAGACTGCTCAAAGACGCTCTACCCTTATTAGACACGTTCATATTAGATATCATTAATCTATCTTTACAAACAGGATATGTATCAAAGGCCTATAAGGTAGCTGTAATCAAACCTCTACTTAAAAAACCTAGTCTGGATCCAGGTGTCTTAGCCAATTACAGACCAATATCCAATCTCCCCTTTATTTCTAAAATACTTGAAAAAGTAGTTGTAAAGCAATTATGTGACCACCTGCACAGAAACGACTTGTTTGAAGAATTTCAGTCAGGATTTAGAGTTCATCATAGCAAAGAAACAGCACTGATTAAAGTCACCAACGATCTTCTTCTGGCTTCAGATAACGGACTTGTCTCTATACTAGTTCTGCTAGATCTTAGTGCTGCATTTGAACCATTGATCACAGAATATTATTACAGAGACTAGAACATTTAATTGGAATTAAAGGAACTGCACTAAATTGGTTTAAATCGTATCTATCAGATAGATTCCAATTTGTTCATGTTAATGATGAATCGTTCACATACACAAAAGTTAGTTATGGAATTCCACAAGGCTCTGTGTTAGGACCAATACTCTTTACTCTATATATGTCTCCCCTTGGCAACATTATTAAAAAACACTGTAAATTTTCACTGCTACGCTGATGACACGCAGTTATATCTATCTATGAAACATGATTAAACAAATAAATTAATCAAACTACAAGCATGTCTTGAAGATATAAGGGACTGGATGATGTATAAGTTCCTTCTTCTAAACTCAGATAAAACTGAAGTTATTGTATTTGGGCCTAAAAGTCTAAGAAACATGTTTTCTAACCATATCGCTACTTTAAATGACATAACTCTTGCCCCCAGTAGTACTGCAAGGAATCTTGGAATCATTTCTGACCAGGATTTGTCATTTAGCTCACACATAAAACAAATCTCTAGAACAGCCTTCTTCCACCTACGGAACATTGCCAAAATTAGGAGCATCCTGTCCCAAAGCGATGCTGAAAAACTGGTTCATGCATTTGTTCCTTCTAGATTGGACTATTGTAATTCTCTACTTTCAGGCTGCCCCAGTAACTCTCTAAAAAGCCTCCAATTAATCCAAAATTCTGCAGCAAGATTACTGACTGGGATTGATAAGAGAGATCATATTTCACCTTCATTATCTTCTCTCCATTGGCTTCCAATTAAATGCAGAATAGAATTTAAAACCCTTCTTCTTACCTATAAAGCTCTAAACGGTCAAGCCCCATCATATCTAAAAGATCTCCTAGTACCAGATCATCCTACTAGACCACTTCGGTCCCAAAATGCAGGCCTACTTGTGGTTCCCAGAATTTCCAAAAATAGAATGGGAGGCAGAGCCTTTAGCTATCATGCTCCTCTCCTGTGGAACCAGCTCCCAGTCCAGATTCGGGAAGCAGAAACCCTCTCTACTTTTAAGACTAGGCTCAAAACCTTCCTCTTATAGCTTATAGTTGGTTATAGTCATGCTGCTATAAATGGTAAATGGTCTGCACTTATATAGCGCTTTTCTACCTGTTGGTACTCAAAGTGCTTTACACTGCTTCTTATCTACCCATTCACACTCTCAAACACACACACATTCATACACCAATGGGGGACCGACACTCACCGGGAGCAACTAAGTGGGTTTCAGTGTCTTGCTCAAGGACACTTCAACATGTGACCAGAGGAGCCAGGGATCGAACCAACAACTGTGGGATTGGTGGACGACCGCGCTACTGAGCCACAGTCGCCCGTCTATAGGCTTCGTCTATAGAGTTAGATTGCTGGGGGACTCTGCACTGAGCCACTTTCCTCTCCTCTTCATTCTCTCCTCTCACCCCACATCTATAATGTCACCACTGTATGACATTAACTCTGTGTCTTCTTTGTCCCGTAGTCGTCTTTCTCCCTCTCTCTCCCTGTCCACAGGTGTCCCCGGATTTGGCGCTGTGTGTCCTCCAGTGTGCAGCTACTGGTCCTACCAACCTGCCCAATGTTTTATTGTTAATTTTGTTGCTCTGTTCTTTTCTCTCTCCACTTTCCACTCAGCCCAACCGGTCAAGGCAGATATCCGCCCACCCTGATCCTGGTTCTGCTGGAGGTTTCTTCCGTTAAAGGGAGTTTTTCCTCTCCACTGTTACCTATAGCTGCTCAAGGGGGATTTGTTGGGTGTTCTCTAAATGTGTCTATAGTCTTGACCTTATTATGTGAAGTGCTGAACCCCTGTTTATCTTCAAATATGGACACTCTCTTTTCCAGGGTCCTTTTTTCTGCCAGTAATTACAAACTCCATCATTCTGGACAAAAGACGTCATATCACAGTCCAAACTTGACTGAGACCTCTCCGTAACTTTGGGGGAAATCATGTGTTTCTGATCACCAAAGATACGTGCTAATACACATTCATCAGCGAAGACGGCAGCTTCACTAGCAGTCGTTACCTTCGGTTCACTAAAGTATGCAGCGATATACAGACACACTTTGCTTAAATTGTTCTAGAACAACAAGGTCACACAACTCATCAAATGCAGGAACACCAATGATTAACATGCATTAACCAGTCTCTAGAAAACTCACCACGTGTTTGCGTATCAGATTTTTTTGCAGTTTTGAAAACGTCGATACGCCTCAGGAACCAGTTCATACGCTCAAAACCGACACTTTGACGTCACTATAGTCGCTGCATTCTTCTGAGGATAAAGATGCATGTTCTTCCTAGGTTTACCAGTGCAGGCACACTGCGGCGTTAATCTTGATCAAGCCAATTTCTCCATTCAGCAAGGCGTTCAAACATGGGAAAAAAAACGTCTGGGTCCTTATCATTAAATGTCAGACTGCTAACAATGTCAAATTTCCAACTGTATCAATAATAGAAGCGTCGTCCAAATCACTAAGTGCCAGTTTGCCTTCTCTAATCAAGTCAAGTTTATATTGTATCTTTAGCTTTTCTTGTTCTGTTTGTTGTTTCATAATTTCAGCTTCTAATTCTTTCTTTTGGATTAATTTTTCATGTTCCATCTAAATCATCAAAGATTTCTTTTTGCTCTTCAATCATCAAACTTTGTAAGGAAGGAAAGACACACAGTAGGTAGAGGCTTATTCTTTTCACTCACCAAAATCCTGTCTTCCATCAAATTAACTGGAGTATGATCCTCACAGTCTCCTCAGGTCTGGTTGATCCAGTTTCGATACTATAATGTTCAGCAATTGTTCTTCAGTGCACTGTTCCAACAAACCTTCAGAAGGATTCTGAAGGACACGACCCACTACAGGCCATCCTATGGTGCAACTAATTGAAAATTCACTCAGAAAACACAGACAAATGGAAGCAGTTTTAACCCAAAACCAAACCAAAGCACAAATAAGTGGTTAGAGCGACCTGGAATCTAAACAAAGATCTAAATAACTAAGTAGACTCAACCCTAGTCTTTGCGCAGTTACTGGTGTAAATTCACTGTAAACCAGTGGGACTGATGAGACGGACTAGCAACTGTCAACCCACGGACGTGAGCCCGAGCGTATAGCTCTACTCACTTCCACGTCACATTAAACCAAAGATTCTGTTCTACCAGAAAAGACTCGAGTGAACAAAGGCACAAATCACTGGGTTAAAAATGAAAACATGTGCCAATTGACTCGAGACCAGACAATACGACCAGAACTACAATCCAGTATCACATGTGGCCTCAAATGATCAAGTAAAGTCACTTCAAATAGCAAATGTTTGGACGAGCCCCCATTTGTCACAACCTGGCTCAAAGGCAGGACCACACATGATGTTCCAGCATTTTCATTGAAGATAACTCAAATATAAATGGTAGTCTGTAACATCAGTGTATGGATGGATGCAATATCAACTAAGATGAAACATAAATCCAACAGAGCAACTTAAGCCAAACAACAAACCACATGCCAAGGACAAGAGAGACAAAATGGCTGAATCCACCAGCTTATAGAGCTGGAGGAGGAGCCAAAACAATTACAACTTCCTGTCAGGAAAGTCCAATAGTCTGTCCAGACAGGAAGTAAGAAGGCTGTCACACTCAGTAACAGTAATTGCATATTTTACGCTTAATGCAACTTTCTAAGTTGTGGTAAGAAGTTAGATGTGCAACACTGATGTGAACGTAGCAAAAAGGAAAATGACTGATTGTCTTTCAAGGATCAAAACCAAAACAGGGCTGACATATGAAAACTGTCATCGCTACAGGAACGAAAAAAAGAGCAGCCAGCAAAGATGCAAACAGGCCGCCGGTCTGGAACTGGACGATGCTTCTGCATTTACATCTAAATCCGAGTTCATCTGATGACACGATTGTTCACTTCAATTCAAAACTGTAATTCATTTCTGATTTTAATACAGTTTAAAGAAACTTACTTTTGCTTTCTGCCTATTCACAAATTTAGTTTCATTACTGAATGTACATGCATATATTGTTAACCTTATCAGGTGGAGAATGTCGGTGCCAAAGATGCCGTGATGGGTTTGTAATATTTCCTGGTATGGGATAATTATAGGACAGAGAAAATTACCTCACAGTTCAAACATTTTGCTGTGAAATTTGTGTGCGTGTGAAGTCAGAATATGACTTTACAAGATATCATATCTTCAAAAGACTAATAAGAGTCAGTGTGTGTGTGAGAGGGAGTGTGAAGCTCCCTGTCTGCAGGGGAGCTCAGGTAATGTCCAACTCACTCCTGAAACGGACGACGTTACACGTTGAAAAATCTCTGCGCGTTAACGGCCACTAACAGTAATTTATCGACCCCCATTAAGCGACTAAATGTGCAGAAGATCGATGATTTAAGCTTCCAGGCTCCCACCCACAGGTGTTTGTGTAGAGGTTAGACTGTGAGTTATGTAACTATTCAGCATAATGTCCTGCATATCTTAAAACAGCTGAGACAGCAGCCTCCACACTCCCAAACCAGGCAGGACACTGTGGCAGCTGGACCTGTCAAAGTCCAGATGGGCCTCAGAGGACGACAGGGACGGGGTTTGGAGGCTTAATTTAACAGAACTACAGCTGAGATTTTGTTTTTTG
This sequence comes from Channa striata, assembly GCA_033026295.1. Classification (NCBI taxonomy): domain Eukaryota; kingdom Metazoa; phylum Chordata; class Actinopteri; order Anabantiformes; family Channidae; genus Channa; species Channa striata. The sequence goes on from CM065179.1 coordinate 886,637, forward strand.
GAATGGCGCAATCAGAAGAAGAGCATTTCTTGAAGGCTTCAAATGCAGAGATCTGCTCCCCTCCGCCTGCAGAAAACGATGAAGGAAGTTTAAGTCACAAACGAGTTTGACTGCAGAGTGAAAATAGGAGAAGGCCGACTAACCTCAGTTTGACGGGTTAATAATTAACCCGCCAAACACGGATCCAGGTTACAGGTCGCTGACTGCGAGAGAGAACATCCCTTCAGACAAAGTCGGGTCCACCAAGTTAATTAATTGTAGTTCACTGTCAAACCTTGACGACATTGTTGTTCTTCCAGTTTTTTATTGGCCAGCGAACAATCTGTGGGGGAAAGAGAGCGAGGAGGAGGGACAGCAGGACAAACTGCTCAGAGCTAGTAGGAATTTATTTGTTTAAAGAGAAGAACACAAGTGTTGAAAGACTGAGTCTGTCCAGGTGCTGATATCATCCTACTTCCATATATGAAACATGTGAAAGTATTTACAGCTTGTTTGCGCTTCATGATTATAAAAGCAACAAACAAAACAGATTTATCATGTTGGTATCCGGGATCAGACAAAGTCGTCAGAGAACAGGTGACAGGACGCTGAACTGAACGTGACGTCTGCAGTGTGAACAGTAACAGGAACCGAGCCAGAAGACTTTTGGAGGCATGAGAACACCCGGATGGACAATGTCCTGCACAGAAATCAGCGTTTGTGCTGAAGCTAACGACACTGAGGACCACTGATTCCGTGGGAAGATGTTAGCCATTAACATCTGCTTTAGGTTGGACACGGATTTGTGTCCACAATGATTAATTTTTCTAATGGCTGTCTGTCCGTTGTGTGGCCCTGTGACAGCTGGCATCAACTCCAACACCCCCACCGGCCAGTTAGGACATGGATGGATGATTAATTTCAGCCCTCGGTTTTTGGAATAAGCCCCCCAGCTCAGTTCAGGTTCAGGATCATTCGCAAGCACCATGACTTCCCTGCAACACGTGAATCCCACGGTGAGGGGGATCCGAGTGTCACCACAGAGTGCACTCGAAGGTCTGGCTGCTCACATTACACAAGAGATCACGCAGGTAAGTGTCACCAGATTCAAAGTTTGAGGCAAGAAAGTGCAAAATGCAGAGAGAGTGAGGTGCCGCACAGCAATCCGTAAAAATAATGATGCTTCAATACGCAGGAGTTTTACTTTGAATAAAGTACGTTAGAACGTGTTATTATCGAATAGGACTTTTCCTCAAGTAAAGTGTCTGAATGAAGTAAGTGACAGTGTGAAGTTTTGAGTTACTGCTCTGTACCAAAGTCGCGGCACCAAAAACACAGAGTTACTTATTTTTTTTAGAATTATGTGTGTTTTCAGATTATAATTGCACATTCATGTGTTCATTCCTTTCATGTTGCAGTAAAGGTGAGAATAATTTTGTTTCTTTATGGCATTAAAGTTTTATATTAACCTCTAGTAATATGCCATCAGGTATTTGTTGATCTTATTCAGTGATAATAATCTGAATTTGAAAAGTGTGTCTGTCTAATAATGGACAAGTAAAATACTCGTGCGCGTGTCTCACAGTTACTTGGTTGCTGGTACATCCACTTTAACTTAAGGACATTCTCATCATTTTTCGCCACATTAGCAGAGGATTCTGTTAACGTGGTAATACTACGTCTGTCACCAGACTTCATCGATCATCAGTTTTCTAACGTATTATTACCTACAATTTGTGATTCCGTCTGAGTCCATCTTGGTCTTGGGCCTGTGAGGAATCGAGAGTCTCTTTCCTGCGTTGATGTGTGTTTTCCTGCAGGGGGCACAGAAACCCTTCCACCGGGTGATCGACGTCAGCTCAGGTGATCCCCAGAAAACCGGGATCAAACCCATCTCATTTGTTCGACAGGTTAGATGTTTTGAAGTGTGTGTGCAAGTTATTCTGGTGTTTTTTAGGTTTTGAAAGTTTTGTTTCTGGTTAAAACTTCGAATGAGCCTCTTGATCCACATCTGGCCTGTTTTCTCAGGTGTTGTCAGTGTGCATGTGTCCTCAGCTCCTCAAAGACAAAAACCTTCCCCTGGATGTCAAGCAGAGGGCTCAAAGGCTCCTGGGGGCCTGCGATGGAGAAAGCGTGGGTGAGGGTTTGCAGCAGGTCTTCCTTTTTTTAAACATGATAAAACATGAGTGGCGCTGATGAAGTACTTCCAACGGTTCGCCCACAGGTTCCTACTCGCCGTCGTCTGGTCTGCTTCACGTCAGAGAATGCATTGCCCAGTTCATCTCGAGACGGGACGCTGGCGTGCCTGTGTGCAAAAAGGAGATCTTCATTTCCAGTGGTTCTCAGAGAGCGCTGATGGTATTTTTATTATTATTACGTTCACAGGCTTTTGTTCGGGCATGGCAACCAGATTAACGGTGCAAACACAAGATTAGCCGCACAGTCAAACGGGCTGTTTCAGGAGACGAGCACATTCTGTTTGGTACAGTGGACAGGAAAGCCGGACGAGCGCTTCCTCTCTCCTCATCAACACAGCGTGAACATTTTGCACTGCACATATTTTTCTTACACTGAAGTGAGCAAGTGATCAGATCATTTTTATGTTTTTTCCTTGGTAAATATTAGGACACATGACAGATTCACACAGTAGTGCAGCAGTGGATGACGAAATACCCAATCAACAACCTCCGATTTGTGCGGCATTCGCCTGTTTTGTCATTCTGTTGCGTTAAGGTGGCCGTGAAGATTCTCGCCTCTGGGGAGGGAAACACTCGGACAGGTGTGTTGACCCCCACGCCCTGCCCTCACTCACTTCCAATGCTGATGGATGAGGCCGGGGTGAAACAGGTTCCGTACCGGCTGACAGAGGAACCAGCCTGGGCGTTGGACGTCAGTGAGCTGCACCGAGCGGTGAAGTCGTCGAGGGGGTGGTGTGCACCCCGGGCTGTCTACATCAGCAACCCAGGAAACCCCACAGGTAAATGCCACGCAGTGCCATCGTTACACCACTGCGGCGTGTTCAAACTTCCCGCCGGTCATCGCTTTTGAAGGCTGCTGCTTGTCCTCGCAGGTCACGTGCAGGACAGGAAGTCGATCCAGGAAGTGATTCAATTCGCAGCAGCTGAGCGACTCCTGCTGCTGGCGGACGAGGTGACTCGGGCTCGACAACAGCAACCTGCAACCTTTCGCACATCCAGTCTTTGCTGCTAACCTCTGCGCTCCTTTCCTCTGCAGGTGTACCAGGACACTGTGCGTGGACACCACGGGGGCTTTGTGTCCTACAAGAAAGTCCTGTTCGAGATGGGCAAAGAGTATTCACAGACAGTGCAGCTGATCTCTTTCCACTCTTTGTCCAACGCCTTCATGAGGGAGTGAGTTCTGTTACTGTCTGCAAACATTTTCGGTGATTGCAGAGTCATTCTCGCTGCAGGGTGGGAGGCGGGAGCTGCTCTGCTGACAGATGATCCGGGACCAACGGACGACCCCTGGACTTCTTCTGACACACGCGACATTAGTAAAATGAAAACGTTTTTTCGAAAATGTGTCAGCACGTGACTGTATTAACGCACGACAATAACAATATAGTCACGGGAAATTCTCTCCCGCTAACATTATCCAGCCACTCCTGACTTTGGCTAATAACTGGCTGCAGTTCTTCTTGGAATAAATCTTTACGCAAACGCTACATTTGTATAATAGTGCAGTGTTGACAACGACAAATACATCACTCGCTACACAACAGCGAGGAAACATTACAGCAGTAAGGATATCAAATATTAACCTAATGAAACCATTATGACAGTCTCATTTTGCCGCGTTAGTTTGCTGACTACTACACTGCTGAATCTGTAACGGCATTAGCAGACCTGACGTAACTCCACCCGTGTTAAACGCTAACGTGTTTGAAAAAAGCTCAGTCAGGCCTCACGTCCATGAAAACCTTCCATCTATGATGTGCGTGTAATGACAAACCTGAACAGTGAGGGTCGGAGGCAGCCATGACAGCGTCTCTTGTCTCACAGGTGTGGTCTCAGGGCAGGATACATGGAGACAGTCAACGTGGATCCGGAGGTGACGCATTTCATTGATACCATGCTGTGTACCGATATCAGCACCCCAATCACAGGGCAGCTCGCTCTGGAGGTCATGGTCGATCCGCCGAAACCCGGAGAGCCCTCCTACTGCACGTTCACGCAGGTACGGGAACCACATCTGCGAAGCCGCTTCCAGCTGCTGTTCTGCCCTGTGTTTCCACTCACTCAGAGAATGTCTGTTCTTGGTCTCACCGAAGGAGACGCTCCTCGTTCAGGCCGCTCTGTCCCAGAATGCTCAGCGGGCTTGTCAGTTTCTGAACAGCCTGCCGGGGGTGAGCTGTCAGCGGGCGATGGGCGGAATCTACCTTTATCCTCGTCTGCATTTACCGTGGGAGTTCACAGAGCAGGCCAAGGTGACGACCGCCCAACACATACTTTACAACAATGAGCTCCTGCGTGAGCTGCCTGTCGCCACGTAAGGAAAGAGATCTGTAAACTCTTCAAGACTCTGTTAAGACCTGCAACAAATCAGCTTTAATCTCTGTGTTTGTTTCTACTGTTGTCACATTCTACAGAAAGTAAAAGATGTGCAGGTAACTCATATCAAACATGTTACATATGAAATGTTGCCATTTCCTGCCCACATGTCCTCCGAGAATTAAATTCATTAGCTCACTCGTTACCTATCAACATCTGATAGATATTAAACGTCCCTCATCAGACCTCAGATCTTCAGTGAGCTCCATGAAAATTCACTTCTTAAGTCGTTCTGCCGTCGTCTATAGTAAGATACAAAAAACGTTCAAGTTTCAAATATGATTTTAGGTGCTAGAGGTGGAAGCACAGGTTCTGTACTGTCAGAAGCTGCTCAAAGAAGAGGGTGTGCTGATCGGGCCGGGGTGTCAGCCTGGTGGGACAAGTGCTAATCACCATCTTAGGTAAGAAACACGAAGGTTGCCACATTAGTCAGGTTGTGTTTCTCACAATGCAAATGTTTCGCCTCTCAGGTTGTGCGTCCTTTGTCCTCCCGACACCCTGGACGAGGTCCTGGCTCGCCTGGGCTCTTTCCACCGCCGCCTCATGGACGGATCTTCTCTCTGCACCAGAGACAGGATGGACAGAGATGAGAGTCAACGTAGTGTGACCCAACATCAGTGGAGTGACATCAGAGGAGGCAAAGCAGGCAAATGTTTGGAGGACCCCCAAAACTGGGTCATGTAGTTTTTTCATTAGATAGTAGTTTTGTTTTTTGTTTTTCATGCTACATGTGCTGTATTAAAAATACTGTGTGTATGGAAATATTTGTATGTGTGTATTTATAATAAGTGGGTTGGAGCACGTCTGACAATTTTAGTAAATCTATTCCAGTTCCTCATAGTTTCACTCTCCGTTGTGTTTTCAGGTTGTAACTAATAAGAATGATTAGAAATGGAAAAATTCCTGCTTCTTTCACCAACACTTCTTATGCACTTTGTAAATTGGAAAAATAAAAAAAGTTTCATATAAAACACAAACAGCGTCTTTGATAGTGATCCGTGTGCACGGCGGGAACACAGGAACACGCTGCAACGTCAGCATCAACCAGCCGGTGTCGGCGTTTGTGGTTTGAATGTCACTGACGCACAAAACAACCGGAAAATACCAGGAAACGATGGACGTTGATCACAAATGCATAAAAACAACCTCTAAGGAAGAAAAACGAAATGACTAAACAAGATGAATGATGAAGATGAAGAGAATTTGACACGCTGACGACATGCAACAAGCCTCAAAATGTTTTTCATGTGCCGCCTGATCAGGTAGATGTCGAACATTAACAAGTACTAAGGTGCAAGTTAAAGAATAATCCACCTTTAAAATCCAACCTCTTCCCAGAAATCATTTGACAGATTATTTTGCAGCTTCCTGGCACGTGAGTCACACGTCATTCTTCTAAAACTCTTTGACTTTAATGAAAAACAGAGCTCAGACTCGTTTTATTGCAGCAACTCTCCTTTCAATATTTATTAGATTTTATTACGTCAGCACTCGATATCATGGACTTTGCACGGTTGTGTGGTGCAGCATTCATCCAAATGTCTGACAGGTGCTGGTGTTCGTGTGCACGCCTCAACACCTTTCTTAACACGCTGACTCACGGAAGCCTCATCAGGGGAAACAGCGATGATTGGTGTGCGGGACGTGAACCCCCGGGTGAGGGCCATCAGGACCCCGACGAGCCTGCAGAGTCAGGCTGCAGGCATCACAAAGCAGATTGCACAGGTGAGTCACAGGAGCACACCGAGAACCTGTTCAGACGGGACAGACTCTCCGGTGTCACTGAGGGCTTCAAGAGTTTTAATAGTTGGGACTTGTCAAACCAGAAATGCTGTAATGTCAAACTAGAACAATACATGGAAACGAAACCAGAAAATACAACCAATCTGAGCATGTGCGTAAAGCCGGACTGTTCTCAGGGAGTGAGGAAACCCTTCGCCGCGGTGATGGATGTCAGCTCAGGCGATCCCCACAGAGCGGGGATGGCCCCCATCTCGTTCGTTCGCCAGGTCAGAGCTTCACGGGTTCTGTGCACCTGCTGCAGCCGCCCAGCGCCGCACCTACAGACTGAGCCTGTTCCCTGTTTGCTTCCTCAGGTGTTGGCAGCGTGTCTGCACCCTGAGCTCCTGAAGGAAACGAGCTTTCCTCCGGATGTCCGGCAGAGGGCACGCAGTCTCCTGGGCGCCTGCAACGGAGGCAGCGTGGGTAAATACAAAAGTTCATTGTTTCTTCCGCTCTCATTTGGCTCCCCAAAATTCCTGGAGTTCCCTCATTTCCCGCGTTTCGATCACAGGTTCGTACTGCGTGACCTCCTACGGTTTACCCCATGTCCTGAGAAGAGTTGCTGAATTTATACAAAGGCGAGACGGTGGAGTGATTTCACACTCGGAAGACATCATCTTCTCCAGTGGTTCTCAGGCGGCTTTGATGGTAAAAGACATGTTTTCATGTAGAATTAGTAGATTTGGGATTTAATCAAAACACATGCAATATCTCATCCACAAATTCTAATGACACAAGAAGTCGTTATAATTCTTCATCATTGTTAACATTAACACTTACCAGCTACACGATAAAGTGTTGAGAGGTCTGTTACATAAAGGGACGTCACGTGAATTGACATCTTAGATTCACAGGTTTGAATCTTTCACTTGAAGATGTATCAAACATCTCCAAAGTCCATAAAGAGGTTATGAATCATCACAATCTACAGTCCTGCTGCAGCAGTAACACCATCATGGTGCAAGGATCACCTTCACAGAGGTGATGGTGGACGTTGGGGGGATATGCTGTTGTGTGTGTGAAAGGAAAAGATTGCCCCCCCAAACCTTTACTACAAAAATGATCAAAAACAAAAAACATTTAGCATCTTGCCCATAATCAAAGTTGTTCTAAAGATTTGGGTTCGACATAAAAAGATTCATTACTTTTACATATGTACAGCTGCCCGAACTTACCAGCATTCACTTCTCCACAGTTTTCATCGAGCGAGAGGCGAGGAACACACAAACTGTCTTTCTAGATACTTCACACAGACATCAGAGCAACTTAAAAGTCACTTTTTAAACTAGAAAATACAACTTAACTTATTGCATTTTACTGGAAGCGGATGGTTTGCACAGTCAGCAATCCACTCAACGTACAGTACACGTCTTTGGACAACTAACCAACACTGAAAAGTCACCTGTTACTTGTCGTGTTCAGCTGGTTTTGCACCTGATGGCCAGCGGGGAGGGCGTGACTCAGACAGGCGTGCTGACCCCCACGCCCTGTCCTCACACCCTGCCCATGCTGATGGACGAGGCCGGCGTGAGACCTGTCCCGTACCAGCTGTCAGAGGAGCGAGGCTGGACCGTGGACGCGGCCCAGCTGCACCGAGCTCTGAAGACAGCAAGGAGGCGCTGTGCACCCAGGGCAATTTACATCAGCAACCCAGGGAACCCCACAGGTAAATGTCACACATGGGCGACGAAGGCCTTCACCCCGAGGCTAACCGTTCTTCATGCTTGACAGGTCACGTGCTGGACAGAACTACTATCGAGGAGGTGATTCGCTTTGCCGCGACAGAGGGTCTCGTCCTTTTGGCTGAAGAGGTGACCACACGACGCACCGCCACCTAAACACGTTTTGTTCCTACATTCCTCACTTTGTCATGTGTTCTTGCACCACCAAGGTCCAGCAGGACAGCGTGTTTGGACAGGACAGACAGTTTGTGTCCTTTAAAAAAGTCCTATTCGAGATGGGCAGCGAGTATTCCGAGACGGTGGAGTTGATCTCCTTCCACTCGATATCTGCAGCCTTCACAGGAGAGTGA
>CM065179.1:900000-925000 GCA_033026295.1 Channa striata
CTTTGGTATGAGCTCCTCCAAATATCTGTGCACGGCCCGGTTGTATCCACCTGCACTTACTCGTTTGATTTACGTCCTTGTTGCAGTTGTCTTCGTTGCAGCAGTCAATGGATCCGGCGCGTCTGTATTCGGGCCAGCTCACTGAATACGCCTGACGTCCTGTGGCTGCGCACAGGGACGAGTCACACTTCTTTTCGAGTTGCCCCAGTTCAGATCCAGAAGTGACTAGAGAGGAAGTGCAGTTAGTTAACAGTCACGCAGATACAACTGCTAACCTGGCACCACATGTACTTCACTAAAAAGTCAAAGGTGACCTTGTGAGAACTTACATTTGAAAGAATGTGCTACACACATGGTCTCGGAGGAACAGTCCGTTGGGTCTTTATCGCTTGTACAATCACTGTCATTGCAATTTTGACACTGAAGGGCTCCAGCTGCAGCGGAGAGAGAAACAACGAAAAATGATCCAATTTAAGTCGTCTGGGTTGAAACGGTTGCACACACAGAGACAAATCCACAAAACCGTGATCCTCATTTCAGCCTCAATTTCGTTTCGCCTCGTTGTTGTGAGCAGCAGCAAAGCCAACTTTGAACTTTTCCCTATTTGCTTTCATCGCATGAACCGTTGCTTTTATGTTTTTTCTCCTTGGACGTTTTGCGGCTTCGTCTCTAAGTCGCTTCGGATAAAAGCAGCTGCCCAACGACTAAACGTAAATGTAACACACATTTGATATTGAAGGTCCACAATCACCACATGGTTTTATATAAAGAATCATTTGGCTAAAAACGCTGCCAAAATGGTGAAATTAGTCCAGGCTCTGGTATTTGCAGAAACTGTAGTCGTACCTGTGCTGAAGATCCCCCAGATGAGAGTCAGACAAAGGATCAGTTTCATCATGATGAACAGCTAAGTTCTGGATGGAGACACCGCAGTGCTGCACGTTATGTACATTTATGAGTGATGCATATGCCGAAATCACCTCAGGGCTTGTTCTCCCTTTTAGGCGAATGGAACTGACACCCAGGAGTGTAGAGGCAGACTTACTCGTGAACTTTTGGGTTGCACAGTCCAGCTGATGACAAGTAATTGTGCGGATTGAAAACCAAAACACCAGAACCAAATTGCCACAGAACCAGGTAAGAGACAGTGAAGCTCCACACTACTGCTGCACGCTGACTTTCCACTACTGACTCGTTTCTGGACAACTCTTTTAGCAAACTTCAAAAGCCGTTGTATGATGTCTCCCCACCGACAGTGATACAAAGCAGTCTCTGGGAAAAACTTTCCTGGACAACTGCTCTTTAATCCAAAGGCAGACTTTCAAATCTGCCTTAGGCTCAGTTGTTGGTTTTGGTTCTCCTTGTGTTCGCACTGTTGATGTCTCACGCAAAGCTGTGACATTTTAATGAGTCACAGTATTTCAAACGAACACGAACATGAACTTCACCCATCACCGTGCACAATGTCACAGGTGCCAGCCAAGACACCCCTGCAACCCTTCCAACAGTCACCAGGGAGGAGTTAGCGACCTACACTCAGACGGTGCAGTGCGTCACATGTTCACTGACAAAAATGGAAATTGCTCCTGACATTTCAAACATTTTTTCCCCAAAAAATCAAAGCCCATATTTGATAACAATTTTGAAATTGGCCTGGTGTCGGTGTAAGGCGAGTATGTGTGGACGAGAGTGAACCCTGTGGGTGGTGAGCCATTGTAGTGTGCTGGAGTGCAGTTACTGTGTTGACTGAGGGGACAGGCTGCAGCGAAGGTTCGCCTAATGTTTGGTCGTGAACGTCGCCTTGGCCTCCGCTCTCTTGATGACCTTCTAAACTAACTAGGTGCAAGTGCTACTGGGTTGGGACTAGGCCTCTCTTCCTGTGGAACTGTGAGTTCATCAAATTCACTGTCATACTGCTGGGATGGAATCAGGAAGTGATTTTGCCGTACAATGTCTATCTTCTTGACTTTGATCCCTTTGGACTGGCACACTGAAGTTTCTCTGCGGTGTTGGGACCTGCCTTCCTTTTCCTTCATGTACTTGGACATATGCATTTGGTTCCACAGAGGCTGGACGTGTTTGGACTGAGGTAACTCATTAAAATGTCACAGCTTTACGTGAGACATCAACAGTGCGAACACAAGGAGAACCAAAACCTCTCACTTCCTACCACCGTCCGTACTGAGCCTAAGGCAACAGATTTCAGAACATTTTGTGACGATGTTGCTCTTTGGACTAAAGAGGCACGTGAGTGCGTGGACGAGGCGAACTGAGTTTTTCCCAGAGTCACGTGGCTGTGCCTTGACAGGTTCGGTAAATTAATACGCGTATGTGTGAGCGTATCGATGACATCATACAACGGCTTTTGAAGTTTGCCTAAAGAGTTGTCCAGGAAACGACTGTTTGTATCACTGTCGGTGGGGAGAGACGAACGGGAGCAGCGAGTCAGTAGTGGAAAGTCAGCGTGCAGCTGTGGAGCTTCACTGTCTCTTACCTGGTTCTGTGGCAATTTGGTTCTGGTGTTTTGGTTTTCAATCCGCACAATTACTTGTCATCAGCTGGACTGTGCAACCCAAAAGTTCACGAGTAAGTCTGCCTCTACACTCCTGGGTGTCAGTTCCATTCGCCTAAAAGGGAGAACAAGCCCTGAGGTGATTTCGGCATATGCATCACTCATAAATGTACATAACGTGCAGCACTGCGGTGTCTCCATCCAGAACTTAGCTGTTCATCATGATGAAACTGATCCTTTGTCTGACTCTCATCTGGGGGATCTTCAGCACAGGTACGACTACAGTTTCTGCAAATACCAGAGCCTGGACTAATTTCACCATTTTGGCAGCGTTTTTAGCCAAATGATTCTTTATATAAAACCATGTGGTGATTGTGGACCTTCAATATCAAATGTGTGTTACATTTACGTTTAGTCGTTGGGCAGCTGCTTTTATCCGAAGCGACTTAGAGACGAAGCCGCAAAACGTCCAAGGAGAAAAAAAAAAAAACATAAAAGCAACGGTTCATGCGATGAAAGCAAATAGGGAAAAGTTCAAAGTTGGCTTTGCTGCTGCTCACAACAACGAGGCGAAACGAAATTGAGGCTGAAATGAGGATCACGGTTTTGTGGATTTGTCTCTGTGTGTGCAACCGTTTCAACCCAGACGACTTAAATTGGATCATTTTTCGTTGTTTCTCTCTCCGCTGCAGCTGGAGCCCTTCAGTGTCAAAATTGCAATGACAGTGATTGTACAAGCGATAAAGACCCAACGGACTGTTCCTCCGAGACCATGTGTGTAGCACATTCTTTCAAATGTAAGTTCTCACAAGGTCACCTTTGACTTTTTAGTGAAGTACATGTGGTGCCAGGTTAGCAGTTGTATCTGCGTGACTGTTAACTAACTGCACTTCCTCTCTAGTCACTTCTGGATCTGAACTGGGGCAACTCGAAAAGAAGTGTGACTCGTCCCCTGTGCGCAGCCACAGGACGTCAGGCGTATTCAGTGAGCTGGCCCGAATACAGACCGCGCCGGATCCATTGACTGCTGCAACGAAGACAACTGCAACAAGGACGTAAATCAAACGAGTAAGTGCAGGTGGATACAACCGGGCCGTGCACAGATATTTGGAGGAGCTCATACCAAAGGATCCTCTGGCCTGTTCCAGTTCATTGTGTGACAGAAATACTGACTGCAGCTTGTGTCTTTCTCGGTTTCAGTCCCTGCTGCTAAGCCAAACAGCCTCTCGTGTTACTCGTGTCTCACCGACGGATTGTCTTGCTACACCACGCCGCAGTGTCAAGGGAACGAGAACCGCTGCTTCAAAGGGCACAGTGAGTTCACGCGACTAACTCCAAACGTGCATGTTTCTGTGAAGTCTGGAAATGACATTTTACGCAGTGAAATAATGGACTTTTTGTTTTGCACTTTATAGTTTGACATCTGCGAGGAGAGCAGGAAAATAAAATCGCTCGTAGTAAAACATCGAATTAGGGCTGGAACCAATAATTAGCAGAAGGTTTTAGGCCAATAAACAGCAGAAAAGCTTTAAATCAAAGGAAAACAGTCCCAACTATGTCAGTGTAATACAATAGGATTTATACACGGGGACAGATTTGTTTTCCTACAAATTCACTGAATCCTTTCAGAAATTAAATGATTTGTTAAAACGGATTTCCCACCTGCAGTGATGGCTGGGAAGACGACGACTCGCCTGTGGGGCTGCATGTCTGCAAACCTGTGTCCACCTGCTTTGGGCCAAGTCCTCTTTCCAGATGTCCTCAACATCACCTGCTGTGGGACCAAGTTGTGTAATTCTGCCATAACCACAACCCCAACAACCGTGTGTCTTCTGCTGGGACCCCTTGTGCTTCTCTTCTATTAAGACAAATTCAGGGAAAGCCACTGGAAACACTGAAGAGTGGGACACACCAGTCAGTCAAACTGCTTCTTGTTGTTGTCACTGCAAATTTGGCAGTTTGCTCCCAGACACACACGCCTCGAGTGTGTAATCAATAAAGAAGCTCAAGCATCCGCGGTGTCCGTGAGGGTTTTTATTGTCTCGACTTTTCCTGCCTCTGTCCGGTGCAGTCGTAAAGCCGCAGTCACCCCTCTGGACATTGTCCGTCCTTAGGCTGTTGCTCCCAACGCACGTGTTGGTCTTTAAACCGACTTCATCAATTCGCCATTACTAGACAAAACAAGCACTGACACGTAATCACGCCCGATGTTTTTTCACGGTTCTCTCCTTTTCGCCTTAGAAGAACTTTGTAAAAGCAGCTTTAAATCGGTGATGAACGTCTCAGTCACTTTGCTTCAGATACTTTGCTGATGTACTTGAAGTTAAAATCTTTTTCTTTTTGCAGGACGTTCAGTCGTTACCCACAGGACAAGCAGCTTTCCTCCCACTCAGGTGAACAGTGGGCAGAGCTCTGACCTGCTCCTACGTGACACAGACGCACAACTGGGTATCAGCTGATCAGCCAAAATGGTGTAGTCACATTATTTCCCACTGAAAGGTGAAAGCTTTTATCGAATTAAAGACAATAAGCAGAGTTACTGGATCATAATCACAATGAGTAAAACAATCATTTCTTAATCAGTTTTCCTGTATTTGTGACAGAAGAGAAAGTGATGGATTCCTCCCTCTGGGGTTTCACATATGCATTCATGAGTACACACTCAGTGGCCACATAATTAGGTACACCTGTAATAGTCTAAAGTCATCCAAAACAGCAACTAAGTCTTTCATTTTGTGGCAAATCGGTGTCTTCGGCACAGGCGTACCTAATAAAGTGGCCAGTGAGCGCGCCTGAACCCTTTAAAGATGACTCTGCATTATTTAGGGTTACCAACTCTATTAAAAATAAAAATGTCTTTCTACTAATTTTAGTCAGAATGTCATCTATGTATTATGACTATTTCTACCATAGATTGATCATTATGTGACTTTAAAAATTGCACAAGCATTTCCTGGTTCTTACTGTCATGACAAACGTATTGGAAAATCCCACTTTTACTGTTAGATGTGTTTCTTGTAAAAAGGTAGAACCGTAAAATCAACAACTTATCAATTGAATTAGTGAGTATACTTGACGGCTGTGATGGTGCACGGTCACAATATACAAGGCGTTTTGTAACTTACTGCGACTATAATGTAACAGGTGAGGGATTTGACAAAGTGAAACCGCTGGGAGATGGAAACCTGGCAGGAAGTTCTTGGACAACACAGGCTGGGAAAACAAGACGGTTGTACCTTCAAGAGTCTCTCCTCCGTTCTAAAAAATGACGGCACGCTGCCAGACGATCCTGCCTACAAAATGAAATTATTTGTGAGTGTTCGAGTTGCTGTTCTCTGCAAGAACAAAGCAAATCTGACATCGTAATGCTGATTCCTCACAGGTAACACACATGTAAGACACACACGTGGCCGGTGATGTGCAGTAGCTTTACTCAGTGCTAACGCACAAGCTAATGTTAGCAACATAAGCTAACGCTAGGCCCGGCACTGAACGAGGCCCGACAGGCATCAGCTCGTGACTTTACTCAGACTTCACAGCACAAGTTAAAACAAAGTTGGAATATGTTACTCGGTGCTCAGTTGACGGTTCTGTCCTGTAGTTTCGAGTTTCTTTGTGGGATCCTTAAGTTTCAAGCATTCGTCCATCCATATGTGGTCCAAAACCGTGATGGTCCGTAACACACGTTCCCACTCAGCAGTAGAATCCGCAGCTCCATCCCAGAGAAACTGGCAGCGGTGAAACTCGTTGCAGCGCAGAGATTCCAGGTGTGTTTCCATCGGTGGACACTTGCTGCAGAGACACCGCCAGCTGTCCCTGCACACAGCCGGTCCTCCCTGCTGTCCTACCCGGCTCCTTGTGGTTGCTCTGGCTCGTACAAGTAACCACGAATATCAGACTGTGCAACACACTGTAGAACTCGTCGTCTTCCAAGAATCTATAGCGGGAATGAATATTAGTGTTGTACATGTATGTGAGGATAAAATGATGTGGAATCGCAGCAGGTTGGCTCCGCCTCCCTCGCAGTCAGACTGTTCCTGGGGGCAGGTACAGCAAAAACCAGGAAACACTGGCTGTAGTCTGTGAGCCCACGGCAGTCCGCCAGGGCCGCTGACGATGACGTGTTTTACGTCATCTTCAGCGGCCCTGTCGGACTGATGCAGAGGAATAAATTGCAATTTCTCCGTATAGAAAAATCTGTATAGATATGGAGAGACATGGAGTGTCTCTTCATTCCTAAATACTCCCTGACTTGTTTTTGGTCAACCCCCCGTTGAAAATCTGTGAAGTGCTCCTTTAAATTGGTTACAATGTGTTCCAGCATTACTGGATCGGTTGTCTCTTTGTCTGTCTGTGCACTGGTGACCAGCTTCGTGTCCTCTTTAGGATGCAATGCACTCAGGAGGCCCACGGTGTCCACTCGAAGCAGTGGATCAGTGACGTGAGGTCCCGAACATTCTACCCCCGTGCAAAACTAAGCAAACACTTTGTGCCCTTGACTGTGCTGCCTGCAGTTGGACGTTGAGAACATGACCCTCTAACATGGCCGGACTGACTGCGGGCGGCTCTTGATGTGACACTCAGTGACCACAAGGTGTCAGTGTTGGCTTAGGTGAGGACGAGACAACAGGAACACACACAGACTATAGGTCCGTCGTCAACACAGAGACAATGGCCGACGAGTTAATGTTCAGTCTAAGCATCAGGAGACACCTCAGCCCTCAGCCCAGTCGTCTTCGTCCAGATTCGAAGCCTTGGACTTTTCACACACAGAATCGTGTGAGGAAACAGCAGTGGTAGCTGCTTCGTTTCCTCCGCGGTTGGCGGGAGACTCCTCCGGCCTTTACTGCCTGGAGCTCAGCCCGGCGAGTGAATAAGTCCGCTTCAGATAACAGGCCACTGGCTGCTCATTACCGAACAATGCGTTCAATCCTGGACTGTAAATACCGTGATGACGGCTGTGCAGGGCTCCTGGCAGCCATCTTTCTTTTCTTCTCTCTGTTTGTCCTCACACAATGAATTCCCCCTCAGCTGTTCCAGGCAGTGAGCTAAAGACGCTTCATTCCTCAAAAGCAAACTCCCCACAATCCTCCTCTTCCTCCCCCCACCTCACTGCAGGAGACGCAGGGAAACCACTGCATTGTTTCTAGGGTTCCACAGAACCGCAAAATCAGCAGCTTTACAGAAGCAGGAAACCCCTCAGGACGCTGATGAACGGGTGGAGGGGCAGTGACGGGATACAGGGGCATTTAGACAATTGGCGGGCAAATGGGTTTTTGATATGAAATGAATAAAATACAGTCGTTTTTACTGTTAAATTTAGTCATTTTACCATGTTATCCAAAGCGACTTACAGAGTAATTTGGCGCACGCACACACGGTGGTGATGGCTGCCAAGCAGGGCGCTCGTTACCAGAGCTAAAGCCGCCCAACAAACTGCTGCACATTAATGCAGCTTTTTATCAGAACCCAGAACAAAACCTCCTGGGCTCAAAATGGGCCATTTTGCAGCCGGTTCTTTGAGAAACTACACGTGTGTCGCACTTCCATGATAAAATGTTGCAACACGTATGGAGCCTATCAGAAGACTTTTCAAACACATTTGTGGTTAAATGTGGAGAACAAATATGACACTAATTGTTGTTGTGAAGTTTCAACGTACAAAGTTCAAACTTGTCAGATTAAACATCAACAAACACAACTAGTCGCGTGGCGCTCACCAACGAGCCGGCACTGGAGGCCGATTCTTCGTAGACCCTAATCTTCGGCAGCTAATGCTCAGCTGTGCAAAAAATCCATGCAGACAGATTTTGATGGGCCAATCACATGCCAGTACAGACTAGGATCATACTGTGACGTGAAGGAAGGGACGTTATGAGCAGCCAGTAAACCAGTAGAATAAGAGGCGTCATGGAGCCATCAGAGCCAAACTTTGAGCAGAGGCCACCGACCTCAGCAGCTCCCACAGTCACGGTGTCAAAGTAAATCGCAGTTACGCAACAGACATAAATACAAGCGCAATGGGCCACAATTTTTTATATGCAACATTTTCATATTTAGAGCCACATTTTGCCACTTTGCTTCATGAGATTGTCTGTTGATTTAGTTGAAACATTAACCTTGTGGGTTTTCTTGCAGGAATCCGTAAATGAACGCTGTGAGGAAGTTCTCCTGTTGTGCCAGCGTTGCTACGTAACTGAGCCATCATTTGGATGCCACTTTTAATTTCTCCTTATGCGCTTTCTCTGGTTTCTCAAATGCAATTAGATACGCATGTTAATCCAATCCCCACCACCGATTGTCTGCCTGTTTGGCCATCTGCCTGCTGACCTGCCTCCCTGGATTTCCACCACTGTCGTGATGGCAGGGACACACACATCTCACAGTGAAGAAGAAATACAAACAGGAGGTGACATACGAGACATGCAAGAATGAGACATCCGTGGGGACCGAGTGAAGGAGGACACTAAACCTGCTGACAGCAGTTCCAGCAGGAGCTCGCACTCTCAGACCCGAAAAGACACAGTTACTGTCTTCCTGGTTTTTTCCGTGTCTCCTGCTCATTGTGTGCCTCCACTGTCTTTACAGCTGCGATCGCGTGGACATTTCTGCTGAAGCTTCAGAGACATACTGGGCTGTTTTATTCCAGGATGTCTCTGGTTAATAACAGCTGTCTACGACTGTGCTGACTTTACACTCAGCAATATTCTCACAGTTTTGATCAAGTTCACAGTATAATAAGTGAAAAAGAAGACTGTGTTGCACGTCTTCCCGTCAGCACCTCCAAAGTGCCGGACCGCCCGACGTGCTGTGGTGCACTCAGCATCTGCTCAGCCCCTCGTTCCTACTATTAGCCATTTTACTGTGTAAACGTCCAGGCGTCCTGTTACTGCGACACTTGCTTCCTGTTATTTTACAATTGTTGCTCCCTTGTACTTTCCTGCATGTAAAAATGTGGAAAACAACTGTGAAACTAATACGTTACTAAAGAAAACATATTTCCATATACGGATGTTAATAACAGCTGTCTACGACTGTGCTGACTTTACTCTCAGCAATATTCTCACAGTTTTGATCAAGTTCACTTCGAGGCTGCAGGCGTCACAGACTCGTATATATATATTTGTTAAGCCGGATTTTGTACGAGCGGACACACTGGCTCACAAACGCTCCCCCTTCCTCTGCTCGGTCGGCCCGTACCTGAATGCCAGCAGGTGGTGGGAGGTGGGAGGGTGAGGGGTGACGACGGGGGGTCGGTGGGTCTCTGGCAGGTACAGCTGCCCCTGCAGGCTCCACCAGGATGAGTGACAGTGACAAAGGACGCCTTGGAGACCAGGGTCAGGGCTCAGACAGTTAGCATGTTGTCCACAGAGCCGGCAGGAATACATCATCTTATCACTGCCAGCGCAAAGCACAGTACAGGTACACGTGCACACGGCCGCAGGGTCGAATGGAGGTTTGGTCGAGGTCCAGGGATTGTTTCATAGCATTTAAAGGGGTGGGAATGTCATTTGGGAAATGTTCCTTCTCCACGTCTGCTTGGTTAAGATCATGTAATACAGATCATGTTATTGGTTCTTAAAGTTTGATTCTGCTGTGTCGTGATCGATTTCCCTAATTTGTGTGAAGCTGGGCCAAGACTGTGCAGTAGCATCAGTAAGTAGAAGTCAGCTCAGTTTTCCAGCGGAGCTGCAGTTGTTCTTGCTGTCTGTTTGGGAAATTCTGGAAGAAGGAAGAAAGTGCTTTAGCTCCCATTTAAACCAACAATGCTCGTGCGTTCCTAGGATGACAATACGTACGGAACATACTGCACCTGGATGAGACAAAAAATGCTGCAAGTAGAATTTCCAACAGCGACGTGCTCTGTGTCGCTGGAGGCAGGGTCAGGGAGACGAGCGACATCAGCCCGTGGTTGACCTGCAATCGACCACATAAATCACACAACCCGACACGGATCGTGTGAGCAACGCCTTCAACCGCCGACTCTTTCCCTTCACTGTTTCGAACTGTTGTGTTTGGTAAGTGTTGTTGTGTCCAAAGTAGGTTCTGAACAATGTTTTGGCAACAAAATGTAAAAAGAATTTCTGTGTGCGGATTTAAATCAGGTCCTTCTTGTTACATTACAGCACAGCACAGGGCCAAGCTGCTGGGGACTGTCAGCCTCCACCCGCACTTCCCTTGAATGCGTTGTTAGATCAGTCAAGCCAACGGTCTGATGGGTTTGGCTGGAATTAATGAATTAGGCCGTGACCACAGAATCCAAACATCAACCTTATTGTGTGACGCATCTGTCACTCGGATGTGGCTTCAGGCTTAGATAGTTACACCAAATGCAGATTTCACTTGTTGACTGCGTATGACAACAATTTTCAACTAAATATCGAATGTTCGGGAGGGATTACATAAAAAAGGGGGACTGGAGTGTCCTTCAGGAGCCAGACGGGGAGGGGAACTCGTCAGTGTGCACGTGGTGCCGGACCTTTGTTAATGGTCCAAAGAAATAACTGAGAACAAATGCAACATGTTACATCTGCAGGTAGGAAACGTTTTCAGGAGAGTCCAAGCTCGTGGACTTTTGCAGCAGGCCGAGTCTTTGTTGGCGTGGTCCATAACAGTCAGAGGTCACTGTCTCCACCTGGCTGCAAACATCCCTCAGGCCTCATCACAGAGGTTTTGTTCCAGACTGATGCCACATTCGCCGGGCGCTAAAAACCTCAACTTTGTGCAGCCCTTTAAAGTCGCGTGCCGATGCTTAGGCTGCCGCTTTGTGTTCCAGCGCTGGCAGCGTACGGACACCTGAAGCGATGGAGTAGAGCATGAAATGTAGGGAGGCGGAAACACTAAAACCAAAGCTGGGGTGGATGGTGACGCCTTGCTAAGCGTCATTACGCGGCGCTGTGGGATGAGCTCTTTGCTTTAACAAGACGTGATTTCTGTGAGAGTTATATTCAGACCGGCTCCTAACGCTGAGTTGGAATTTATGCGTTTAATATTTTGCTTGTCGCTCATTATTTAAAAACATGCAGCCTCGGGGGACACTGGTATTTAAGAAATCCATTTGCTTTGACTCCGTCTCTCATCCCCAGAACAATCGCTTGGATAATTTGCTGGCTGACGAGGCATGAGAGTAAACTGTTTAGGTTACCGCCATTAAAAGCCAAGCAAACGCTGCAGCGAACACTCGGCTTCACATGTTTACGGACTGTAAGTGGCCCCCGTCTGGCCGTCAGCTGTCTTTCCTCTCTCTGTGTCTCTTGGCTCAGTGTGGCTTCTCTCTTTAGGGAAACTGTGTCTTTTTCACGTCTCCCAGGGGACGTTTTAGGCTTTGTTCTATTCCACCTCATTTGCTTTGTCAGCCCGGATACTGCAGCCCGGCTTTGAGTGCTCGGTGTGAGTCGGTGGTTTTGGAAAAGTGATCCTCCCTGGGGACGAGGACAGTGAGGAGGATGTCCAACTGTGTTTCAGTGACATTTTTGTGGTTTTCAAGCACACACACAAAGGTCTGGTCAAAAAAGACAGCTGGTGTTGTGATGTGTCTGTCCAATAACCAAAACCTTCGGAAACGCCGTTCATCGCCCGTCCCTGCCGCTCATCGCCCGTCCCTGCCGCTCATCGCCCGTCCCTGCAGCTCATCGCCCGTCCCTGCAGCTCATCGCTCGTCTCTCTCATGCCCCACTGGCGTACGTTCAGCATGTGTTTGTTTGTGCCCTGAGCCAAAGCAAAGCCGCCACCAGGGGCGGATCCCGAAATGGCTGGACTGGGGTACACGCTCAGAACAAGGTGAGCCATTTAAAAAACTCCAATCGAAAGGCCTGTATGTAAATAGGCCGATAGTTGTTCAAAACATTTTTAGGACACGTCACAGCCCATTTCGTCTGTCCTCTGTGTTTGAAGGGGCCAGAACAAACGTGAGGTTGACGTTCAGTTGCTCTTTCCTAATTGCTTCGAACAAACCCGGTGGCGAGCGCACAGTTATTTATATGCGCTTTCAAAAGTAGCTTCACGTGACACCGAGCTTTGTTCTGTCACTCTTCCTCGGCATTGATTGCCTCTATGAATAGATACACTTTGCTAGATGACTGACACAGAGCAGAACACAGTGAGACAAACACAAACGAGATAATCGGTCGACTCGGAGGCACCGGCGCTGTGTTTGTGTAGCAGCGAATATTGTCTGAGATGTGTGGCACAGAAAACCGACTGAAACAAGGCAGAATGATTCTAAGCTGAAATCGTCTGGTCCAGAAGGAGACAAGGAGCTGGTTTCTATAGTGATTAGTGAAGTTAGTGTGGGTGTGTGGAGCAGTGTCCGTGGGCGTGTTTGTCTGCAAATAACAGGACATTTTGAAATGGACTGATGCAGATAGTTACTGATATTGCTCATATAAGCATTAAAATTACTCACTTCCTTTTGTGTTGCCGTTGCCGATCCTGACTTTGGACTGTGTTACCATCGTAGCTTGTCTGTGTAGGTTTGCATAGACGTGCACCGTCAGAGGAGTGTAACTCGCCAGGATGACACCGTGAATCGGCATCGTTTTCAGCTGATCAGAGGTTTAAGGTCAGAGGTTGACCGGCTTATAAACAGTGTTCACATCAGCGTACATCTGTGCACGCAGCCGGCAGAAGGGACGAGGTCAGCTACCGAGCCACATTCCTGGGCTGACAATAAGTCGCGGCTCTTGGATTTTGTGTCAAGAGTCAAATCAGCTGGTGTGTCTGAGCTCCAAACTGCGTCTTCGCCTCCACGCGTTTCACTGTATGTCTCAACCGACAGTAATACAGTGTTTGTACAGCGTCAGTGTCAGAACTTTCTGGCTTTGAGCTTAAACAACGGACCACCACAGATCCGTCCCTTGGAACGTTTGACTGCTCCTTACTGTCCTGCCGCGGGCCGCTCGTGTTGTGGATGTGCTGATGGTTTATCAGGCGATCCGGTGACTCCGTGTTTACCCACGGCTTCGCTCGCTGTGCAAACAGCAGCCGAGTGTCTCCTCATCCGGCTCCCGCGGGTCCTGCCGGCCTCCATGTTTTCTCACCTGTCTGTATTTGTGTGCATTTACCTTCGCACTGTGTACTCATTTGTCATCACAGCACATTATAAAAACACAACACGGGATCATTGAAATGTGCTTTTCAGGAAGTGAGTGAGACAGTTGTTCCCCAAAGCTGATGAACTTTAAGACGAATCAAATCTCAGAAGATGCTGGTAGAAAGTATTTGCATTCAGACTGTAGGTCAGTAGGAAAGAGGTGCTGGCTAACGAGTCGCACAGTTTCCCCTGAAACGCTGTTGAAAAGGCTGGAAACGCAGGCAGAATCTGAGGGACCTGATGCTTAGGAGTCAGTCGGGCTGAGGGTTTATTGTGATGTTGTCGACAGTCTGCCGGATTCTGAAGCACTTTCTCAGGAAGCTTCTCAAGGAAAAACTTTCCCGTGGATGCTTACATAGAGGTTTCTGACCACCCCCACCCCGCGCTCTGCTACGCTCCACCGTCCATGTAGTTTGCTGAAAATATGCTCCCACACATACTTTCATGTGGAGAGGTCCTGAGGTCCAGAAACATCCCACAGCGCTGGCGGCAGCG
The DNA here is from genome assembly GCA_033026295.1 of Channa striata. NCBI lineage: Eukaryota > Metazoa > Chordata > Actinopteri > Anabantiformes > Channidae > Channa > Channa striata. The sequence goes on from CM065179.1 coordinate 914,100, forward strand.
CGGAGCTGTTTGCCTCCAAAGTGTTCTGACGAGCCTGCAGCCTTTCTGTGTGGACTTTGCATGTTCTGCCGCTTTCCTTCCACAGTCCAAAGACATGCATGTCAGGTTAATTGGGCTCCAGCCCCCGTGAGCCTAAGCAGGATCAATCAAAGAATGGTTAGCAATTAGTTTTCAACATTCTCGAGCTGGGCAGAGCGTAGCAGAGTACAGAGAAGCAGGGCTGCCTTAATATCCTGACTAGGTGAACTTTGTCTCTTCAGGTGCAGCGATTACGTCATCGCTGCAGCGAGTCCCTTCACTTTAAGCTTGGGAGCAGAAGAAACTATGGCGATAATGCAATTTATGCGACATGTCAGTAGATTTTGGATCCACATGCCTCCAACTGGAAGCCTCATTAGTTCAAACTCCTCCAGACTCTTTCACCGGAGGCTTTTTAATTACGTGCATGTGACACGCGTGTACATCGACATTTGGCCTCCTCCTCTTCTTCCTGTCTGTGTGCGGCCATGCTGTCCCTCAGTCCACCCCTGTCCCTTCCCTCCTCCCCGCTCTGCTGTCTCTCATCTTTCCCCTCCCTGGTAAGCTGCACGGTTTGCAGCCGTGTGTGTGATCGGAATTTCAACTGCCGTGTCTGTCTACCAACCAGACTCCTGGGATCTTTCTGCTCGGAATTCCTCTTTTCCCTCCCTTGGTTTTTTTGTTCCTCTTTGTCTCAACAGAGTCAAAATCAGTTAATCACTGCAATAGTTTGTTGAGCTGAAGCTGCCAAATAAAAGCCCAGTTTCACTCCTGTGCAAGTTGCTAATATTACATCTCACATTTACAATTATCTGACATCCTGTGTGACACACGGCACATACCAGCATCATCAGGGAAATTTCACTGTGGACTTTGTCGTCCGGCTGCCGTCGTGGGAACAAGAGCTCAGGCTGAATAGCTGTGGGGAATCTGGGCTTATGCAACCTTGAAAACTAGCTGTTCATTTTGCTCTGCTTTTAACTGGCTTCAGTGATTGCACTGCGGCTCCAGAGGTATTCAAAGGAAAGGTGCAGCTCGACAGAGATTGGCACCGCTCAACGATATGATTACTGCGTGGAAGTATGAACAGGATGCAGCTTAAAAATGGAACGAGTCTTAAGCTCATTTCTGTCCCGTTCGTGCAGATAGCAGCACAGCAGAGCCTGATTTGCTGTAGCCCTGGTTTAGGCTAAACGATCATTTGGAAATCTGCAAGTCTGCAACAGGTTTTATCCCAGTGATTGTTCACAGCAGGGTCAGCAGTTCCAGGAACAGGCATTACTCAGTTGCTCTTTTTGTGAGAATATGGCGAAACGGTGAGAGGAATCTCGTGCGTGTCGGCGGAGCTCCGGTTTCTGCTTCCGCTCGTCGGCCCTGCAGCTCGACGAGCCCACAGAGATTCGCTCTTGCAGTAGGAGCGGCTGCACTCGACTAAGCAGCAGCCCTGAAGCTGGACAGACGCATCATCATCTTCTGGACTGGGAGCACGGAGCATAAATTACACGTCCTCACTGGAGTGTGAATCAAAAGAGCCAGTCTTTGTGTTTCCAAGGCAGATGTGAGTGTGAGTGCAGTGAGGTTTAAAGCCCTGCAGCACCGTGTGGTCACATGTGAACACCCCCGTTTACCCCAGTGCTTTTAAAGCTTCACACCTTCACACAGAAGCCAAAATCAGACGTATGGGCTAGAATTCAGCTTTCTACCTTTTGGAGACACTGGATTTACGTGGTTCATTATTTCTGTGCCACCTGAACTTATTTCCATCTGTGTTGAGGTTTGAATCTGTGCTTTTTGACATTTTTTTCTCTTGAAATCCCTTACGGAGCAAATGCTGCTGTAGGATATCAACATGGAGATGATGTTACAAAAGGACGAGTGGGGAAAAACAGCTCACACAACCTGAACCACCTCAACCGACTATTTGTGGACCACTAACCTCCACCACCAAAGTCTGTGGTTCTGAGGCAAGTCGCCGCCTTCATCATCACAACACTGCTGAACCATTTCCGTGCTGCGTCACCCAGCTGTGGTTGTGCTTGGACTCAGACAGATGACCACCACGAGAGACATGGGAAGTCGCCTTGGCCCTGATGTCGTAAGGCGTCCCCACATTCAGAGAGGCCCCAGTGGTCTTCTGTTATATCAGTGGTTTTCTCAGGGCCACTCTCGCGATGACGTTGTGTCTTGCAGTGAACAGGTCGTGTTTGGATGCGAAGACGTGCTGTTTCTTGGATGTTCTCCTTGGACATCCTGTGACTTCATGGATGATTCTTCATTGTGCTCTTTGACTGTTCACTGATGTTCCTGGTCTTCATTTGTGGATTGGTTTTCACTTTAGAAGTTGCCATCAGTAAATACAATTACAGTTTAAAGCCCGTATTTAGAAAGGTTAGATGTTCTTTTACAGCACTATGGTGATCTGAGCTGCCGTCCTACTGTTAGGAGACGTTTTATTAAATGTATCTCACCTCACGAGTCACTTTGTCACTTTATTCAGTTTGAACAAAATGCCGTCTTGCTAATTTGACTCTTTTCAACTTATGTCCTCACCCAAGTCCGTTTACACTGGAGTTTCATGTCTGTGCTGCGTGTTTCGATCCTCGAGGCTTTGATCTTTGTCTGTCGCTGTCAGACGCCGTGGCCAATTTAATTAGTGAAACAATCCCAGACAAAGTGACAGGATGAGTGTGTGAGCAGCCTGCTGAGTTCACAGAGGAATCCACCGAAGGTAAACCGGGTTCTACCACCTTGTTTGTGCTGTCTCATGCACAAATTACACTCTTTGTTTCAGTGAATGTGCACATGCATTAGCACCATTAAAAATATTCGGGGTACTTTCCAAGAGCTAATTAGGGACGATTTGGAGCTCCTTCTACACTCTGTAATTATAATGATTGTATTATTAAATACTGCAGCAGTGGTGCATGCTGGGGAGCTCATTTTGAGCACGTGAAACACGAGCCTCTCCAGACCTCCAGAAAAAAGCAGCATCCAGTTAACATGCATAACCTGACATTTGCCGAGGTCGCTCCAAAGCAGCGCTGGTGCGGCTTTGATTGCACCAGGAGAAAACACTGTGGTTTACACTGACACTGCGTCGTTCACGTCGAACACAATCATTGCTCAGTGTCCTTCACCTGTTTCACTTTTTGGGCGCCGATTCATATTGATGATGGCAAATAATCTTTCCTAACAGACTTACAAGGCAAACAATTGGATAAGCCTTGAATGAAAGTGATCCACACAGTCCGTTATTCGAGTGAGATTAGGACAATGTCCACAGGAGACAGTACAAGGAGTGTTTGCAAATCCAAATGGTTAACTGTAAATTCCAAAATATCGTCGTTTTTGCAAAGCACCGCTTTTGCCAATACCCCGCATTGCTTTGGTGCCAGAGCCAAAACACTGCCAACTGGAGTCGGGAGGAAGTAGAACAAACCTCAAAGTGGAATCATGTACAACTGCGCTGCAGCAGAACAAAGGTCCACGGTGGTGATGTGCAGGCTGAAGGCTGCACGCTAAAGACAGAAGAGAGACGTCAAAACACTGTAGGCCGAACAGGCCGTTAATCGATGAACAGGGCACCACCGCTGCTGTCTTTAGCCTTTGGCTAATGGTTTCCATGGCAACCAAAGACTGGAATAACCACCGATTCCAGTACGCCAGAACACTGCTCCTGAACCCAAGCACAAACACACAGCCAGAGCTAGTGCATTCAGGTGGGCCATTGGTATGCAGTGTGTTCGCTGAGGTGTGTTCACTTTAGCCCATTACAGTGGGAAATGAGACACAGCCCTCACCCATCATTACCGTAATTGGTTAAATTGCAGATACATGTATCTCCTTCCACCTGCTGCCAATTTAGCAAGGAGAACATTCAGTGGGGGGGGGCTAAACTAAAAATGACAGGTGAGGAGAAGAAGATGAGCAGCTCTATTTTTACATCACATGCAGTAGAAGGGACCAGTTTGCGAAGCACAGCTCACATATTTCATACACAGTCTCGTCAAGCTGTGTGACTTTTTCAGGACAAATTAAAACACGCAAATTATTTTCTTCAGTTGGAATCACCTACAGTAAGGCTACATGCTGTGATTCCTTGGATACTACACACTTCCGTGACGCTGATGCCAGTGGCATCCCGTCCCTGAGGCTGCTGTGACTTGGTTTTAATGATGTGTTTGTGTGCTGATGATGAAGCTGATCTGATCCCTAGTGGATTGAATGTTTAATTTGTATATTCACACGAAGCGTGCAAAGCAAAATGTGAAAAATGATGCTAGTGTTGCATGTATTGTCTATGTGCACACGTTGGTAAAAAGCAAATACATGCGGATGAGAATTATTATTGGGAAACCAACCCTAATTGTGTTAGTAGAGGGCTGTGAGAGCAAGCTGATTGTTGGCCACTGGCCACTGGTGAGCGTTCCATCAGTGAGAAAGACAATTTTGATGCGCTAAGCAGAACGGCCAATCAGTGCACAAAAGAAACCACAGCATGAATAACTTTATGTCAGTCATATTTTGGATTAGAAGTAGCTACAAATCAAACAGGCCTACGTCTGACATTCCCCCGTTCCCTAATGCAGGTACAGAACTGACAGTTTCGACTTAAGACCTGAGAAGTTCTAGCCTTGTAAAAGTAGAATTCACGGCAGAGCTGCTGTAGTGGAGCTGCTCTTCGTGTCCTGCCTGATCGGTGTGGACACTAGGCCGGATTTCAAATTCTACTTGTTCGCCCAGACAAAGTTGGCATTTTTGTTGGACTAACACGTGCAGCATCAGCTCGCCTTGGCATTTGTTCTGCAAGTCTGTGGAGCTCTGCAGAAGTTCAATACGCCTGCCGCTCAAAGGCCTCTTAGACCTGGTGACAATTGGACCCTCATGAGAAATAAAAGCCTTCCCCCGGTGAACCTTTCTTGTGACCATGACTCGGATGACTTACAATCCGTCCAGAGTCCTTCAGGTTCCTCCTGGGGGCAGCTGCACCACTGATGTAATGATATTCGCCTCCACTGACGTGTGACAGCAGGGATTGATTTTGCAAATCTTGGCAAATAAAGCAGGACCAGTCGTAGTCCGCCTGTATTATGTAGCGGTCCTGCTTTATTTTAATGGAGGTATATTTGTAACTTTCTGTTTCATCGATGAATCCAGCCTAATTGCTCTTCTTTGGAATTTTTGATCAGAAGCCCACAGAAATGATAAGAATCCAGCAGCTTACCGATAGTAGGAAATCATGCACTTAATGTATTCCATAAAGCCAAAGCAGCACATGTGCAGATTTACTCAAATACACATTCTCCCCTCCCACTCGAACAGCCTCTTCTCACACATTGTTCAAAGAGAAGAAGAATCTGGAGTGTTCTCACCCCTCCTCTGCTCTGGACTCATTCTCTGTAGCGTTCCAAGTGGAGAGCAGGATAATGAGATCACAGCATGCATTTTTCATGGACAGGATGAAAGCGCAACAGACTCCGGCTCAGAATCTACATTTCAAATAAACTGCTGCCCACATCCCTCCCAGTAGAACCATTGCCTTGGAAAACGAAATCATCCTTCAGTGTTGTGCCTCTAAAGTGAAGACAAATTAAGAAGTATTAATAAATGAACATAGATGAATGAAAAGACCGACACCTCAGCTAGCAAGATATATTATTCCCGACTGTTGGATCCCAATCCATTCAGCTTAATCCAGTGGTGCGAAACGTAAACAGTTTGCATTTGTGACGATGGCCGTATTCATTTGAACCGAGTGCTCCAACCTGCGAACTGCCATCAGCAGGCAGCCTGAAAATAGACCTGCAGCCATTTCCTGTGGCGATGTGACAGCGCGCGGAGAGAAAGCACAATAACAGTGATTACATTCTGATAAAAGCTGTAATTTCTTTGCAGTAGGCAGGAGCCCTCAGCAGACGGATGAGCAGCGAGCGCTCACTGCTTTTCTGTGAGAGGCCTCCAGAGAATCATTTGGAGCCCTGAAGCCCATTTGATTAACTTCCTTCCCTCCCAAACGCACGGAGAACTAAATAGACACGGTCATTAACTAAATTTGCAAACACACATAAGAAGGGATTTTGGTCATTTACATACTACATTACATAAGTTATAAAGAGTTGAAGTATGTACTGCACATCATTCAAACTTTAGGATTCCCCTGGTGTTGACTAACCAGCTTGATGGGCTGCAGTAATCTGAATAACCTCTGGTTTGCTTTGGTCGTTTCCGTGGGGCCATTTCCCGAGAGGTTCGAATGTTCTGGCGCCAAACATCCTGATTGAGTGACAGTTGACGCATTTATCATGCAATGTAAAGCAATGGCACGGTGGCGGGAAAAAATGATATACATTTTATTAGCTGTGGCTAAAAAAAAACGTTTGTCTCCCATATCCCTTAGGAATTAGCAAATTACTGTGCCGTGGGAAGAAGAAGCTGGCACACACACACACACACACACACACACACACACACACACACACACACACACACACACACACACACACACACACTCACACACACACACACACACACACTCACACACACACACACACACTCAGCGTGCAGACAGTGAGAAATGCTCTGTGCCGCAGTGCACTCGTTGTTTCTCACCCCGGCCTGTCGAGCCTTCTGGAGAGCGGCATTAATGGAAAAGCTGAATGTTTTATTTATCAGCTGCGAGTTGTTTATCGTACTGTTTGGACTGCTAACGTTTAACTCGGAGTTCCGCCCGTCCCTGCCGTGTCTGTCACGGGCCTGGCACTTTCCATTGGTTACTGTCGCTCTTCTCGCTGCTCAGATCGAGTATCGGCCGAATGTGGATGTGCCTTTAAACCCGCTGGATTCTTAAAAAGGAAACTATCAACATTTTGTTGATTTGCGTTATGCTGACTTCAGCACCAACAATCCATCCCGGCATCGGAAAAGTGCGGATTTACGTCCTCTAACAACTGCGGCTTTGCGTTGCTCCTCACTCTCACTGGGAGACAGAAACTAACTGAATCAACGATGACCAAGAAGGAAGACGCAGAGTTTTCAAGCTTCCACTGCGTCGCTCAGTCATATTCTTTAACCTGTTTAAGTTTACCTTCATAATTCAATCACTTTTCTGACGCTGTATGATTGATTGCTTTTATTCTGGGGTTATTTATAGTGTCACCACAGAAATACCGTGACCTACACTATAAGGTTCTGATACGTGACATAGAGTTCTACAGTAAGTCCGTTTTAACCATCAGTGCTCTGCTAGGATAAAAGTCTGCACTCCAGCTCCTTAGAAACCCTTTTCCAAGCTCTTCTACACTGAAACAAAAAAAACACACACTTCCCTAAAGCAGCGGCCTTTTACTGATCATTCGAGTAGGGCCGTTATCAGCCCATGAATATGATTCATGATCTCCTGTCACCCCGTTGGTTCGTGAGGTTCATTATCTGTAAGCTTTAAAACAAGTAGACATCTGCCTGACTGAGCAAATATGATCATTCCTGATGACGTTTACAGACAGAAAACCTCAGCACAAACATTTCCTGCGTGAAACACCTGCGATGCTGAGCTCAAGTCTTACATGAGCTTTTTTATTGTGCTCACTGAAACTTGTTAAATTCACTTCATCTCACTTGTAGTTGCCTATTTTCTGTTCAGCTTTTGCAACTTTAGAAATTTGAAAAAAGTTGAAGAGGCAAACCACCTATCTAAAAATGAACACAATTCTTGCTCCCTGAGCTTTCAATCCTCTTCTTGCTGGTTTCCTTCCCTCACTGCCTTACACAGCATCTTCTGTCCCTCTGTGAATTGATCTGAAAGCCGTAGTCGACAGACGCTGGGCAAATAAAGCTGTTTGCAGCGTTGGGCCTCTCAGAATGTTGGATGTTGACCTCTATAGACGTGGACGAAGAACTGGGTGGAAGGAGTCAATGAGCTGGACAAGCAGCAGAACGATACATTTATTTCTCCCGTCCTCTTAATTAAGGAACTGTCAGCGTATATCCGTGTGTGCTTGTAGAACCAGTGGGAAAATAATGCGCCATGTAGTAAGGCCGCTCACTTCAAGTCTCCATGGCAATGGCAGAGAGAGCAGGAAGAGCTTGGAGGTTTGTGAGGACCCATGTGGAGATCGCCATTGATCTGGAAGAAACTGTAGCTGGAGAGGATGATTCACTCAGTCAACAAAGAAAAGGAGAACACAGAGGGGTGAGAGAACACGAGGACACGTCGGTGCCCAGAGCTGTTCAAAGGGAGCCGTGACTTGTGAATTCACAACTTAAATCGCACTATTGTCAGTGAGGGCCTCACTAAAATGCGATAATCTGACCGAAGGACCATTATGTTAACACTCCTTTAATCAATGCGTCATCCAGCTTCTGTGTGGGTGAGGACTTTGTTCCCTGGGTCGTCTGACGTAACACCAGCTCTTCACCAAAGTGCGGCCAACGACCGTTTGGCCATTGTCGGCAACCTACCTGGCTAAATTATCTAGCTGCTTTTGCTTGGGATGCATTTCCTGTTTCATTCCAAGAAAATATGAATTAAACTGAAGATTTTATAACATTGTGAAAAACAATATCATTATACCTACAGCTTTTATCTTTTGTAAGTATAGCTAACAAAAAACAAACAGCTTATTCGGGTTGTAGAGTCGCCATAGGGTCCAGGAGTTTCCAAACAGGAACTTAACATGAAACAGTTTGGGAAAGGCTGCTCTGGAATCTTGCTCCCAAGAGATCCTTAATTACTTAGGCCATCATAATCATCCTGGAAGCACGAACGGACAAAATTCTGATTATGTAAAGCCTTTGAACAATGAGTCTTGTGGGACTAGTGTGGCCTCACAGGCTCTGGTTTGCGTGTAGCACAGCAAATAGTTACATCAACAGCAAGAAAAAAAAAAGATTTTATGTGTTCACCAGTGAAAGACAAAAGGTAAGTGGAATAAAAGAGTGTATGACAGAGATGGCCAGGAGCTGAAGAGAGGACCTGGATCTACTTGCAGAGTCTCAGTCGCTGTCACTGTGTGAAGTGGACGGGTCGTAAATGTGTGTTACGAGAGGCTCTGACCCTCGTTCTCATTTTCCGTCTGACTCCTCGTCCCTCCTCCTCCAGCCTCTCCACAGCCTTGCTTTCAGGTGGAAACTGTTGCCATGGTGATTCCAATCGCCGTTATTGCCCCAGCAGGACCTGCTGGCCGAGCTGTGGTATATTTACATTCCTAAACACTCGCAGTCGCTGGCTCTGCCAACATTTCTCATCATTTATTTACACGACTCCCATGTACAACGTCACCGAGCAGATATGAACAGCGTAGGATGCACGAGCAAAATGTTTTCTATTGAGCCATGTAGTACGATTAGACTAGAAACAGGCTTTTAATCAAAGGTGTGACCTATTAACATAAGATAAGCTGAGATGAACCTTTATTCGTCCCACAGTGGGGAAATGTCTGTGTTACAGCAGCAGAGAACGTGCAGACTAACGTCAAACAAGAATATGAGAATAGTGTGTACAAAATCTAAATCTAAAAATGAAAAAAATAACAGAGTCATAAAAGGTCTTCAGGAGTGCTCCCTGCACCCCTGAAGACTTTGGTCTCCTCAGCAGAACAGACTGCATCTGCGTTGTGGGACCAGTCCAGTTTATTGTTCAGGTGAACACCCAGGTATTTGAAAGAGTCCACGCTCTCAGTGTCCTTTCCCTGGACGTTCACCGGCGAAACATCCAGCATCAACCACGAGCTCTTCGGTTTTCCCCGCGTTGATCTGGAGATAGCTCTGCTGGCACCAGTCCACAAAGATCCGGATCAGTTCTCTGCATTCTCTGTCCTTGTCATCCGTGATTAGGCCGACAATGGCAGCGTCGTCAGAGAACTCCTCAGGTGACAGGATGCTGAGCAGGACGTGAAGTCTGCGTTTCGAACACAAATGGAGCCAGGCCCGGTTCCTGCGGGGCCCCTGTGTTTCAGACTCACAGTTTCGAGCCCTCACAAACTGCAGTCGGTTTGAGAGCTAGTCCAATGTCCAGGTACAGCTGTACAGCAGTGTGCTGCACGGTTCGTCTGCACATCGATCCACATTGATCCGTGAGGATCAACTAGGTCACTAGCCAGAGAGTCAATAGCTCAGTCTTTTTAATTCCATTGTCAACACGATAATAGATCGAAGCGGATTTGTTTTTTTCTGCAAAGCAGAGCCCCGCCCCTCTGCTCCTTAGCTTGTGATGGATTGTGCATTGTGAGATTCTTTGGTTGTACAGTACGTGCTCGACTGGCGTTCTCGTCCAAATGCTCTGAGCCCATTTTCTTTCTCTTAAGTCTCTTTCTTTTCAGGCAGCTCTCAGCCTTCCTCTTCTTCACACACCAACCCCCAAACCCCACCTCAACATCCCCAATTAGCCCCCAGTTTCAAGCAGCTCTCCACATCCCCTTCCACTGAAATAAGCCAGTTGCTATGGCAACTCCATATGGCAACATATTATTCCCCTTTCAGAATTCAAAGGAGGATCAATTAGTGATGATGTCACTACGTCAAGCGAACCACTCGAATCCTGATCACGAGCCCCTTTGGAGCCGCAGCCAAGGCCTGAGTGTGTTCGCACACACTTGTGCTTGTGCTATTTATGTCACCTATAGGGATCTGAGAGTGAAGGAAACGAACAGAGCGAGAATTCCTTCTTCTCTCTGCAGCTCCGGGTGGAAGATAAAGGCAGACTTGAGGTGCCTGAGTCACCACTACACAGTGTGGGGGAGGGCTGGATGACAGCAGGACGGGGAGAACAAGCAGAATGAAACACACTGACTTTCAGCAATGAGGGTTCGATGGAAACAGAGAAATCATATGTGCTGCATCTCCTGGCATTTCTCCACAAGTAAAGGCAGCACGAAAAATGCCGAACA